>JANPWX010021771.1:541666-590088 GCA_024734555.1 Trochalopteron elliotii
CCCGGGGCGGGGTGAGGGGCTGCGCGCCCACCCGCCTCGTCTCGGAGCGTCCCGCCGGGCTGTGGTGGCGTGGTTGGGTCAGCAGCCCACGGGTTTGTGTACTCAGCCCTGGGAGGAGTGTGGACATCGCAATAAGCTGTGCCTCAGTCCCTGCACCTCGGGTTACTGTCCTTGCTGTCGGCGCGGTTCCTGCAGGGGTTCGATCTGCGTGCGGCTGTGCCCTGCTTGTGAGGAAATAGGTGTTTGGAATCCCCTCAGCTGCTGGTCCTTGCTTTTCCCAAACCCGGCCTTTTGGCAGGTTGAAGAGGAGTTAGATGCGGGGGTGTTCTTAGCAGTTTCTTGGGAAGCGGTGACAGCATAGACGGATTGTTAATATTCCTGTAAAGGTTATAATGTGGTATTTGTTCAGTATCAGAGAATCTACGTTGCGGATGTATTTCAAGATAAATCCAATAAAGCCTGCCTTCGTTCAGTTACTCACACAACTTCTGGATCCATGTTGGTGATTTATGGCTTTATGACGCCGTGTCATTGTAAAACAAATATTTGAACTTGAAATGAATTTTGGTAGTTCGAGAAACTTCTTTCTGACTTCATTTTGACAATAGCTATGTCCCTCTGTACCCTCAGCACTCATGTGTTAAGAATTCAGTGTTAAGAATGGTAATACACTGGGCAGACTTAACCCTACTTGGACAATTGTCTGCTTAGCATTTCCTTCCCTGAACTTTTAAATTTTGACTTAGAAAAAAAAAAATCTGTAGTCTTAAGTGGATTTTATTTATAGCTACATTTTGAAGTCATATGTTTTAACACATTTCCACAGGAGGGTTTCTTGCTCCCTAAAATTCCGTCTGGATCGCAAAGGTTTTAAATTAGGTATCTTGTATATGTCAGAACTCTTATTCTAGATGAATTCTTGCATCATTATATTTCTCATCGTTTAAGAGAGCTTAAATGATTTGCTGCTTTTATAGCATGTCTACAGACATGATCTTGGGGACCTGCCTGCAGGTGCCTGAGGTTCTCATCAGGACTTTTTGCCACGAGCTGAAGCTGAGTAGGAGCACTCTATCTCACAGCTTTTCAGTTACCTACTTAGTTACCTTTTTTGTTGTGGTTTGTACAGAATGGTGCTGTAGGAAGCTCTGATCATGTTGCAAGGCTAAATTTTATATCAGGAAGTATGATTTAATAAACATAATATCTCTTTTGGGACTATGCAGTATTAATGTTTTAAAAATGTAAGTTAAGAATGGCAGATCAGAAAAGGTGGTCTTGGAAGCTTCATCATTGGCAGTAGCCTAGCTTTTGTTTAGTATTGCAGAAAATGTAGCATACGTACTTCCTTTCATTAAAGGAAATACTGTAAACTTGATAAACTAAATTACTTTGTCCACTAGGTGTCCGTAGTTCCAAGCAGGATGAAGCCTGAAAGCATGATGAAGCTTCAAAGTTACCAATATTTGTGGTGATTACAACCTTCTCAATTACACTTTTTCATAGTGTTTTCAAATTACATTCCAGGTTTTGTTTAATACGTTGACCCCAAATGCAGTTTTGCTTTTTCTTTGAGGCTGTTTTACGTATGTATTTCTCTCTTGCCTTCCAAACAACAGAGTATTTTTTCTGCCAACTTCACAAGACTTATTTCTGTCTCTGTATTGTGTAGTTTCTCAAAAAAATGGCAAGGATCAGTTAAATGCATTGAAGAAGCATGAAACTAGGTTTCAGCTGTTCAGAGCTACATAGTAACATTTAATAATTCTATTCTTTTTGTTCATCTCTCTTCCTTTTTTTTGTGGGTAGGGTTCTAAGTTTGGAATTAAATAAAGACAGAGATGTGGAAAGAATACACGGAAGTGGTGTCAACACCCTTGATATTGAGCCTATTGAGGGAAGATAGTAAGTATATACTTTAGCTGGTAAAAATGTACATAAGTAATTTGCTGTGTTTTGGTACTATGGATTTGCTGTCTTGTTGAACACTTACTATATTGAGCATGTTGAGTTTATGAGTGTTTTAACTTTTGTGTTTTATTAACACTTTCAGCATGCTATCTGGTGGATCAGATGGTGTTATTGTACTTTATGACCTTGAAAACTTGAGCAGGAAACCAAGTTACACATGTAAGGCACTTTTTTCTGTTGGAAGGTAAGTGCTCTGAAAGTCTTTCAAAAGTACATGATATAGCTCTTGTGTGGCTATAATTAATGTCTGTTCTTATTTCTAGAATAAAAAGACTGTAGAAAACACTGCCAGAAATCCTTGAAGGGTAGTAGCAGGAGCTAATTGTTTCTTTTTGATTTGTCTGCTCTAAAAGTTACAACATATGTACAGTGACTCTGGTATTGTTTGAGCAAATCTATAGCAGTTTCAAAAGTTAAAATTAAGGATATTGATTGTACTAATGTGGAAACTAAAATTAGACAGTCTTATATTGCTGTAGACACCACAAAGAGAAGTCAGACCTAGTACTCTAGACTTGTATTTTAACACTAGAAGAGGAAGACAGGGGGGGAGAAAAAAAACCCAAACCTTCCTCTAACTCATAATTTCTCACCTGTGAGTTTTCTTATTATTTCATGTTGAAATTTGGTGCCTCTATGCCAGTAACTGAGAAGGAAGTTTTGGTACTGCTGTAGAAATGCTCCCTGTATTCACCAAATATATATAATACATATATTTGAGTAAATATACTTTTGAGCAGGATTATTATGCAATTATTTGCATAATCCTTTTAATCTATTTGGAAAAAATCTAATACCTATTTGCAGTTGTTTATTTCCCCTCTCTCTTTCCAGCTTTACTAGTAGCTATTTTTAGTTCATCAGGTGTTCAGCAGGTGCAGAAGTGATTTATACAAAAGTTCTTTAGAACATGTTTGGATGAAGATGTGTTACTGAAAACATGGGATGTATTTTTCTAAAGAGCTACCGTGCTGTGTGTAGTCTTTATAAAGAATCAAAGCCTTTATTGATTTGTCAGGCTGTCCCTGCAGGCAATACAAATCTTTCCATTACAGACATTAAATCTTCTAGCAGTAGCTGTTTTTTCCTTTATTGGGATAATAGGCTTGTCTAGTAGGTTACAACTTCATCTAAGACTCACAGTAAGAGATAGTCTGCCTTGTAAAAGATTGGTAGCTGCATTTTCCCCTTATTTTTTCCCAGTCTACAGATTATTTGAAGTCTATAAGTCAGCATCTTCATGAGTCAGGTATGCAAGAACAGATTTGTAACAATAAAAGGCCTTAACGGTATCTTGGGTCATGAGAAAGAAAAGGCAGATAGAGCATAGCTAATAGGACAAGGGTTGATGGCTGGGCTTCTTACACAAAATTATTTTTAAATTGTAGTTAAGTACATATAATGACTATACATCCCCAAATCTCAAAACTGAAATGAATTTTGAAACAGATGCAGCAAATTGAAGAAATTCATGCCAAGAAGGCACAGCATAAAAGCTGTCAAATCTGTGCTAAAATCAGGCCATCATTAACTTCAGTTAAGTCAGTAGAAATATTCCATCGTTGAAGATTCTGTTTAGGAGGATGGTCAGTTGGTTGTCTGTTTCTTGAGTAGGTGTTAATTTGCATAGATGCATCTTTTATTTCTTACCACTCAAAGCATAAATTTTGTTCGTAGAATGGGATTTTGTGTGGCACTGCTCTAAATGACAGTCTTATGGTTATTATTGCTTAAATAAACTTAGTAGGTTTCTTGCCTCAATTATTTATTCATAGTATTCATGAAGCTTCCTAGTATGTTTTAAATACTTACTGTAACTAATTGGCTACAGTTTATATTTATCTTCAAATATTTGGAATATTATTCAGAGTTCCTGACTTGATAAATGAATTTATACTTCAGAAACACTTTCCCTCAGACTGTCCAGCTCCTGTCTTTGAGGGTTGTAGTGCTGACATGTTGTGAAAGTTTGCCTATCTTCCAAGTTTGCAGAGCAGAACACAGGTCTGCTCTCAAAGTTGCTTAAAGAATAAGCTCCTGCTAGAGACCCTTTAAAGCTGTTTCTGAATAGACCCTGAACTGAGCTTGCTGATGATTCAGTAGTATAGAGCAACAAAAGAGAGAATTCCTAGTGGTAGGCTGTGATTCTCATATTTCTCATCTAGAATATAGGGCCACTATTGCAAATACAAAAATAAAATTTTCCCTGTTTTCCTGAGAGTCAGCACAGAGAGCTGGTTTCACATGATTCATGCTGGCCTGTGACAAAAACTGCCAGTTAAGAGTAACCAAACTGTACCAGTTTCTAGATAATAAGCAGATAATGCTTATCTTTAAGGTAGTCTCTACTATTCAAAACTTGTCTGGGAAGAGTGAATAACAGTGACCTATTATCCATAGAATAAATTCTGTATTTGTGTTTGGTAGAAAAGGCTGGGATATTTTGAGTAATGGATGAAAATACTTCATATGGAGTGAACTGGGAATAATGTACATCCTGAGGCATGAAACTAGGCTGAATGGCATGTAGCCACTACTGACCTTAGCCAGATCAAAGATGGTTCCTGCAGAGCTGCTCGAGAGTTCGCTAGTTCATTCCTCAGCCCTGTGGATTACAGGAGAATTAATTGTTCTTGTGCAGGGTTGATTACAGACCAGTGTTGTGCACTTACAATTACTGTACCCAATTAATTGGTTCCATGGGTTTAGATTTTTCTGCACAGTGCTTAGAAATGCCTCTCTGGGAGTAAGCTCACTCTTGAGTCAAGCTTGATTTCCTGGCTCTGCAGGTACTAAAGATTTTTAGCTTGTAATGGTTTAACTCCAGCCAGCAACCAAGTTCTGCACAGGTGCTTGCTCACTCCCCTACCAGTGGGATCAGGGAGAAAAGCGGAAGGGTAAAAGCTAGGAAACTCCTGGGCTGAGATAGTTTAATAGGGAAAGCAAAAGCTGCAAACACAAGCAGACCAAGGAATTAATTCACTGCTTCAGCTATCTCCAGGAAACCAGGGCCACATCACACATAATGGGAAGACAGATGCCATCATTCCAAATGTGTCTCCTCTTCCTTCCATCTTGCCCCCATCTTTATATACTGAGCTTGATATTATATGGTCTGGAATATCTCTTTGGTCAGCTGGGGTCACCTGTCCTGGCTGTGTCTCCTCCCAACCTCCCAGGCACTCCTAGTCCCCTCACCACCGTGTCAGTATGAAAAGCAGAAAAGGCCTTGGCTCTCTGTAAGCCCTGCTCAGCAATAATAAAAGCATCTCTATGTTACCAACGCTGTTTAGCACAAATCCAAAACACAGCCCCATGCCAGCCTCTGTGAAGAAAATTGATTCTACTCCAGCCAAAACCAGCACACCTTCCTGAAGAATACATGCATGAAATTTGTTGACTTTTAGCACTGTGCCAGAGTAACAGGCCATTCTAGGATATGCCTCAGAGGTGGAGGAGCAATGCAGAAGTCATTACTCTAAGCTCAAATCTCTTGCTTAGTATTGTCAGTGCAGGTTTCAGGCTAACTCTCATGTCTTTTTTGCTTTGTAGCAACCTAAGTGAGCAGAAAGGTTTGTCAGCTCAGATGAAATCAGATCTATAGATGTCATGTGAAAAGGGAAGATTTCCTCAACCCCTAGTGTTAGGTTAGTCTGTCAGTGCCCTGGGAAAGCTGAGACCTTTGTGTCCAACCAGCCCCTCAGCACCCTGTTACAGGGACCCTTCACTGAGCAGTCCTGCTGCATCAGAGGGTGATTTAACAGACTCGTTCAGGAACACACACCAACAGCATAAGAGAGACCCCTTCAGTGGGGTTTCCCACTTTATTCAAGTATATTTCCCACTGCCAGTGAGTGCCAGTGTCCATGAAGGACTCACTCTAACTATGGAATAACATTCTTTATTAATAAGAGAAAAACGTGACAGGTTAAGGTTCAAGGCCTGCCAATGATTGTTTCTGACTGCAAAAACCTGTTCAGACCAGTATACAGACAAGGTTTAATCCCTAATAAAGCACACATAGAGTAAGGTTCTTAGTAACAGACATTCCTCTGGGGAAGAAGACAGATCACCTTGCTGGCTGATCCCAGAAGTTAGGATGGAATCTTCTCTAACTTCACCGTTCTTGACTTACTTTTATATTATTCCATTGTGTTTTCTTGGTGCTTGAGGTACTATACCTTGGTTACTAAATGGTGTAAAATTCTCTCCCTTTGCTTTTAAAGATACAATCAATAAAATGCAGAGCACATGCTCGATGAGGGGTGATCTTACCCTGGAGATGGGTAACTTGAGGTTAGCTCAGTTGGTTAGAGCATGGGGCTAATATTGTCAGGGTTGTGGGTTTGGTTCCTATGTGGACCATTCACTTGAGAGTTGGACTTGATGATCCTTGTGTCTGCCTTCTAACTGAGAATATTCTGTGATTCTGAACTTTGGGATGGAGGTCTGTGTTAGTATTACAATTAGATGATAATGTACCAAGTTCATCCAAGGAGAGCGATTTCACCACAGTTGCTGGTTCAACAGCAAAATATCTTCCTCTATCTCCCTTGGTGGACAGGTGCTGTGTGATTTATCAGATGGAAAGTACCCCTCCCTGCCTGGATTTCAACAGTGCCTGGCCGTGGTGTCTCGGCTCCACCCCCCATTTCATCTGCCTTAGCAGATGCTTGAGGTTGCAGGCTGTTTGTAGGGGGAATCATTGTGGAATGGCTTTCAGTCATGCTCACCACATTCCAGAGAGAAGCAACTGCACTGCGCCTTACAATTCCCATATCATTATAGCTTCTGTTAGGATGTGCATATAACTTCTCAGTTCCCTCTAATTTTACCCCCAGCCATCTTTCCACGTAAATCCACCCATGACTAGTCACTCAAGCTTCACAATATCCAAATAGAATTTGAGAATGTTTCACACTTTTATGCAGCGCAGGTGATGTAATACATTTCTAGCGTGTGGTTATCTGGTATTAGGTAGCCAACAGGCTAATTGTTACATAATTATCCAAACCTTAACATACAATATGATTATTAGAACAAAGAGCAAAAGAGTTACCATCAACAAAATGCCAACAGAGTGAAGCACTGTTGAGAATTCTGGTAGCTTTTAGTGACCATCCAAAAAGGGTGTCCCACCACTTTCTTCACCTACTCCATCAGGTGATTTATTTCTTCCACATCATGATGGACAGTGGACAAAGCCTGTTGTCCATTTTTTGGGGGTTTGTTTTGCAGCTCAGGTCTTCGTGCTGTAACAATTTCTTTACCAGCGTGAGCTTCATACACGTGGGAATCAGCTGCAATCTTGAATCAGAGTATAATTAGATTTTAATAGTTTAATAGGATACAATAGGAGCTGAATAACTAAAATTACATTTCATAGTGTTGACAAATTTATAGCACAAGTATGAGAGTGATTACTTGTGTCTACAGTAATGTTATCCACAAATACAAAATTACAAGAGGGTCTCATAAAAGCACATAATTTACCAATATACACAGTTTCCAAGTTTTCATTAGGACGAATCTCAAAATAAGAAATATTTTGCTTGGTGTCACAACAAATGCCTTGTGTTTTGAGGGTGTTATGTTCACGAATGTATCCTTGTTGCTCTCATGCAATGCACATGTTGGCATCAGCAGTCTCCCATTTATTTCCATCTTTTCAGGCCCATACTCTATTTTCCAGAGGATGAGTGTAGTCTTGTTGCGGTTTAATCCTAATGCAATGACTGGGTATATATCATACAGGGAAGCATTGTGTATTGTTAACACAAAAACTGTGACAGTGCTGCTGACAGGATCATAGGTAAAATTGACTAAGTACCAGCAGAACTAGAATTTCTTTGAAATTCAATTGTATTATCCCAAATTGTCTCTCAGATTTCAATGAGTAATGGTTTCTTTGCCTTCCCTTGTGATTGTAGCTGTCATCAGTACATCCATAGTTGAGCTCGGATAGAAGTAAGAGCTAAAGAAACATTGGTTTGGACTATGCTAAGTGCATCAATGGTCTTTTTCATTAACTCCCTCCCCCTGAGGTAATATATCTATTTGAAACCATTGATTAGTTCCCAAAGCCAAAAGGGAAGATCACAGAGGGTGTTCCACTTA
This sequence comes from Trochalopteron elliotii, assembly GCA_024734555.1. NCBI lineage: Eukaryota > Metazoa > Chordata > Aves > Passeriformes > Leiothrichidae > Trochalopteron > Trochalopteron elliotii. The sequence goes on from JANPWX010021771.1 coordinate 549,755, forward strand.
AATTAAGTCATTGTTTATTGTGACTAGTTTTGTTCCTTAGTAAGTCAGAGTCCATGCCATTATCTCAATCCACAACTTTTCACGCCTTGACCATTTGAATGTTCTCCCTCATCCTGTTGTAGAGTGGGCAGATAGCTGGTTTTGGGCCCCTGAAGCTGGATCCATGTGAATCCAGCTCAGATATGAGTCATCTGTCAGGTGTTTGAATGACGTACATTATTCAGAGCCTGGTCAGTTGAGTCCATATCCTGGAGCTGTCAAGATTGGCTCTACTGTCGTTTTTTTCTGCCACACATAATTATTAATTATATTACAGTCTCTAAATATCCAGAGTTCAATTGAAAGTTTCTTGTTGTTTTTCCTCTTTCATTTCTGAATGCAAATATAAATGACTCTTGAGTAACTTAGCCTGCTGCTCTCTGGTGACATTGTGAGACAGAGATTGCCAATAAGTATGTAGCTGTAATTATTCACTAATGCTAATGAGTTTTTTTTAACTGTGTGTGTGATTATATTTTTCAGTGGATTCATTTTTAAGAAGCATAAATGGTTTCTCGTGTTAGGCCATCACATTTAGCATGAGATCTGTAAACATTGCAACTTAAAAATTTCAAAAGGCATTTTTTATGCTTGAGATACACTACAGTTACCATATTTTGAAAAGGTAATGATCTGTAGTTTCTTGAAATGAAGACTCTTCAAAGTAATGAGTGTTAGATGAATGAAAATCAAGCCAACAAAAATATAGTTCTTCTTGAAAACCTCAGGACAAATTAAGAAAAATGTTTGTTTTCAACTTGTCATCAAATACCAAGATGACTACAAGATGATTATCAAAACTCTAACCAGTTGGAATATTTTCCTTGATTTTAGGAGTCATCCTGATGTACATAAATTCAGTGTGGAGACAGTCCAGTGGTATCCTCATGACACTGGCATGTTTACATCGAGCTCGTTTGATAAAACCTTGAAAATATGGGATACAAATACTTTACAAGTAAGAGAGTTTCTACAGATTGCAACCTTCTTTGTGTGCGTGTTATTTATTGCATATCTGAAGTCCTTGCAGAGGCGAACAGGACTGTGCATCCTGAGGATGAAAACCAGCCACATGTTAGAACTGTGGGTGCAGCAGCAGGGTGATCTGGTCCTGACATTTGTGTACACCTTGGTCTGTACTGCCCATTTCTGAAAACTTGAGTGTCTAAAGTGTAGGAGAGCTTGGAACACTTTGGACAGTTCCTTTCTGCTTTTGCTGTGAACAGGAATACAGCTAGTTGAATTTTTGCTGGGTCAACTTGTCCAGCAAGATCTAGTCTGCAGTTCATTCTTGGGGATTGTTGAGTCTAGTGGCAGTGTACAGCAGGGAGATTTATTTTTAATAACCAGCATGTAATAACCAGTGCCTCTGAAGGACAGGTGGTCTTGACATGCAGGATCCAGGTCCAAAATTCTGCTGTTATGAGCACTATAGACACAATTTCTAAAAATCAGTAGAGAAGGAGAGAAACAATTAAAAATACTCAAACCGATGTAACTGACATTAATAAGGTAAACAGATTATTTAGGAATTTGTGTTGTTTTGACTCACTCATCCTCGCATCTTATGTTGAGCTGTGAATTCATGGCTGCAGTTTGTCCTGTTCCCTATGAACATTTCCATTGAATCATAGTATCATAGATATGTAAATGTTCATAGGGAACAGGAATTTACATTAATACTATTTAGTTGCTGTTTCACACATAGATGAAGATTTTTTTTTTTAAAGAAGTCTGTCATCCTAGGGACATAATAGGAAACAATTTTTTTAGCTTTATATATGTCTATAAAGTTATGTTTGCGGTTGCTAAATCTTCTCATAAACTATCAAGTTTCCAGATAGTTAGTTCTGTGAGCATCTCTTGAAAGACACAGTGTACTCATAAAGGTTATTGAATGACCTGTTCTGCCACTAAATGGTGTTTTTGAAAGTACAGACAATTCAGTTTTAAGAGATTTTTCATGTACTTTATTTTAGAATGAGACAACAAAAGCAGTTTCTGTGGAAGCAATCGTACTTACTAAAGTAAATATGTTCCATTAGTTTTAAACACTCATGAGGCAGATAATAGTTTTATATGGAAGTGTTCTATTTTTTTTAGGAATTGAAAATAGTGTGTAGTATTTGTGAATGAAAAGGGGCTTTAAAGTTTGTCTTAAGTGCCTTCTTCCTGCTGATTCTATTTCCATATGATAATCTTTTTGTTTGCTTACTAGCTTTAATAATTTTTGATAACTGTAATAATTTTTGTTCATACTTCTCATTTGTTCTTGGTCTGTCTTTTGGGTCATCTCTGAGTTCTGGTGTTGTCCTACTGTTGGAAACAGGCCTACTCTGTGATGTTTGTGTGATCTGGCTTCTAACCAGGAGAGTTGTCTTTACTATGTAAATGGTAATATTTGTATTAGTCTTACTTGTAGCTGTTACTTGAAAAATAATGGTGAGCATTTACATTCTGCTAATATACTTGCATTGTAATTAATTTAATGTTTTTATTATCAGCCTGCAGATATATTTCACTTTGAGGGAACAGTCTATAGCCATCACATGTCTCCAGTTGCTACAAAGCATTGTTTAATAGCTGGTATGTATCTATTTTTAAGAAGCAGATATATATAGATAGATGAGGTTTATAATAATAAGCAAGTAATATTCCAGTTGGTTTTTTTTTCCCCTACTCCATCTTACTTTTACATAAATCAAGTCTTCATAAGATGTAAGTTTACTGGTGCAGTAAAATACTGTCCATTAGTTGGATGATGTCAATGAGAGTATCATATTTGTTCTTCTGAAATAATGCATCAATCAGTTCTCCTGACTGATAAAATTCTTAGCTATAATTAGATTCTTTCATTACATAAGTTATCATTTAAAGGTTATTAGATCCAAATATAGTAAATTTTGTAAATAGATCTGTGTATTGCTTACATGTACACAATTTAACTATGTTTAGAAAAAAAATATTTGAGAAGGTATTTTTAGGTTTCCCAAGTATGGTCCTGTTTACCCCCAGCTTCTAAATTTTATTTGTTACATGGTAATTGTTATATGGTAAATTTGTTTGGACTAAAAATGTAAATCTATTAATAGAAGCATAGCGCTGACTGAATGAGCAATTACTTAGCTAGCATTCTTCTTCTATTTTTTTTGTCATTGCTAAGATTTTTTTGTCGTTCTCTCAAATGCTGGGGGGTTTTTTAACTGTCTTTGTTTCTCTTGTTACAGTTGGTACCAAAAGCCCCAAAGTACAGCTCTGTGACTTGAAGTCTGGATCCAGTTCTCACATTCTGCAGGGTACTTTTTAGTCTGAAACATAAATGTTAAACAATAACTACTTTGAGTAAAAACAAGTCTTGTAAAGAAATACTGTGTACAATGTATTCTTTGTCAGTGACATGAGTAATTTATTTATAGCTGGTTGTGAAAGTTACACAGTGGCAAAAGGTTCTTCTGGGTGTTTTTCTAAAGCTAATGAATTACAGAATACAAACATTAATCAATGAGCGGTTACTATAGATGTTTGGGTATTTTCATGGTCTAATCAATACTGATTACTATTTGTTACATGCTTAAATGTAGTCATTGGTTTGGGGGGTTATGATGTTGTCAGGAAGTCATGTTTTACTTGGTCTTTAAAAAAAAAAGACCAAGTAAAACAACAGAAGCTCTTCATCACACCCCAGAAAAGAAATCCCCTACCAAAACAGAAAGAAAACTTTACTGCTTTTAACAAAATATCCAATGGAGGTGTGTGAATGGATTTGTTTAGAAGTTTCTGATTTCTGTAGAACAAGCTTTCTATAAAAGGATGTTATCAAATCCTTTGCATTTTCCCAGTTCAGTTAACTGTAAGGTTTTATTTTTCCATAATTTCCGTAATCCATTACTTTTGGCACTGAATGGGAATTTGCCTTTGGTGGCCTTTTTCTAATGTGTACTTTTTGTGTTACCATTTATACACATGCTCAAGAGAAGGCAATTATGAGGCAATTCTTCATGCTTCAAACTGCAGAGAAACATTAAGTCAGACACAGCAATGTGCAAATGCATCTTTATTTCTTCACTGGCCAGCTAAGTCTAAAAGGAGCCTACATGATTTTTTTGTGATACAGAACTTAAGCTGTTAAACTTCAGTGAACTGAATTGGCTACAACAGGCATCTCATGTTCTGTTTCTAGAACCAAGAGCTTCAGAGAAGGCAGTGACAAAAACAGTTCTCTGAAGATCCTGCTTAGTTTCATCAGGGCTTCTTAATTCTGACACAAGAGTTAATGCTTTCCAGGCACAAGCTCTGTTGTGTCTTTGTACACAGCCTGTAATAGCCTCTTACCTCAAGTGCGATACTGGAGGAATAAGTGGAAGGAGAATATGTTACTGATTTAGGATAATCTAGTAATTCTTTGCAGAACTGAAGCACTCAGTAGTGTCTTGACCATATGTATGAATGTAGTCACATAGGCTAACTCTAGCAGATGAAATGGAGATATATGCATGGCTGTAGTTTAATTAATGGATCCCAATAAATCTATCTGCTCTGAGCCTTCTAAGTGTATCCTGTAGTACCTGTATCTTGGAGGTTTTTCCTATTATCCTGGTTATTGGAGTGCTTTGATTAATTCAGGTAGTGGGAAAGCACCTACTAGAAGATGCACCAGGAACAAGGTGGTTCACACCACCTCTAAACTGCATTAGCAAAAATGTATTGTATGATTTGGTTTATTTTTCAACTATATGTTTTCTTTTTGACATGAGGTGTGATTGCAGTCTTTCCATTTAGGACATCTTATCCTTCCCATTGTCTGTATTTGTTTAATATAACTTTCCAAGTTTTAATTTTAAGTCTATAAGGTAGATATAGTTTATATTGAACATTATTAAAGGATTTTAAAAAAAATAAATGTAAAGTTCTTTCCATGTATGAGAATACCAGTGCTACACAAAAAGCTGTGACTGAGCTGTAATGTGTTTTTCATAGGTAAAACCATCTTTATTATCAAAAATTATAGACATGTGTGTATCACTTTCTGCTCACTGCAGTCCCACTCAAGGAAGAAGAAGAAAAAACAGAAATAACTTCTGTCCCAAAATAATATAGTTTCACAAAATTTAAATTGATGTTGCAATTCCAATTATTGCTCTGGCTTGGTGAATCCTACACAACTAAATATTTGCTTTTACTTTCAGTTATTTACATAAAATGGTTTGTATAATAAGCTTTTTCATGTAATCCTTAGGTCACAGACAAGAAGTATTGGCAGTGTCTTGGTCCCCACGTCATGAATATATTTTGGCAACAGGAAGGTAGGGATGTTGCTGAATTGTTAAATGCACTGGAACATTGGTCAGTAAAAATTTTATATATTCTTTATGCAGACTTATTTCAATTCAAATGCACTTCTGGAGTTAATTTGCTTCATTGACTTTTACCTATTCACAATTTTATAGCTTTTCCCTAGAAAAATGAAACCTGAAGAGCTGTACAAGTCATGCTTATTTTATTGCAAGTTTGTGCAGTGTTGAAACACTAACTATAACTACTGGTATAGGAAAATGGTAGAATATTAAGGAGATAGTCACTTCTTACTGTTTACTAGTGTGTGCAATCCATGTTGTAATAAAGTAAGACATGTCTAAACAAATTACATGTCTTAAAAACTTGTCTAGCTCAAATTGTCATTCTGGTAATCATATTTATGTCAAAGAGAATAGCTTGGGTAGCTTAGCTGATGTAACTTTCCAAGCTACAGTAGTTCAGTGAATATTGATTGTGTGTTGATGTTCCTGGGCCATTTTGTTTTCTGTCCAGACATTTTTAATGTAAAAAAATCCTCTTGACTTTTCTGTAACTTTCGTGTATGTTCACTTTTGATTATAGTGTATAGAGATTTTTCTTCTCGCTTTTTAGATGCCATGTCTTTTTTCTTTTGCAGAGAAGAATAGCTATTTCATAAGTTTAGTGGAATGGCTGTTATATAAAGTTTAGTGAAGTTACCAGATTTGCAAACATTTGGTTTCTGAAGTCAGGCTTCTGAAAGGCTCATCAAAGTTGGAAAATGTTTTAACAGTGTGTTGTTTAGAGGTTTGTTTGTTTGTTTCTGGGTTTTCTGTTGCTGTTTGTCTTGTTATAGCAGATGAAAAACTGTTCGCTTGTAGACAATTTCTGTACCAGTTATACAATAGATCTGTGATAACAAAAGCCCAAATTTCAGACCACTATTACAGACAATGCTGGAGTCTGTAGCTACAGATTAATCAACAGAAGAATTAACAAGTTTATTCCCAGGCTGCGTATGTATGCAAGGGTCTTATGTTATAATCAAAGAGACAAGTTCCCTCTTAGGTCCTAAAGATTCGCTTTTAGGTCCTGATAGTGTACCAACTAAAGTTATTAGTACATGTAAATGAAAGTCTGAAGTTTGTCTTAAAATATTTTAATGGAATTCTGTTACCTTGAGTGTGCCCACATGATGATGTGGTTCAGAATAGTTGCTGTACCAAGGCGAGTGTCAGGTGGGTTGACCAAAGACAGTTCCTTAACTGTGGTGCACTCAATTTCTCTAATTTATGCAAATCTGTCTTTGTTAGTGCTGATGGTAGAGTAAAATTATGGGATGTGAGGAGAGCTTCTGGATGTCTGAGTACACTTGATCAGCACAATGGGGAAAAGTCCAAAGCATCTTCTGAGGCAGGTAAGAAAAAATGTTACTGGTGGTAATTCATCTATAACTAGAATCATTCTTATATTTCATGACTGTTTTGAATACTAAGAACAGCAAGGACAGTAGTGATAATCCAGTTGTTACTTAGTACATAACAGAGGCCATTCAGCTTTGTTCAGTTACTTCTGTTACAGAGTCAGTGTTTGTTGTTTGAGACCTTGTTTAGAGGGATTGCCTTAACAACAGCAGGATATCTGTTCTAAGTGGCTTTCCTCTGAAAAGGAAAATTCTGTTGTCTTCTGTGAGTGGAAGAATTTACTTATCCTGTAGATTGGCCATTATATAAATATAATATTGATTGAAATGCAAGAAATTATTGACAGGAAAACATTCTAAAGAAAGCCAGTACTTGGTCAAAGAAAGAGAAATACTGTTAAATGAAAAACAAAACTCGATGTAACTCCAAAGATAACTAGTGCCATTTTATACATTCTTTCGAATAACATGTTGACTTATTCAATCACAACATCTTTCTTTTCAACTTTATTTTTGTCTGACAGGTTCAAGATGATTTTTTGGTTATCTAATATCAGTTGTATAGGCTGGGTATTTAATTTACTGAAACATATATGAAACTAAACCAATAGCAGGTAATAATTATTTTCTAATAAAATCTTTAAAAAGCAGTTTACACTTCTACCTAATAGGTATGTCTAAATTAGGTACTGCAGTATAATACAGAGAGACCTTATCCTGACTGCTTCAGAGCTGACCAAAAGCTACAGCATGTTGTTAGGGCATTGTCCAAATTCCTCTTGAACACTGACAGGCTGGGGGCATCAACAACAGGATGACAGATTGAGCACAACTGGCCCTTGAACCTCACCCTGAGGAGCACTGCTGGTGGCTGTTAGCTGGCCAGTCAAAAATTGAAGCATTTTTGACTGAAGGTTACCATTTAAACAGCACTTCCAGTGCTCCACATTGAAGTAAAAATGTATACAAAGTAGTAATTCTTCTCTAGAAACCTGAGGCAGCACTTTTTTCTGGCAGCAAACACTGCTCACAATGGGAGAGTTAATGGTATATGCTACACAAGTGATGGACTTCACCTGCTAACCATTGGTACAGATGACCGGATGCGACTCTGGAACAGCTCCACTGGAGAAAACACCTTAGTAAGTTTTCAAGGAACTTCAGTTGTGTTTTTACTTTCACTTAATTTTAAGAGATTTATAATTAGTTGTAATTATAATGCAGTTGCCAGTAGAACTTGGAATTCACTTTTGTAAAGGATGTAGCTGCTCAATTTCATCACTAGAAGATTTGGTGAAAATCTTTTTTTTCCAGATTTCCTTTCTTCTACTTATTATAAAGAAAAAGAGTATGAAGAGGCCTGGATCTACTTAAAGATTGAATATGGTACCTCGAAGTTCATGAATTTGAGAGTATAGCTATATACATTTCATACAGTAATAAAAACTTTAATAAGCAGTGACCGTTGGCAAAAAGTTTTGGGTTTTTTCAAACTATTTGCTACCAGTGTACTATCCATGGAGCAGTTGGCCATTCCTGAGAGTTTCACTGGCTGCATGGCTTTCTTGCTGCTCTCTTTATGTTTTTGTGGAGTATCTCCTGTGGAGTTGCATGGCAGTGTTAAAAGTATCTGTTCATCCATCCTTCCAGATATGTGTTGTAATCACACATCAGCAGGAATGAGGGGCAGGAAATGTGTTAAACCTCTACTGCTACTCCAGTCCTTTCAATGGCTTGTGGATTTTTTTGTGCTGAAGGTTCTTGTTTTAATTTTCTGTTCAGTAAAGAAAATTGTTTTCTTTGTTTATTTTGAAAGAAGAACATGACTAGGTAAGCCAGTGTCCATTGAATTTTAGTCAGCTGTAATTATGGTCTGTCATTGCTATCAGCAAAGAAAGAAATCTTGCTATACCTCAGAAATCTTTTAATTCTGCTGCTTAGTTTCAGAACAGAGCAAAAAGGATTCTTTATAGATATTTGAATAAAAAAGACTACTCTCCATGCTACACATATTTGCCAGCTTGTTCTCAGCACCTCATACACAAACATCTTTCTGTCTTCAAATCATCACCACCAAAGTAGATAATACAGTTTGTTCATTCTCCTGTTACCAGCCGGATCACTGATTTTTTGGTTTTTCTGTAGTTTGAGACATTAGTGCAGGTGTTAATAAGGTGCTTTTATACTATTGTAATTTTCAAGGCTTCCCTTTACACCTCATCAGTAAGGTCTTAGACATTTTTCCTATCAAAGCTACCCTGGGAGAAAACAGTCCAGTATTCTTTTGTTGAATGTGTAAACGATTTCCCTGTCTCATATCTTTTGTTACTAATATTGTTGCTGTTACTGTTTGGTTTTTTATTGCTATTTCCAGTAAATTGTTCTTATCTCAACCCATGATCTTTGCCTTTTGTGCTTTGAATCTGAGGCAGGCGATCGAGTGGTTATTACAGCAAGAGTACTGAATTGGAAAATACCATTCCTAAACCACAGCAGGTGGTGATTCCTGAAACATGTCTAATTTCCGTGAGGGTTTAGGTACCTGATGCAGATCTGGCATACAACAGGCTGTGCAAATCCTATTTCTTAGTGTGGAATTGCTAATTTTTAGGCATTTCTTTATTTCCCTTTCTTAAAAATGATATTAAGAAGAGTAAACTTTATTGAACATAAAAATAATTCTCTTGATAGACATCTGCAGTTTGAAATAACAAGAGATATTAACCCAAAAATAATTTTATTGAGCATTAAACATAAACTAAAATTGACCTTTACATATAATTTCCAGTGGGTTTAGTTGCTGACTGTGTGATCTATGTGATCTTTCATTTTGCAGGTGAACTATGGGAAAGTCTGTAATGAAAGTAGAAAAGGACTCAAATTTGCCATCTCATGTGGCTGTAATCCAGAGTTTGCCTTTGTTCCATATGGAAGTACCATTGCTGTTTATACAGTTTTCACAGGAGAACTGATAACTATGCTTAGAGGGCATTATAGTACTGTCAACTGCTGCGTATTTCAGCCTCATTTTCAGGTAAGTAAAATATAAGCAAATATTCCAGACAAACAGGAATATTTATGCAGATTGACATACCATTTGCACTATAAAAGCATTCACTTTTCAGGTGTATGCTTTAATCAAAGATCATAAGAAGGACTACTGTCCTTACATGTCATCCAGGAAAAGTTAAGTCAGGTTTTTGGGATGTCATTTTCTGGATTAGGTTCCTTACACTGCTTATTTTGTCTCACATATGTAACTTCACAATCTACCTTTAGTAATTTTTTGGCTTGTGTACTCATTAATAAAGAATATGTGTGAAGGCTTTTGTTTTCTGTAAAACTGAAGAGGAGTTGTCATTCTCAGAGATACCTGAGACTAATCACAGAAAGAAAGAATGTGAAGTGCATTAGTACTTCTGTGAGTACTGAGAAGGGTTTCAAGTACTTTGCTAAGGTGATCTTGCAAAAATGCTTGTAGTTACACTTTGGATAAAGTGTTGACAACATCATGAGATTCTTAAATTAATCAGAGAACATTTTAACTCAGAAATACCATAGCATTACAGGGACTCATGGTACTGACAGATTTTTTTTTTTCTTCACTGCCTTTTTTTCTTTTCCTATCCCCCTCTCGTGTATTTCTCTCTTGTAATAAAAGAGTTAAAGGAAACGAAGGTTAATTTGTTGTAAGATACTTTAGAACAGATTGTTCATATGGTATATATTGTGCCGAGAGCAAAATGGATGATAATACGGATTTTCAGGCCATTACATAATTGCCCTCATGTGTTAAGGATCATACTTCATGTTCCAACTCCTTCTTCCTTGCCTGTTGTTTCTGAGTATCAGGCAGAAATATTTGAGGCAGAAGGGGCATGTAGATAGATACATTTTCATGACTTCTCATATCATGCATCATGGAAGTGATTCCGGTAGCTTCTGCTTTGAGTCCGGTAGCTTTGACTGAATCACTGAGACTGTATCACTGAAACAGACTTTACTGAAAATTATGGACACATTATGGACACATGGTACTCCAAGCTAGTAAGCCTTGCCAGACCTGGAAGGCAGTTCTGATATGAATAGTCAGTGAGAGACATCAAGAGCAATATTCACATTGTGGTTAAAGCATATCTTTTCCAGAATATTCTTGAAAAGCTTTTTGTCTTTTCAAGAATAGTTTCCCAACAAAACTTGTAGTGTGTTTATATAAAGTTGTCTTTGGTGTTCTTTTTGATAAACTGAAGAGGTGAGGCTAATTAGGTCTCTCTGTAAAACATGTTTTAGATGTGGTGTCTCTACCTTGACGTTTAAGATCCATAGTGAAGGATCATTCATGTGCCTGTGCACACAAGAACTACATCAGTCACTGTATTTAGAAGTTTGAGATGTCAACGACTTCAGTTGCTTATCTGATGTGACTCCTGATTCTTTTTCAGAAGCACCCTTTTCCAGAGTTCAGTTCTATACTGTAGAAGTGTGATTGGATTTTCTTTTTTTGTAAATGCTTTGCTTTCAGTTGTATTAAATAGTTAGTCTGAGGAACAACATTGCTATGTGTCATGGTTTTACACTGGCCAAACACCAGGCACCCACAAGAGTCATTCGCTTACCCTCTCCTGCTACAGTTGGGCAGCGGACAGGGGAAAAAAGAATTAACAAAGGGCTCATGAGTTGAGATAAGGGTTGGAAGAAAAACATTCTAAGGGCAAAACGGGTTCAAATTTAAAGGTATAAAGTAAATTTATTATTAACAGAGTCAGGGAAGGATAATGAGGAGTAAAATAAGCCTTTAAAACAACTTTTTTCCTGTCAGCCCATTCCTCCTTCCCACCAACAGCACAGGGAGACAGGGTGTGGGAGTTTGGTCAGTTCATCACCCAAGATCATCTTGTGTTCACTCAGGGAAAAGAGTATTTTCTCTGCCATGCCGTGGGGTCCCTCGCACAGGCAAACAGTCTTCTCAAAAACTGGTGTGGCATGGGTCACATGGGGTGCAATCCTCCAAGGACAGCCTGCTCTGCTTTGGAAGGAAGGGCCCTATCTCTCTGTCTCTGGAAGCAGGGGCCCTTTCTTTCTATTTGGGTCTCCCACTAGATCACATCTCCCTCTGTCATCCACCAACTCTGGTGTGAGCCCACAGTTTCCCATGGGCTGCAAGTGTATCTCTGCATCCCCCATGGAATTCGTGCATTACAGGGGGATGGCCTGTTTCACCATGGTCTCACCATGGCCTGCAGGGGAATCTTGGCTCCAGTGCCTGGAGCACCTCCTCCCCTCCTTCTCCACTGACCTTGGTTCAGTTCTTTTCCCTCACACATCCTTACTTCCTCCTCTTCTCTGATTAGAAGAAAAACTGTTGCTTGTGGGTACCATTACTGACAGGTCCCACTAATTCAAAGACTCCTGCAGCATCCTGCAGTGCTGAGGGATTGATCTCATCTCGTCTCGTGTTGGGGAGTCATCGGCCATGTTTTCCCCGTCGCCGTGTGTCCCCATGGCCATGGCGCGGGCATGGCGGCCGCTGTGGTGCTGGTGCTGTTTAACTCCTCTCCTCACCCGGGCACTGGGAAGGAGCAGCCGCTGCTGCCCCTGCCCTCTGTGCCCTCAGCACGGCTGGCTGGGGGTGGCCAGGCAGGCAAAGAGGAGCCGCAGGCCGCACTGAGATGGTGGTGTCCATGGCACCTCACCACCCCAGGAAAAACACTGCCTGTGTGCTGTTTTGATTTTCTTCTTAAATACGTCATCACAGAGGTGTAACCAACCTCTCTAATTGGGCCTGCAGCATGTCCATCTTCAGAGCCATTGGAGATTAGCTCTGTCGGACATGGTTGAAGCTTCTAGCACCTTCTCACAAAACCTACCCCTGTGGCCCTCACCCACCACCAAAAAACCAGGCCATGCCAAATCAATGCACTGTAATCAGGATGTCAACACCAAAGGAAGTGGTACTGTTATTTTCACTGTGTTCACACATGTACTTCCAAGTATCTTATCTTATCTTGAGACAATTAAGTGCATTCATCAGTCTTCATATAATTCCAATATAAATTACGATTTTGTCAGTAAAACTCCTGGGAATGTAATGTTGATTGTAAAAATTATAGTCATCTCTTCTATTTTACTCTCTCAAGCATTATTAAATCAACATACTCCAAAGTTATTCACAGCTGTGCATTTGTATTTTGTTACTAGTTGTAAGTAAAATCAATTTTGCTTAACAAAACCTGCTCTGTTGCAAACTCTGTTGAGTGATATTTATATACCTATATTTTAACTCTACAGTAACTGAATCATTTAATAATCTTTTCCATTGTCATTTTTAGGATTAAAAAAATGTCAGTTCATTCTCGTCTATATTATTCTGCCTTTTTTTTTTTTTCTTTCTCTCTGAATTGCATATTAGCTCGCTTACAGCTTTGGAATTTTTAAATACATATCAAAATATAATTAACTTAAGTAAGCCGGAAGTTTTCCTTGATGGTTCTTCTAAGTCTGTCTGATGTAAGCTATGTACACACTGGTGAAATGTGTAACAGATGGCTTTGTAACTTTTTTGTTACTTGTTAGCACTTATTGGACTTTAGTGTACTGTGTTCATGGGAAACAAGGTCGACACCTTTTCTGTAGTTTTGGCCATTTCCATCTAGTATTCTCTATCATTGTTAAAAGTGTTCTTCATGTTAACAGTCTTCTAAACTTTTTCTGCTGTCTTTAACCCTGGTCCTCAAATCTGGTCCTTAGATTTTTATCACTATTTTTTACTGTGTTCAGAATTTTTTATTGATATTGATTGCTGGCAGTCCCTCATGTTCTTTCTGTTCATTAACTGTATTTTAATTGCTGTCTTTGTGTCACCTCATGACTAGAATAGGCTCTTAAGAAGGAACTTAAACTTTGCATCAGTTATGTATTTGAGATGAGAAGTGTCTTCTCTTTGCTTGGAACCGTACAATCAAATGTGATCACTGATAACCAAGCAGCTAGCTATGTGAAATTCAATTAAACTAGTCTTTATCTGTTCTTATCCAATTTAATTAGCGTGTTTGTGGGGAATATATGTTTTACATTTGAGGTACGGTGTGGAGCTGTCTCCAGAGAATGGTGTGAGCTTTAGTTAATGTGTGGTAATGTATGTCTTTTCTGATCCTAGGAACAGAGCCATAAAATCCACTATATTGTTGTTTGCCTGTACTCTTCTTACATAAATATCTCAGCAAAGTTAATAAGATGTTAGACTGCTTAAGTAATAAGAACTGCAGAATTTGGCCCTTTAACAAGAAGCATTAATTTAATAGGAGGTCAGTAATTTCAAGGGTGGTGTGGAAGAGAAAATCTTCATTGTGCAATATCTTAGATGATGTTTACAGCTGGATCTAACACACTAGATACCAATGTGCCATATTATCTGCTTAGAATGATTTAAGTAAACAAACAAGACCTACGTTTCCCTTTCAGAAAAAGAAGTAGCGTATATCATCATGCATGAATAACATGTCATAAAATAGTAGCTATGCAACAGGAAGCAATTTTGATTTAAATTATAGCTGCTCATACTGTTCAAGAAATGCTAGCGACATCTGCAGAAGTATTTGGCAAATCCAGTTGTAGGCTATTACATAAAGTTAACTGAAAGTTAAATCAGGTTTTATTTGCAATCTTTCCATATATTTTGCTATAAACATGCATAGAGGATGTTTGTAGTGCAATATATGTGTCTGTCTTGTACCATAATTCTACATAAAGGTCACTAGGTCTTCTTTTGACTGACTTATGGTGTGAGTCACCAGTTTAGATAGTAATAATTAATTGTAAGTATTGCCTAATGCAGTGGATATTAACTGAAGATATTGCCATACCAGGATCAGAAAGTGAGACAAGTGGTATTAAATGGAAGTATGATGATGTCACTGTGACATTGCTCATTAGGAGATGTTTTGCCATGGAAAGATCTTTTAAAGTTCTTAGCAATATTCTATATTCTATCAAAGACAGAAGGCCCAAGTAGAGTACTGCTGACAGAATAAAGTAGATTTTGGTATAATATATCTTCTTTTAAGTGAGGTAAGTTGGATGGTTATCTCTTAAAATTGTAAACTCTAATCTTGAATGTTTTTTATACGTTAACAACTTCATGCATAGAACCAGTTTTTAAAAAGTATAGCAGCTCGCTTGATAGGATTGCCTACATAAATGTTTATAGGAATTGAGCATTAAGTTTCTGCACCAAATGTCAACATAATTCATGCAGTTCTAATTATATATAAATTATATAGGAAACTTCCTGCAAAATCAGAGCTGTGATAATGTATTGAGCTTACACTGAATCAATGTACTTGTAATGTACACATATGCAGAGAGTTGCTAGTTGTAAGTATAAAAGCCAGCATACTTAAAGCAAGGCTTTCATACTGTCAGCCTTAATACTACAAAAAAAACACCTTTATATGTCTCACTCAGGCAGTTTAAATATATGACAATACTCAAGTGTGGTCAGACATCACATATAATAGGCAGGAATATAATTCAATATTGAAGGCATATGAGAATGTGCCTTCAATATCTTCATACCTGTTCATTTAAGTAGTACATTTAAGAATACCTTCATACCTGTTCATTTAAGTGTTATAGGTGCAAAATTTACTGCAAAGATGGTGTTAGTATTTCTCACCAGCAAAATTTCCTCGTCTTAAAGTGATAGTGAAGTCTGTATTACGTTTAGTACAGAACTAAGAAAATTAAGACATATTTGACTTGCAGCTATTTGGTGTAAGTACTGTTTGTTGCCATGTGTTGCAGGGCGCCTTGTGCAATGGGACCTCAGTCCTTAGTCATTACCATAATAAATAGAATTATTTATGTTAAAAGTAATAAATTGGTTGTTCTGATCTATGCCTTCTCAACAGGGTACAAGCCTCACACTGTACTCTGTTCTTTTCCTTCCCTAGGCATACTGAAACTACATTTACTTAATACTTCTTTGTCCAATCATGTTCTTTTTTCTGACCTGTATTACTACATTCTGGATTCTTCTGAGTTCATTCCTGGTTTTTAATTATTATAAAACACTTGCCTTTTTTTGGTTTATGTGTTTTTTTTAGGTTTTTTTTCTCACTTCGCCATAAACAATCTCTTAAGGTTCCTAGCTGTTAAAATAGGTGTGTTTTCAGGAGACAAGAGAGAGGAAAGAAGAAAAATGGATTTAACCAATAAAGTTCATTTCAATGTGGGTTTTGGTGAGCAATCTGGGAAAAAAATATAAAAACATATTTATTTTGTTTTGGCATATTATTTAAAATACTACTTATCCAGATTAAAATATAAATTTGAAATAGGCTATTTGCCTTTATTTTTAAATTATATTCTTTGTCTTTTTTCCTGCCCAGTATGTTATCTATGTCACTATTCAGTAAATGTATGTGAAATGACCTTTTGCTTGTTTTTCTACAGGAACTTTATAGTGGTAGCAAAGACTGCAATATCCTTGCATGGATACCAGCTCCACGAGAGCCAGTTGCTGATGATATTTCTGAAAAGGTAATGAATTTTTGAGTTTGAGCTGTGGTGTTTTTTTTATTGCTGTTACACTTGGGCAGGTTGTGTGGAAATTCAGCATGAAGTATATGATTCACCATCAATATTTTTAATAATTTCTCAGTAAGAGGAGAATCACCTGTTTTTCCTGTGCAGTCTTTTGATTCTTGTAAGGTTTTGAGAAGACATTTTCTCTTATAATCTAGTGAAATCTTTTTTAGGCTGCTAGCTTCCTACTTAGTTAAGAGTAGTTCATGTCATTTGACTGTGAAGTCAAATATGTCTAAAGTCATATACCGTATGAAGGGTCTTTCAAATTCTGCTTCTTTAATTTCCAAACTGCTTTCTGAAGTTTGTCCTGTTTTGGAATTACAGAGATGCTAGACTATATTTTAAATTGTTTAAGAATATACTGTTTATTAAGCAGTAACATTAGGGATACCACAATTCATACACAAATATTTTTGATGTGAAAATATAATAAAGGAATTTCTAAATAAGTTTTTTTTTTTTGCTCCAGGCAAGACATTCAGGGTGATTGCAGGGAAGACCATATGCAAGACTGTTTCCCAGTAGAGTACTTCTTTTCCCTCTTGGGCAAGAAGTGAACATCCTGAGTGGGAAAAAGTTTATATTTTAAGGAACTGAAACCATTCACAGAATCAGAGTCTAGTGAACTGTACTAATGTTGAAAAATGAGGGTGTATTAATGTTTTGGCCGATAGCACATGAAAATTCCACTTTCTAAAATTTCAGCATTATTCTATTTTAAATGGGGAAATTATAAGAAGCACAATTATTGTAATATTTGCCTTTTGTAAGTTTTCATATTTCAAAACTATCCTACACTTAAGCAGAGAAGAAAAATATAGTCCCCAGAGGTTTGATACCCTAAACCCAAAATATGTTGATCTGAAATTAATGTATTTGCTGTGAAAATTTTGATGTGAATGAATTGTACTTTTCTTAGTCTGAAAAACAGAAACAAACTCACAGCAAGAAGATTATTTACTTAGCTCTGATTAGAACTGCTCCTTTAAATTTGACACAGTGGCAGCATGTAATTTATGCCATTGTTTTGAAATCTGTTAAGCTACAGCTGCTATTTGCAAATGCTGTAGATGAGCCCTGTCTCTGTAGGAAGCTGTTCTGCTGTCCACAGGCCACTAATTCCTGCTGTCTCTCAGGTGCTAGAATAGGCATTTGAGGCTTATATGACGAGAATCTGAACCCAGAATAGAAGTAAACAAGAAAAAAAAATTACCCTAATTCACTGCGATTCAGTGCACTTCATAGCTACACAAACCCTTTAGATGGACCCTGTTGGGGCTGAGGTGAGAAATACTTCTTGGATGTGGATAGAGGCCAGCACTGCTTCCTGACACTGTAGTGCTAAGTTATGATGGGCTGAGGATATTATGATCTAAATTAAAACAGTGGCACACAATAAACACAGTTGTAACATTTGTTACATTTTGTACCAAACATTTGTAAGGCTTCCAGTCAGTCCTCCAGATACTTTATGCTGAAATCAGAATTACAGTGCTATTTCTTTTCCTAATTTGTCATGTCTTTAATCACCAAAATGTCTAAAAAAGTAATAAAGAATAATCCAGTACTCATGAGAGATAGAATAGTTTGTCTACGTGTAGTAATTTTAAAAGTTCATTTAGCTTTGCCCTTATTTGGTTATGATATTTTTAATTAAGCAAAAACTGAGAATTTTTATTTTCTCTAGTCTGTGCCTCAACAACATTTAAATCCAGCATATGAAGACGCATGGAGCAGCAGCGATGATGAAGGCTGAATTTAAATTATGAGTGGATATAAAATTGACATTCAGGAACTGCATTCACAGACTTCATCTACAGAATTGGACATTGTTGGATTTATCACAATTGGATTTTAGGTACAGTTCTGTTAGAGCAAGATCTTTCAGAAATAAGTTTCCACTGTTCTCTGTGTTTCTTCTTCTGTCACTGTAAAGTTAAATCCAAAGGATTACTTTTTCATACTTGCTGACTTTTGTACTTACACATTGGTATACTTTGTTCAATATTGACAAGCTGATAAAGAAAAAATAAAGGCCCTTGGGACTAGTCAAAATTACATTGTTTCTGTTATCATTACTGCATGAGAACCCATTCATTTCCAAGACACATGATACAGAGGATTTTCCATGAAAGAGGGCAAGCTCAGAAATACTTCCAACTTACTTTTATCAATGTCTTGGTGGAGCAGATTGTATCCATTTTCGAGTGCTTATTGGCTGTGGGAGTCAACAGATTTTTGTGCCTGTTCTTTTCGTATTCTCAATTTTGCATGTTTTTCCATAAATGTAGTGTTCACTTCAGAAAGAGGTATAGCTGAGATCTTCTGTTCAAGTATTTATATGGTGACCCTATTGTCTGATACCTGAATCTGCCCCAGAAAACTAAGAACAGAAAGTAGTTTAGAGTTTTTGGTGCTCCTGTTAGCAGGTTTTTAAGATCAGTCTTCTACGTATGAATCACACGTCCCTAGCAAACATGAAGGATTCCTGGACAGAAACAGGGTTGAGGTACAAAGCACTATAAGGCAAAGAGTAGATCACATTTCAAGTTAAAATTATTGAATGTAATCCTTCCAAACTGTTTTCATCTAAAACATTTTGTGATCCTAATGCCTGCTCTGTTTTGAAAGGGAGGAGTTTTGTGGGGTATTGTCTCATCTCAGTCACTAGTTTGTGCTTCAGACATAATGTAGTCTCTGTCACTAAAGAATGTTTTCAGATTTCTTAAAGCATCACCAGCAAAAGTATCAGCAAAAACAGGTCCAGTAGAAAAGTGACAGCATGACAAGGTTCATTGGCAAGGTTCACTCCTAAGTGCACACTGAGGAAAAGCAATCAAAAATCCAGAGTCAATCAATTCAGTCCAAAATAAACCAAAAACTATGCCACATAACTTATAACTGAAGTTAAATGATTAGCAAGGGACTTGTCAACAGTATCTTACTTACAGACCTGACATACAAACCTTAGGTACTTAGAGAAACTAGGAGAGCAGCATTTCTTGTGCCCTTGGTGCAGAGTGTGCACACTTGCATGCACACAGACACAAAGAGCCTGTACAAGGTGAAAAATTCCCCTCAAAGGGAGTGAAGTACCCACTTCAGATGCCTTTGTGAAGGGTGGAGCCTCAAGGAGTCGGGGGTATCACTGTTCAGGGATCCCCTGTGTACAGCAAACTTGGGAGTTCCCTGGCTCTGCAGCCACTGCTCCAGGAGAGCTCAAAGGGTCTCACTTTGGGGTGCTGTTCATAGGGCTGCAAGAGAGGGGGCTTTGGTGATAACAGTGTTCCATCTTGGCCACACCTCGGGTTAGAAACTTTCTTTGGAAGAGGGAGAAAAAACCATGTTGTTCCACTTGGGTTTTTATTCAGGCAAAAAAAGCGTCCAAAGCTGTTTATTAAAACACAGGAGCTCGTTAGACATCACAAATTCCTTGGAGCAGACAGTGTTTTTACTGGTAAGTCAAGATAGGCTCCATCTGGGTGTTGTTCCTAAGGAGCATTTCTCAGATCACAACAGGAGAGGGATTTGGTGCACTATTGCCAAATAACCTTTTACATGTCAGTTTTTTGCCTGAGTTGCACCATGAATGAAAGCAATGTGGGATTCAGCTCAAGAAGTGGTGAGCTGTAAATTACTTGTCCAAGTATCTTCTTACCCAGATGCCTTTGGGTTTAGTGTCTCAGTTAAAATAGAAATTAGTTGCTTTGGGGGCTTCTTGCACCTTCTGGCAGCTAATACCTTCTTCATAGCAGTCCTTCCAAATCCTCTTCTGATATCAGTTGTTGGTGATATTATTCTCCCTCTTGACTGTTGTCCTCTGCTGGAAGGTGTTTCTGATGAGGAAAATGAGAAACACCTGTCTCTCATGTGGGCAAGAATCCAGACACGTTCTACAACCCAGCACCTGCAAGCCTTCCACATAATGGCAGTTGCTGATATGTGGTGCTCAGGTTTAAAACCTCTTGGTACTAGCCAGCATCTCAAATACTAATTTCTGTGAAAATTCTGCTTTGAAGAATGGCATTTTTGCTATTACTTCCTTCACTACTTCGTTCTGTAGTTGTGTTAAATTTTTTATTTAAGCTTTTGCTAGAAAGAAAAGGTATTTTATATCTTCTGCATTCTTACGGTGGCCGTACTTAATTAATAAGTGTTGGTGCCTTCAAAATGAAAACTTTTGAAGAGCAGTAAGGGTATACTGTATATGATTTCTCATTGCCAAGAACTAGGTACTAAGTCAACAATATCAGTTGTATCTCTTTCTTGTGTATAAGTTAAATGTTATAATTAAATCTGAGTTTTCCCCTTTGTTTGTACCTTTCTGCTTATATGCTTATGGTATGTATTTTTGTAGTATTAAAACTCTTTCAGAACCTGAAATGGAGCAAGTAGACTGGCATAGACTTAATCACATTTCCCATCCTTACTCATCAGTCAGAAAAAAAACACGTCTAAAAATCCAGTCAGATGTCAAAATGGATGCTCTGTTTATACTGTTAAATTATTCACTTGAGAGTCAACTAGCTCATAGCTAGATTCTTGTTAAGAACAGTAAAAGTTAAAGAGTTTAAGGAGGGAGCTTAGGCTGCAATGAACTGCATTTTTATCTCACTAGTGGTACTGGGATTTAGTAGTCATACTGTATCAGAGAACATAGAGAATCTAATCTTAGATTCTAGGGAATTTAATCTTTTCAGGCTGTTCTGGGAATTGAATGTTGCTTAGAAGACTTTCTTTGTCTGCCAAGGCAGAGATTTTTATTTGAGCTTGATACAGTGAGTATCAAAATATGGAGAAGAATTTATTTGTTCTTACAAGAGATCAAAGAGTTTTCTTTCCCTTCTAGCCTAAGGAAACAATAAGGTGGAGTCAGACTGAGCTAGTCCAACTGAAGCAATATAAAGAGCCTAAGACAAGTCTCCTTTAGCTTAAGTGGAAGTTGAGTTCTGTGGAGGCAGTAAGATAGAACATTGATTATTTATGCCTAGGTTATGATGCTCAAAAAGTATCTGATTAAGACAGCCAAGAGAAACCTTTTTTTCTTCCTGTGCACAGAAAAGCATTAGCACGTGAGAATTTCTATAAAGCTATCTCCTAAGAAGTGGGAATAACACCATATGTTACCTCCCTTTGCCCTTTTTTCTGTGCCTGGTGTACTAGCTCTTGCACACAGACTGACAAATCTTAGGATTTAGGATTTATTTGCCACCAGTCTTTGCATTGGTTGGGTTTGTAGTCAGGCCAGGCTTCTCACAAGACATCTGGGGTTTTTTTTAATCAAGAATGATTTCCTCAGTCAGCTTAGGACCCAAAAATAAAGAACCCCATTCATAAACCTAAAAAAAAAATATTTGCCAACATCAATAGGATTGGTTGTTATGTTTTTCTTCCCTTTATATATTTGCATTGTAGTTCTTATCCTACCTTGAATGTGTATATATATATCTTGAATGAGTAATCTCGAATGCATACAAGATATAAAAGTATTTGAAATACCCCTGCTTTGGCACCACTGGAGGATAGTTCTTGGGTTCATTCCTACCTCATTTTTACATGGAGGCAAGGGTCTGGTTCATATAGTTGTGAATTGTAAGCTCTTTAATGCACACTGGCCTAGCATCTGCCATAGTGAATGGTAAGCTTACTGTTAGCTTACTATGTATATAGTTTGCAATACGTAGTCACATTATGGGCATATCAGTTAAACAACAACATCTGTGCAAAGGGGGTTTTTTTAGCGTGGTTAAAGTAGTCCTTAAAGAAAGAACTTGAGTATTGGCTGCATACTTAGCCACCAAGATGAGTGCTGAGGGTTTGGCACCTGAGAGATGTTCTTGAAAGCAGTATATTAGTTTCAGTGGTCGGCAGTTAGTGGTTATAAGACCCAATTAAACAAAAGTATGTAAAACGTATCAATAAAGTCCTTTTGTGTGGTTAAGGCCGAATTATGAAATGGTCATGCCTTCCTCCATCCTCCACCGTTTTTGTTTTCTTTTAGTCTGTTTTATAAAAATAATGGGAATGGAGGATGAAAAGGAATGACTGAGTGGCCAGGAATTCAGGCAGGTGCATAACTACTCCCTACATCTTCATCCCTTCTAATCATGTCTGTGTGTGTAGTCAGCCGTACCCACCAGCCCACAGGCTCTGCCCAGATGACAACTAACCAATGTCATCCAACATGCCGGCAACCCCTAACCACGCCCAGTCCTGCCAAATTCCACTGAGCCCAAAAGACTGAAAAAAAATATTTGGGGCTATTAAGGAAGTATTGTATTTACATATGAAAGAATATTTTAATTGCATATGCATACAACATTGTTCCTGATTTTCATTTTATTGCCATTTCCCTTCAAATTAAGTTAGGAAGAAAACAATATATTTTTAGTGATATATTTTAGCTTTGTGCTGAGGAGTCTTTCAGACACTCACTGAGATCTGTTCGCTGGGAAGATTGCAAGTCCACCCTTTTCCTACAGCTGTGAGACAGAGATACATCTACAGTCCTAAACAGGTTTTGTAATAAATTTCCTCATGCCAAAATGGAGATTATAATCAGCAGTTTAAATCAGCCCAACCAGTTACTTTTACAGCCATATGTTTGTAATCTAAAGTAACATGTTTAAACAAGAACTGGGTAATGTATTCAGCAATAAAAATGATATGTATATGCTTTTGTTTAATACAAAAAGGATTAACGTGGGAGGCAGAGAAAAGGGGCTTATTAAAAGATTTTTTTTTTCTGTTTTCTTCACATTTGGAAAATACTGAGCATTGTCCCTTTGTTTTGTTTCTAATTGCAAGGCATTTATTGAATAGACTACTTTTCATTGACTAAAGGTCTTAGCTTCCAACAGAATTATTGAAACCTTCTAAGAAAATTTTGAATCATATTCTTAGAAAAGTTATCTTAAAATACATATTCATTATAAATGAAGAAATATGTTATGATTTTGCTGCAGATCACTGACAAGAATTAAACTTAAACTTGGTAACCAGCCAGTTCCATTTGTATATAAAATTTAAAGCTGATTCTTAATCCTCACTGTTAGTAGTCCAGGATGACCTCTGAAATGTAGCTATTAATGCCTGCCTGCAGTATTTTATTTTCATCCACACAAATATATCTTGCTCTGTATGATGGATCTTCAACATGTCACTGCCATTTTAAGAAAAGGGGGATCCTGGGAAGAAAACAGCAGAGACAAGAGAAGAAAAGATAATCCTTTTGTCAGACTTGGGACACGTCTGTTGTGCAGGCAGCAGCAAGACACAAAGCTGTTAAATTCAGCGGAGGTGAGCAGCCCCACCACACGCTGATCTGCCTGCCTGGGGGGCATTGCATTGGTTCACCTGCATGGATGGAGCTCTGCCGATATGCTTCTCTCCTATTTTCTGTAGCTACACTGTGTCAAAGGACACAATAAACGTAGCTGTTTGGGGAGCCCATGTTTGCTGTGATAAAAGATACACCAGAGAGTAGGTGTATGTTAAGAATATCAAGTTCTCATGTTTTGTGGCAGTTAGAAGGGAGTGTCTTGGGTTGCTCAACAGTTAATTACTGTTGCTATCACCTCCCACACTGTTCTGTAACACCACAGGAAATCAGCTGAGGATTATTCTCATGCTAGCAAAGATGAAAAAAATAAGTTTTTTGGACTTCATAAAATAATAGATTTTTCCCGTCACTAGTTCTTCCAGGTGGAGTATATGGCCCAGAGAAAATATTTTTGTACCTGAATCATGCATTATGGCCTATGTGAGTTGAAGTTAAGCTAAGTATTCAAACAGTCTGATGCTGTTCAGTGGTTTTGAACTGTCACTACTGCAACAGGAACCTTAAACTGAGCAATTCTCGTATACATCTGTGGGAAATGGTCACATTTGGCATATGCTTGGAACGTATTGCATGTTCTCAGGGTAGTGCACAAATTGTTTCCCAAGAAAAAAGTAGTCTAGTCTAGAGTTGCATGGAACTTTGACATCTGAATACTATTCATCATTATTTATAAAGTAAGTTTCCAGAACACTTAATTGTGTTGCAGACAGCTAATACACCTGAGGGCTTAAATGAATGTTTGAAATAGCTGCTTCATCCTGTTCTGCCACTCCGGTTAACTACTGAAGTTTAGGTTGACTAATGAAGTATATCAAAGTAATTTAAATAACACTCAGCAATGAGCTGCTATACTAAATGTAGATACCCGTGATAATTGCTGAATCTTGTAGTATAAGAACTATATTCCTGCTTAGCAGAATTCCCCTGTGTTTGACTGTAGGTTTCACTACTTAAGGAGGCTTGCTTTGTGTGCCCTTAACCTGTAAAAGGTCTTAGCAGTACATCTCATATCAGTAAGAAGGTTGACTATATATTCTAGTGGCCTTGAAAACTGTGCCAGCAAAGTTTTTTCCCTGAAAAAAAAAAAAACCTTTGACTTATGGAAGTCAAAAGGTAGTAGTTCACAAGACTGCTCAAGCACTAAATGTGACAAGCACAAGAAAAAGGGGAGTGTTATGGCTTAATATCAGAGAGCAACTAAACACCACACCACTGGTTGCTTACGCTCCTCCACCCTAGAAGGATGGAGGGGGCCAGACAATGAAAGAGTAAAAGCGAGAAAACTCATGGGTTGAGATAAGAATAGTTTAATAATTGAAATAAAATATAATTACTATTATAATTATAAATTGTGATGAAAAGAAAAGAAAAGAAAAGAAAAGAAAAGAAAAGAAAAGAAAAGAAAAGAAAAGAAAAGAAAAGAAAAGAAAAGAAAAGAAAAGAGACACACCAAAAAGACCCCCGCAAGAGCAAAAGAGCAACCAAACAAAGAAAACACCATACCACAAAGAGATAGAAATAAAACTCAAGAAAGACGATTAATGCAAATAAAAACAATTGCTCACCCCTGACCAATGCCCCTCCCCACTCTTCACTTTCCCTCAGCTTTATATGCCAAGCATGATGCCATATGAGAGAGGATATCCCTTTGGCCAGTTGTGGGCAGCTGTCCTGGTTGTGTCCCCTCCCAGCTACTTGTGTCCCCCCAGCCTCCTTGCTGGTGGGGTGGGGTGAGGAAAGGCCTTGCTACTGTGTGAGCAAGCTCAGCAACAGCTATAACATCCCTGTGTTATCAACAGTTTCCAGTTTCCAGTGCAAATCCAAAACATAGCCCCATGACAGATACTGTGGGGAAAATTAACTCTACCCCAGACAAAACAAGCATAAGGAAACAAAGGAGCCATTCTAGTTTACAGATTAAAAGGTAGAACCCTACTTGTGCCACAAGATACACAGGGTGTGCAAGTTCAACAATCCTCCATGCTGCAGTGGTGCATCACCAGGGCTAGTGCTCACTTCTCTGTGGCCCTGATCTTCCAAACCTGGAAGTGAAAGTCCAGCTCCGTGAGGACCAGGTCATAGGAGCTGTGAAAACAAAGCTTTTCACACTGCTCCATTTTCTCTCTAATCTCCATTACCTTATCTAGGGTAAATTAAATGCAGGTCCTTCATGGTCTCCAGCTCCTGTCTCCTTTCTCCCCGGCAGGCTGTTCATAATCTTTTCTATTAATTTGCCTCTCCTTTCTCTGCTGCGCACAGCCATACCCACACAGCTCTCTAAGCCAGGACATAATCCTGGCCTGTCTGTGCACCAAACTCCTCAATCCTTTATACATTCAATGTAATTCATCAAGTTCATATTAAAATTGGTCGTTCTGTTTGCTTTTGAATTATCACCCGACCTCACTGGGCAGTCCTTAGATGTGTCTTCTCCTTTCTTCTTGATTTCTGTTTGGTTACATGCTCAGGTGCATAGAGAGCTTTGCTAATTCAAACAGTGTTTTGAGCAGAAGAACATGAAAACTTTGCTCTGAAAGACATTTGACTGTGTTAGATCAGAACTGTACCACAGAGTAAGAAAAATTGGAGGAGATTTCATTAGCTTTTTTATAACCCAATATTAACCTATGCATGCAGTTTCTGGAATCACTGGCTGCTTGTTAACTAGCTTGGACCCAGTACAATATTTTTCTGTGAACTAACAGGTCACTGGTTTTCACACTTGGACTTAAGTCAGTCAAAAATGTTGTCTTGAAAGCTTGGCATTTAATTTTTTTTTCATTTTATAATTGAGCTGTGTTCGTTATTTTCCTGAGTCACCTGCAGCTTCTTAAAATCTTGCAGTCACATACAAAAGTGATTATACAAATCTAGGTCTAGTTTATCTGAAAAGACTTAGTTAAATAAAAGTGTAGCTGATTCTGTATTACAGAAATCTTTGTAAATCATCATCACTACTTCTACTACTAACTGCTATATTAAAGTATTTTCTCAGTTTTATAATATTTTTTGCAATGTAAACCAACTGTCAGCTCTGTTGTTTGTGCTCATTTGTAGATGATCTTTCTTTCTTTACTCAAATTGCTGCCTTTCACATAATTTGTTAAATTTGTTAAATTTGTTAAATGCAAATCAAATTTGTTAAATTCAAATCCAGTTTCACTAGTCCAAACTGAATTAATTTCTCTGAAAAGGGTCTCATTGCCTTGTCTCTTGGCACTATGTCCAAGACAGAAGATTCCATGGTACTGAGCTGCAAGCTCTGCTCCATGCAGAATTGAGATTCTGCCACTTTATAAGATGATTCTGCATTGTGCTTTCAGCAGCATCCCACACCATCCCATTGTTGTGGGGGTCTCAGGCCAGTGTTAACCCAGAAAATGGACAACTGACCATAGCTGACAAACGTTAGACCTTGCTTCTTTTGCATGATCATCCACTCCTCTTCCTTCCTGCTATCCTAAAGCTTTAACCCCTTCAGTTCTCATACCACTGAATACTGTTAGCAGAGGTACATTAAATGTATGAATGATTTCATAAAGGATGAAAACCTTAATCTAACACTAACAGAAAAGCAAAAATATATTTTATTGCATCCACAGATTTTAAATATTATGAATTGTATTATAAATTATTATAAATCATTATGGAATATTAGCCAAGAAGTAAAGGGGCTAAGTAGTACTGCTTTACAGTGCCTTGACTGCTTTACAGTGCCTTATAACAAAGCCAGCTTATAACACCTGGCTTTCTTATAAGCTATTGTCAAAAATGTCTTGAGGAAAGTAAGAGTTCTCCCAAATCTTATAAAATCTGAGCTCATGCTACACAAACCACAGAAGATTTCCTTGATTAGACTCTGCAGAAATCTGCCGTTAAGTGGATGTTCTGTATTATTCCAAATCCACCAAATGTTATTCCAGACAGAGCTGTCACCTATTCATGAAAACAAAGATCTTGTAAAAGAGATGACAAAATCAGGGACAGTCAGCCCTGTTTACTGCTCTGCCATCTCTACCTGCTTGCAGTTTTTGAACCACAGTGTCTACAGTTTCTGAACCTCTCAGGGCTGTTAGAAACATTACAGTCGAGTACAGAGATGTCCTTGGCAAGTGGGTAATAGAGTTCAAAGTGATTAAACTTTACTTTGCATCACCTCCCAAGTGGCAAGAAAGCGAGCTCTGGTGCAAAATTGGATTGCTTTTTTGCTCTCCATGAATGAAAATCTTCTTATGTCTTGGTAGATTCTTAAAAATAAAATGCAGCATAATGAAAGGAGCTTGTAGGGAAACTCTTCAACTCACTACATCTGCTCTGGTTACTTCTTTCCTTTTTTTCTGCTGTATCTATTTCACTTTCTATATTCCTTAGATTATTCTCCTCCTCACCTTTCTTTGTAGCCTGTTCAAAAAAATAAGGTATTTTCTTAGAAACTCTAATCTAAAAACCTTTCAAATGTTAAAGATTAACCAGTAAAGCCTCAGTGAAAAAGCAAGCACTTCCCTGACATTTGACTCCCTCCTGCCACATTGAGAAACTCCGCTATTGTAATGCTTCAATAGCTTGTTCACACTTACCAGATTGACATGAAGGCACAAAAGCAGGCTGATGTGCCACATAATATCGGGAGCCGCAAATGCCCCTAACCATTAACAGGTGTAGGGCCTGTCTTTCAGTGGCACAATTTTTTGGTGATTTTGATTGTAATGAAGTTTTCTACTGAGTTTTCTGAGAGTGGCTTGTGCACTTTCAGAATGGAGCAGAGGAGGGTTGCCTGAGTGCCTGTGCACAGAGGGAAAGGGATGAATATAGCAAATCAGGCCCAGGCAGGGGGCATAAAAAGGGCTTTTTAGTAGTTGGTGGTTGCTTGACTCTGCTAGATGTCAGGTGCCCACCAAAGCTGCTCTGTCACTACCCTCCACAACTGGACAGGGCAGAGAAAATTAAAGGCTCATTGGTTGAGATAAGGACAGGGAAGGGATGACTCATAGATCATAAAACAAACTGAACTTGGGGATATTAATTGAATGTGTTACTAGAAACATCAGAGCTGTATAATGAGAAAATTAAAAACACCTTCCCCCACTCCTCCCTTCTTCCCAGCTCTGTCTCCTTCCCCTATAACAGTGCTCCCATAACAGTTCCCCCATATCAGGGAATGGGGGTTATGGTCAGTTCATCACACGTTGTTCCTGTCATTGCTCAGGGAAAAGAGTCCTTCCCCTGCTCCACCGTGGGTTGTCCCGCATGGGAAACAGTCCTCCATCACACATTCCTCCCACAGGCTACAGTTCTTCACAAACTGCTCCAATATGGGTCCCTTTCCATAGGGTGCAGTCATTTAAGAAGAGCTATCATGTGGGTCCACCACAGGGTCACAAGTCCTACCTGGAAACCTGCTCCAGCATGGGCTCCTTTCTCCATGGGTGGGCAGATCCCTGCCAGGACCCTGCTCCAGGCCTCCTACAAGGTCACAGCCTCATCTCAGGCATCTGCCTCCTCCAGCATGGGTGTCCTTCATGGGCTGCAGGTGAATCTCTGCATCCTCAGGGACCTCCATGGGCTGCAGGGGCACAGCTGCCTCACCATGGTCTGCACCACAGGCTGCAGGGGAACCTCAGCTCTGGTGCCTGGAGCATCTCCTGCACTGATTTTGGTGTCTGTAAAACTCTTCCTCTCTCCTGTTCTCACTCTGCCCTTCTCTGAGTGCATTAACATCTGTGCAACAACTTCCTTTTCCTTCTTGATTTGGCCATGTCCAGCTCCATCCTGGAGCCAGCTGGGGTTGGATCTGTCTGACGTGGGAAGTTTCTTGGAGCTTCTCACAGAAGCCACTCTTGCTACCAGAGCCCAGACACACAAACCCTATACAACGATGTACATGTGCAGCTGGAAAAGCAAAGCTTTGGAATTGGTATTTTAGATCACGCAATATTACTTCAGACAAGAAAACTCAATGCCCTGGCACTGACAGGTGTTTTCCAAAATTCAACACATGTTGAATTTGGGGGCCAAATGTGGTTGAAATTTTTAAAACTTTACAACTTTATCTGAATTTACCTGGATTAACTGATATCTTGATCCTTCCTTTTCATAAGTTGGTGAAAAGCAGTTTCCAGTGTCATTGAGAAGTTTCACTTGGCATTTTGCATGGCCCTCTTCTAGTGACATTAAAATATTTATTTATAGCTCATAATAAAATCATGATAGAAACCATTTCACAATTTAGATTGAATTGGACCAGACTGCTAACTTTCTAGGATTTTTTAGGAATTTCAGTGAAATTTCAAGTGGCTATTAAATTTTTTCCTTAAAAATAGAAGTAATTACTTTCATTGTGTATTTATTTATGATTTGGAAGCTTATGCATCCCCTAGGAGAGACAAAGACCAGATATCCAAGAACAAGAAGTAACCCAACTGATAATCAAAAAGAGAGTGGAAGAAAGGGAATGTTGTTGGTTTTTCTCACTTATGTATTTTTAGGTTTGTTGTTGTGGTTGCTGTTACATTAACTTCTGTATGTATGTGGCATAACTTTCTTCAGTATTCTCTGCAATGTGCAGAATCTTAGAACAGAAGGTTAGGGGGCATGTCCTGACAAAGATCATTAATTCCTGTATGGCTTCATATATGAAAGTATTGCCACCAGAAAAAAACGAAAGTGCTTGGAGGTAACTTCTCCTCATCTTCTGTATCTGACAAAGAGACAAGCTGCCTCAAGAGTGGAAAGAGTGACTAGAAAGCAACAGTAAGTCTTAGTACTTTCTTTTGGTTACAATTACGTTATATCTACCAAGAAGCATTTCAGCTGCATTTAGGAACATGAAATGTCTCTGAAAATCTTGATCTACGTTTAGAATTTCCATTTTGTTCTCTTACTGCATCTCTCAATAGAAAAGGTGAGCACAACAAATATAATAAATATAATACCTCAACTGCTGTAAGTGTCTCTATAATAAACAACAGGGAAAGGAAAAGATTAAAGAGGAAGCTTCAGAATATTCTTTAGAAATACTTGGGAAGCCATATCAGAATCACAGAAATGACAAGTAGCATCAGTTATTAGTTTTCTGCTATCCAGTTTAAGAGAAATTTTTAACTTCTAGAAGTACTGAATTTTTCCTATATTCTGTCTAAAAATCATAGTTTTTGAGTTTGTGGGTGTCACACGCACAGAGAAAACAGTACCTCAGGTGCAGAACTGGTCTATAAATGTAGGACTTGCAAACTTCCCTGAAGATCTAGCCCCTAAAATGTCTCCATATGAAAAACATCAGACTAGTATTATTACATAACAGTCCATAGACTGATACAGAGGTAACAATCAGGGAAATGCAGGGGTTTTTTTTGAAATGTTGAGATTTTAAAATAAGATTCAAATAAGCTTATTTTTGAAAATGTTGAGATTTTAAAATAAAATTCAATTGCAAACAGTTGCATTAATCTCAGTCAATTGCTGTTTGAAGTATTCTTACAGCCTGTTGCTTTGCCTGTGGCTACTCTAGAGTGAGTGTAAAGGCATGACAAAATGGGTTGAGGTATGATAATAAATAACCTTTAAAGGACTTCTCTAGAAGAAATTCTTTGCTGTGAGGGTGCTGAGGCACTGGAACAGGTTGCCCAGAGAAGTTGTGGATGTCCCATCCCTGGCAGTGTTAAGGATATGTTGGATGGAGCTCTGAGAAACCTGGTCTAGTGGGAGGTGTCCTGCACAGGGCAGGGGGGTTGGAGCTAAATGATCTTTATGGTCTCTTGCAACCCAAACCACTCCATGACTTTTTTTCTCAGCTCCCACCTACACCTAAAAATGAGATAATTCTCTGCCATTTGATATGAAGTCACATTCCCACTTTCACATTTTACTCTAGATCTATTTAACAACAGTAAAGAAGGAGTAGGAGGAGAGAAATAAATACAGCACAGCTATGAAGCATACTGTAAGACATAATGGTGCCTCATACAGGTGGTTAACATGTCCCCAGATGCAGCTATGAAATATGACAGAAATCTGCCTGGAAAAAGTTTCTTAGCATCAGTATAGGCCTGGGATATATCCTGTAACAAAAATATGCTGTGGTGCACTTTAAGTCTCTTGCTGACAGGTCTAATTACTCAGTTAGAATAGAGAGATAATGGTCTTTTTTTTTTCTTTTTATTCCTTTTTTTCCATTTTTTTCTTTTTTTTCTTTTTTTTTCTTTTTTAAGAAACCATTTGGTTTCTGAGACTATATGTTTGACTAGTTTGTTTGCTGGGTTTTCTTTCTTCAATACTGGATTTAGGCTCCAGATTCTTCAAGCCAGAATGCCTTTTTCCAGTTATATAGCTATTCATATATTTAAGCCTGGAACCTCACTCTGTGATAACTCTGCTTCCCTCATTTAAACAGATTAAGTAGCATGTTTATCTGTAAAATTCATTGTTCTGAAATGTTCCATTTATGCAGAGTGGAATGGAATATAGGAATTCCAAGGACTTTGTAAAAAAATCAGACGACTTAGCCCATCTCTGCAAGCATGTCACATCTCTATCAGCAGTAGTGCTGCCTGCTAGTAGTGTCTGCTTAAAAGATATTCTCATGGCTGTCTGGAAGATCAAGGATAATAACGGCAATGTAAATGAATCTGTGTTGGCCTGCAAAGGAATATGCAGGGTTTTTTGCTTCAGTTGATAATAAAGTCAGGCCAGCAAAATCCCCAAAGTGGATTGACGCACAGACAAATAACAGCCCAGGCAACTGTTTGATAACCTCATGGGGTCAGCTCCTCTCCTGTCACCCCTCTCCTCCTGACATGGTGCTTATTAAGTACAGCTCAGCTTTTTCAGGCTAGGCAGACTGAAGAGGGTTTATTCAGTCCTTGAGGAAGGCTTTAGTTCCTTCCCTGGTTTTGTTGTTGCTGTGGTTACAGATACTTGAGCTGGGAAGAGTAAAAGCAGTTCAGGTATGTTTATGTGAACTCTTATGACATGCATATGTAAATGCATATCCTTTAGAAGGAGAACTTTAATCACAATAGGAAGGCATGTGATGATTTGCAGAGTGCATTATGGTGGATCAGTTGTTTCCTGTGAAAATGTCAGATTTGATTGTAAAGGTTAAATAAATGAGGGATACAAGAAGAAATGCAGGAATAAAAGTTTCTGTAACACTGTCTTCTGCACCATGGAGGAAAAGATAGGTGTATGCATGGCTGTGTAAGCTGGTCAGGAGTGTGTACACAGGATCAGAGTCTTCTGTTCAGAGAAGGCTAGAGATAGTTTTATGTAAGTGAATGTTGAGCACATCTTAGCTATTTGAGCATGTGGTTTTATTTTCCCTTTGTTTTGCTGAGGTCTTAAAACTCTCTTCTACCCTTCGGGGAATGTTCAAAAGGCACCAAAGAGAGAAGATGCAAGAAAGGACTGCATTCTTGATGGCTATTTCCATGGCATGAGCTTGTTGCCAGAGAGGGAGGAGAAGACCACGGGCAGAACTGAGCGTAGAAGAGTTTTTGTTTGGGTAACAACACTGTGAGGTGAAATCTTTGTCATCTCCTCCATACAGAGTTTTGTTGTACACATTTTTGGTATTTGCTGGTTTTCTGCACAGCTTCAACTCATGATTTGAAGGGGCTGAAGACTGTAACTTGTCCTATCAAAAAATCTCTCTAAGATGCTTCAGGTTAGTCCTTATAAGGTCTTACCATGCAGTTTGTCCAACTGTTCTGATCAGTGTCTTCCTCACTCCAAAGGGAAACATGAATGCCCTTCCCACTGAGGGTGGCATATAGTGCTTTCTCACTCTCCAGATTAAAACAGATCTATGACTCCTCCAGCACTTTCTTCATGACTGCCACTGCTACTTTGCAGCACACCTGCCATTTGAACACGCACTGGAAGATGGTGAGGTTTTGTGGCTTTTTGAGTGTTAGTGATGCTAATAGGTTGTGGATGTAAGTGCAGGCTTGCACACTGCATCCTTTCATCCTTTCACCCTTCATTGGGTGTCCACATTTCTACATCATAAGAAAAGATATCTGTTATGCCTTTTGCAACACTGCTAGAAAAACAACTACATGAGTGGAGAATTTTGTTTGGGCACATTTTTTGTTTTGTTTTGGTTGGAGCTTGTTTGTTGGTTTTATTTTGTTGTTTATTCTTTCTGCTTAATTTCAAAAGCCTAATTTAAAATGCCTGATCTGTGGTAGTCTTAAACATATGGGAGACCACAGAAGTGTCATTAGCTATGAAATATAACAAAAATTTCTGTTTGATTGATAAGTAATTAGCTTACACAATTCCTTTTCCAGGGATTGTCTCACAGGCATATTGCCAATGAAGATGCTCAGTTTCAATACCAACCTGTTTGTGTGTGGAACCCAGCTATGACAAGACAGTACAAACTACATGCCACACAATTAAAAATTTGTGGAAATACCCAGCCTATTCTTCTTAGCATTTTCTCCAAAACTGAATCTAAATTAGCAAATTCTTACATTTGATAAACTGGTCATTTCTAAATTTACTGGAACCATAATTTAGAAAGAGGCAGTACCTATTTTAATCAATTTGAAACATATCTTGCCTATGGCTCCTTTTCTGGGTGCCTTGAACAGCATGTCTGTCTCACAACTATTTTCCGATGGTTTACCTTTCCTTGAGCATTAGTAACTACATCTTCAGTTTCAAAGTAGCTTCCTAGTCTCTGGCCTATCTACCAAGCACAGGTGACATAATTGTCATGGGGAGAATGGGTACAAATACAACCTCATTTGTCTAAAATCAGATGGGGACTCCAACCAGCCATAACTGTAACATCTTCCCAGAAATGTGTTGAATACCTCTTTCCCTTGATTATCCATTTCTTTACTTTTATTTTCTTGCTTTTTTCCCAATCCTATCTGCAGAATGTTTTTATTAAATAAATAAATAAATAAATAAATAAATAAATAAATGAAAATCCATTAAAGGATTAGGTTTCCACAATGTATTGTTAGGTGCATGTAATGTGATCACGAATCAATTTTAAAAAGTAACTTCTTGGTATGATTTTACTGTACTTTTGGATTCCTTGAGTAATGCAGTATCTGTCAAGGCAGAATGGACTGTGGATTTGTTAGAATTAATCATAAAGCTCCCTTTTCTGGTTGTTCATTCTTCATATCTCAGAGAACGGCAGAGAGAGGGAAGAGAAACTGCTTCACTGTGAGCAATGTTATGCAATTTAGTGGCTTTTATGGGAGTCCTTGTGGACACTGGCATAAGAAATATGAGAAGGGATGGAAGAAAAAAGTAGATGGTTGATTTTTGAATAGGGAGAGGTGAGCTTTCAATGGCTTCCTCAGAAGTTTTTAAGATTTCTGTTTCTCACTGTGACATTCAGTTGCCTTACAAGTTATGTCCTGAGCCTTGTTGGTCTGAGCATGAAACAAACAAAATAATTCAAGGGCTTTGATCTGAAGGTCCATTCTAATTCCTTCACCTAGGTGTGCCATCTTTGTAATGCATTCTCACAGCAAAATGTCTGCAAGCTGGCAAAATTATTTGAAGCTTTTGCATGGACACTGAACGTAGCAGAGAGAGAACTCTTTGACAGAATCCCTTTCCCTCCAGTTCAAGGAACATGGCAGCCCATGAACTCGTAGAATGTGATGATTCACTAGTGAAGAAATAGGAAAAGGATATGAGAGAGAGAGAGCTATTTATACATCTCTGTGTCACCACATGCTGCTTGGATAAAGAATCTGTCTCATGTTCAAAGTGCAAACCAGCAGCTACTCAAGCCAACACTGAAAATCTTATTTTTTCTTACCCTTGCAGATGTTGTGCAGCACACGGCATGTGGGGACGACACAGACAGTTACATCTTCATTAGCACCAAAGAGTTACCATAGGCTATACTGATTTATCTTTGCTTGCCTCATCAACTCACTTCTTTCTAAAAGTCCAAACCAAACTTTTAATTAGGTAAAATCCTTGTTGATTATTCTGATTCGGAGATGGTGTAACATGTACTAGTAGCTTATTGTTATTGATATTGCTACAGGTCTAAACCCTTCTGGTGGATTGCACCACAGCATGCACCTGTCAGCTTGGCCAGCTGTAGCCCAACCAGCACAGTGAAGGTGTTCTGCAAAGTTAGCATTCACAATTTTGTTGACCTTTGGCTTTGGAGTTTGTTTATTTTTTTAATGATACATGTTAAACTCCTTTTGGAGTCATGGAGTTCCTACTCTCTGAAAGGAACTTATGTTTCCAGATATCCTTATGCACCCATTTTATGGATAAGGCTTTGATTATATCATGCTGTTGTGGCCCAGGAACAACAAACAGGTCCCAGAGCCCACCGGCACCTTAAAAAGATTACTACTTCCTTTAGCTTTGTCTGCATGAGTTCCTACAGGATAAAACTTTCGATCCCATCACAGTCCATAACACATATACATAAAATTTGACTTATGAAAGATTTAAAATGGTAAATAGCATCTGAATTAGAATTCTCAGCTGTGAAGAGCTGTAAGATGTAGGCTCCAGAGCAGCCATTGTCCGGCTCTTTTTTTCCATATACAGTTTTCAGACATGGGGCAGACTAAAATGAAAAGTCTGCTGATTCAAGGTTATGATTTTTGGGAACAGGCTGGCCAGGTGTGCTTTGGTTTTCTCATTATGTTCAGTCAGGCTTCTTTGGCTGACTGCAATGCACTTTTTGCGGGTGATTTAATTTTCCTTCCTGGTATAGATTGAGTTGCAATCAGCCTGCATTCAAGCAATACACTCTGAGGAGGTGAGTCACTACCAGTTTTTATTTGAGAAGCCCAGTGTGTATATAATATAGTGCATTATACAATGTGTGTATGCATGCATTCTAAGTTTACTTGTATATACAGTATATTCTATGTGTTGTACTATATACATTATACTGAAAGTTTAAAACATATACATACATAGTAGAATATATATATTACATATGTATATTATACATGTTTGACACCATGACACTGCTTCTATTAAACATCCCCTTTAATGACATTTTTCATACACTTAAGATTATTTCTTATACTTTTGCAATAATCATTTTTCACCCTACTTTCGGGGCACCTTATTCCTTCACTCCTGCCTGGTATCAATCTCAGATGTAAAACAATTTTCTATGGACATAATGGTTTCAATACTGTTAATTGAGATAGTTAGGTTTACATGGAAATTTCCCTCTCTGAATAGTTTTGTCATATTTGCAAGAGTTCATAAACACTATTGTTCAAATGTCAAAACAGGAACCTAACATGAGGTCAACATGTAACTATTGAAACAGGCTGACTTGACAATAGTGGAGTACACTCTGGTGTGTTTGTGGTGCCAAGGAGCCATGCAAACCCAGCAGTGACTACTCACTTCTGTACAGTTACCTACAGTGAATGTCCCCAGACAGATGGGGAAACCTCCCTGCAAAACTCAGCTCATCCAGAGAGATATGAGTAGGACTGAGTCATCTTCTCACCTTGTCCCACAGCAAAACTGATGATACATGTCTGAGGAAGAATTCCTTTGTGGTGTGGAAACTGCTTCTGGAAAGTCACTGCCATCCATAGTGCTGTGGAAGAGACCGAGGCAGAAAAACTATCAGAAAGCCTCAGCTAAATGAAAGGCACTGTTCTGGCTCAGAGGATTAGCAGAAGAAGTAATATTTTCTGCAGCAAGCAGTAAGAAAAGTCTGAAAGCAGCTTCAACTTGAAAATGAGAAGGGGCATAGAGGGCACTTTTTTGCCAATCCACCTGCCTGACACAGGTCTGTGATGGCTGTGGGAGACAGGCCACCTGCAGCAGAACCTGCCTCGGACAGGTTTGGCAGTTGTGACTCAGAACACCAGTACAAGTGCACAGGCAAACCAAGTGTTCTCCAGAAAAGCAAAGCTTGTAAACAAAATTCGGGTTACCCTTGCATCTCTTCAAGATTGGTGTGGAGATACCTGTTGGTGTTCTTGCAATCACTACCTTGTACTGTGTCAGCAAAAGCAGCTAACACTGTTGCTTGACTGGGGAGTGGTTTCTGTGGTTCTCTTGCTGATCAGCTACTCAAGGCTTCAAATACAGTCCTAGAGAGCAATTATCTCTAAAAGACTCTCAAAGCATATGAGCTACTTGGATTCTAGTAAGATGAAAAAGTAAGGTAAAGCACTGGCTATCACTATTCATGGCAAGCACAGTTCTACACTCATCATACACCAGTAGTTATGTCTTTAGCATCTTGTAAAGTCCATTGGGCTGTCTCCAGAGTCTATGTTTATCTCTTGTCCTGTACTTTGATGGGGCATATAGGTAACTTAAAAGATTACTTAAATTTACAGTAAATATCATGTGCAGATCTCACATTCTAAGAACTGAGAAAACCTGTCTGCTGCTAGTTCCCTCTTTTACAATGTAAATGTCCCTGACTTTTTGTGTGTCTTAGTGTGTGTAGGGCACAGCTGTTTCCTTTATGCTGCCTTTTTCCTGATGCATGTTAATGATTTACCTGCCCTGAACAGGTCAACCATTATTTTTGTCCTCTCTCTCACAGACTTGCTTGATGGTTCAAATTACCTTGGCTCCTGAAGTGCATGGAAAGCAAGGTCTCTTACTCCCTTTATGGGCTCCAAAGAAAGAAAAGCTGTTGATGCTAACACTGTTGGCATCAAATGTGTTAGAGCTGTTAGCTGGCATCTGGTTATTGTTTTTAGGCTTGCTTTTCTTTTTTGCATGAATGACAACATCTGTGTATTTGTGAAGCCTACAGGTAACCTACTTTTTATTGCTATGCACTCCAGTGTCACATTTTGCCTTAGCCAAGGCAGTCCTATCAGGCATGCCAAAATGGATTTTGCAACACAGGAGGAATATTACTTTCTGGCTAAGCCACATCCCTCTGGACAAAGTCAAGACTTACTACTCTTGAGGCTCCAAAGGACTCTTTCTGAGCAGGGATGTGATGGTTCCTAAGGTTTGTTCGTGGTTTTTCTTGCCCAATACTTTAGGCAAAAAAATGGGTTTGAACCAAGAAATAAAAAAAAGGTCCTGACTTCTGAATGCTGAAGGGAAAAGTGAATTATTTAATTTTATTATGTGATTTTCCCCTCCTAGGTGAGACATACAGTATTGCTCAATGGTTTATCATATTTTGACATATCCCTTTTGGCCAAACCCAATGATCTTATTAAGATGCTCTTTCAAAAGCACAGGGATTTCATCATCTGTCATAATCCTAACAATTCCAAGAGAAGCATGAAGCAAATCCTAAAGGACGAGATCCTCCTCCTTATCCCCACCCTGATCAATCACTCAGTGTAATGGAGCTTCTGTGGGATCTCTTATGAGCTATGTTGTCCACATCCCACCATCTGTTTGTCAGCCTCTCATAATGTTTCCACACTTTTAACAAGCTTTCTGTGCTTGTTCTGCCTCTTGTTATCACACACTTAATTTTCATCTTTGAGCTTCTTGCTGTCCTCTTATTCAGAGATTCCTTATGCATCTCTGCATTGACATTGACCATGTATTCATTTCACAGCATTGCCTCACAGACCCTTCTTCTTGTGCATTTCTGTACATCATCAAATTCATTTGCCTCTTTGGTTCAGTTTGCCTTCATATCCTTCCCCTACTCCTTGTTTCTGCAGAGTCTTTTGACTCAAACAATCATCTCCATGCTAACCATCTCAAAAAGCTGCAATTTCTAGCCTTTTGTGGACTGAAGTGATGGAGCAACTAAAATGGAGCACCTGTTTACACACTAGAAATTCCTGGTTACCTTTCTTTGTGCCCCATACTTCTCTAGATGGGAGTCACTGGGGGAGGACAGTTACTGTCATCCTGAACATCCTCTGAGAGAGGAATATTGCATTTTTGGGGGTGGGAGTGTTCCCTAAAGCAGTGAGCCAAAACTGACCAGTTATGTTTTGTTTTCAAAAAAGGAATTTTTAATTTTTCCCGATGTTGCTTTGGGTGACACTTAGTTACCATGGGTCCCAAAGCAGCACCAAGAAGCCAGGTTGCAGTTTTCCCTCCTCCATGCAGACAAATAGTGTTGGTGAGATTGAGATCTAGAGGCATCTGGAGAACCCCTCAACACTGCAGGAGTGGGTATCACAACAGTTAGAAAAGCAGTCACCACAGGACCATAAAACACTTTAGCTTGGAAGGGACCTTGAAGAGCACCTATTTCCAACCACCTTGCCATGGCAAGGACACCTTTCGCTAGACCGAGTTGTTCAGAAGCCCTCTCCAGCCTGGCCTTGAACACGGCCAGGGACGGGACATCAACAACTTCTCTAGGCAACCTGTGCCAGTGCTTCATCACCCTCACAATGGAGAACTTACTCTTAATATCCAATCTAAACTATTTGAGTTTAAAGCCATTTCCCCTTATCATATCACTACATGCCCTTGTTAAAAGTCCCTCCCCGTCTGTCCAATGGCCCCCTTGAGGCATTAAAAGGTACTCTAAGATCTCCCTGAAGACTTCTCTTCAGGCTAAACAGCCCCAACTCCCTCTGCTTTTGCTCACAGAGGAGGTGCTCCAATCCTCGGATCGCCCTTGAGGTCTCCTCTAGATACGCTCACGAAGGTTGCTAACCCTCAGCCCTGACCCCCGGTCGAGAGGGAGGCGCGGGGAGCTGCCGGGGGGGAGCGGGGCGGTGCGGAGGGCAGTGCGGT
>JANPWX010021771.1:590487-625240 GCA_024734555.1 Trochalopteron elliotii
GTGGGGCGCGCTGCTGCCACCTGAGTGGCAGGCAGCGGGAGCGGGAAACCGGAGCGCGGGGCACGGCGGTGATCTTGGGAAGAGGAGCCTTCGGCGTTCTTCCGCAGGGTCTGTCCCGCGCTGGGGCGTGCAGGCTGGGCGGGACGGGCGTGGGTATCGGGCTGCCTTCTCCCCACCTTCCTTTCAAACTCCCTTGTTGCTCCCGCGTACCCCTTCTCTCTTCCGCAAACCCCTGGCTGTGCCGCGCTGAGTTTTTTTTATTCCCCACCTTCGTTCTCTGGGTGCACCTGCATCCCTGGTCCCTCTCCCTGTAAACCCCCTCCTGTGCCACACCTGCAGACTCTTAGGCAGTGCCGTGTAGTGCTTCCTCCTCCAGCCCCACGGAGTGTATTTCAGCCTGCAGTGCCTGGCCTCCAGGCTTTCTGTCTGTGCTCTTCACCGCACCGTGTCTGTGCCCCTAAACCCTTTGACTGTGTCTGGCACTAAGTAGTACTTGTTCCTCCAAACCCTCTGGCTGTGTCCCACACCGCACGGTGGGTGCCTGTCCGTGCCTCGCATGAACAGAGCTCACCTCCCTGTCAAGAAGAGCAAGTTACATCGTGGCATGTGCATGGCCCCACTGCTTCAGGGACCTTATTGTTGAAAAATGCTTTTTCTTCCCACACCGTTTTTTTTTTTCCCCAAAGAGAGGTCCCAGGCATCAAGAAACCGAGATTTTTTTCTCTTCAAGGGTGAAGGTTGGAGACAGTTAGGGAAGAGGTGTGGCCCATGTGCTTAAGATGGTGGTATTAAAATATCGGGCTGGAGGGGTGATGTCTAGGCAGGGGTTGTCTGGCAAGCTGGAAGGGTGGCTGTCTGGCTTGCTGCTTTCCTCCTCTTTGGAGACGGTCACCTTTGCTGCCATGTGGGGTAGGTCTGTCCTTAAGGACTGGCCACATTGGCAGTGGGGCCAAAAGCCAAGGAGACAGGTCAGTGCCAGCTCCGGGGGG
Source organism: Trochalopteron elliotii (assembly GCA_024734555.1). Lineage (NCBI taxonomy): Eukaryota > Metazoa > Chordata > Aves > Passeriformes > Leiothrichidae > Trochalopteron > Trochalopteron elliotii. Next base: position 591,477 of record JANPWX010021771.1, read on the forward strand.
GTGGGGGGGATTGATTTGGCTACATTGGAGCAGCCTCTTAGACTTGTCCTTTGCAACTGTAGATGCCAGGTACATTGTTACAGAATTGTAAGTTTGTGGATACTTAATTTGTAAATACGTTTTGCATTGAAACTTTGGTTGGGTATTGGGTGTTGCTGTCACCAAGACAGAATAGTTGACGCTTGAAAAGTCGTAGTGAGCTCGCAAACCAGCTCTTACTGATTATTGGGGTGGGTTTTTTTGGTTTTTTTTGGGTTTTTTTTCTCTTGCATAGGAAATCAAGGTATTTTAATTAAAGCTGTCCAGACAGACCAGAAAACTTACAGTCATTTATGGATACTTTCTTCCTTACTTCATTGTAATTCAGTTCTTCCCAGACCCATATGTAGGTCTGTACTGAACACTGCCATGTGGGAGAAGTTTCAACAAGTTTTTCTGGTTGTTGGGAGCAGCCTGGGAACAGCATGCTGCCTGGTTTATTCTGCTGCTCAACGCTTGGGGTGCTGCCCAGGATGCACTGAGGCTGCCTTGGAGCTGCCTCAGGTAGAGGTAGAATCGTGACACAGTGTTAGGCAGCATGGATGTTCTCTGAAAACACTTCCATGAGGAGTGGGAGCACTTTTACTCATGTTTGCCTGAAGAAAATGTACAAAGACCTAAGACTGGAAAACCTAGAGAAGCACAGGCTTAAAGTGAGGCAGTGGAAGAGGTTGCTCGGAGAAGCTGTGGATGGCCCATCCCTGAAAGGCCAGGCTGGATGAAGCTCTGAACAGCCTGGTCTAGTGAAAGGTGTCCCTGCCCATGGCAGGACTTTGGAACTAGGTGATCTTTCCAACCCAGGCCATTCTATGATTCTTTGAAGTTCTTCCTAGCCACCATCTCTGTTGAAAATATGGGGAATAATGCAACTTTATGGTATTTCAATATAACATGTGATCTTTCTATTAAGTATTTATTGGTAGAGCAAGACAGGTTCTGGTACAGGAAGCAATATTCATGGAATGTGTTGGGAAAGATGCCACAGCATTAGTCAAGTAATACAAGCCAAATAGGATTTAACTCATTACGAAGCTCACCAAATACTATGAAATACCTATCAAATTGTTGCATATCAGTAAAAGAACTAATCATGGATGTTTCTGTATCCTGATACAACTTGATCACTTTTGCCGAGTGTGCACCCCTTCCCTCTCTGTGCCCTTCCTGGCTTTGTTTCTCTCTGCTGCAATAAACTGGGAATCTTTTTTTCCGCCTACTGTGGACTTCTGCTCTTCCTCTTGAAGCTGCTTCTGCCCAGTCTGTCTGGCCTAATGCTTATCTCTGCCTCTGGCCTGCCTTATCTGGTTGCCTAACACCCAGATTTCTGGAGGTGTGGGCAGATGCAGAGCGAGGCAGAGGCACAAGCAGTGCATGGGATGGGCATGGGAGACATGTGTGGGGTGAGGAAAGTGGGAGGACATCACCTCTGTGCCACGTTCAAGGACAGGAGGTGGAAGGGAGCCAGAATCCCTTTCTGGATCTTCATTAGCTGCTTGTGAAATCATGTTTGTTGTGTTCTGGATATAACTTGGCAGACTTCATGTGGCATCTCTCCCTGCCTGATGACTGCCTCAGCACAGCAGTCAGAGGCTGCTGCCCTGTAGTTCTCCTGGTGAAGGCTGGTGTGAGCTCCCTTGTCTGCCCCAGCTGAAATAAGATGGTTTAGCTATCAGTCATGGTTTAGACCAACTATGTTGTTTTGTTTCAAATGGATCAAGGACAACTTGTAAAATATGGGTAGTAGAGCTATAGTATGTAGGCAAATATGAATAGATGGGATGTTGACATCTTCAGCGGCACAACATATTCTATACAGACAATGTTGTAGCCTAACACTCATACTCACTTCAGGCTAATGGATGTCTGAAACTTTAAGCTGCTTCTTAAAGCCTGGGTAGCTGTAAAGGAAGAAATACTTGCTCCCCTCACTATTCCTCTGTCCCTCACTGTAGCTCTTCACTATTCTGGCTTTCTTTCATGAAGTCACAGTGTGTGGCACACACAGGCAGTGTTTTTATCAGTTTCTTGTTGCCCAAGTATGTACTAAAATCAAGAAATGGCAGACTTAGTTATGTTGTTTTCTACTGCACTTTATGGATTGTTAACTTCAGACAGCAGTTTTGGTAGGCCTTTCTGAGTGCTTAGAGGGAAGTTGGGTCTGTGCTTGAAGGCTGAGCACTTGTTGCACAGTGCTAGGAAGCAAGTCCCATGTGCTTGCTGAGGGACCTCACCCAGTACTGAGGGGTCAGTGCTGCATGTAGAGGGCAAATGCAGCCTAAATGGTGGAAATGAAACCTTTTACTCCTCAAAAATATGAGATTATTAGAACAAAAGAATTAACAAAAAAATAGTTAATTTTGTGAACCTGATTGTACTTTTTTTAAAAAACAATTCCTTTTAAAGGATACCTTTAAAGGTAGAGGGTCATGCAGTAGTTTTAGTGCCTGTTGTCACATTTCCAATTTGCCAAAACTTGGCAAAGTTGCCAGTGATGTAGCAGTTAAGAATTTTTTTTCCATGTGTATGACATTTAGTTGAAATCCAAAATATAGTAAGTTAGGTATATGAGTTTACAGTGATGAGAGACACCACGATAACTCAGGTGTCTCTTATCCTTACTTGTCTTTGGTTTCAGTGTTTAATGCTGACCATTGACATGGAAATATTGAATAGTTGGTTGTTTTCAGTTTTTTGGTCAGTTTGTTGGGGTTTTTTTTCTATTTTTGCTGAATTCACAAAGTAAAATGCTTTCAATGTGTCTGTCAATGTTTTTTCTTCTGCGTGTATTTTGTTATTTTTGTTCTGTCTGCTTATGATGGCTACACACACAATTTATCACTGAAGATGTTGACTGGAGAACACCTGTGAGTGGTTTGTGAATGGAGTAATGTAAGATTAATAGACAGCTTAGATAACCACAGATTTAAGTGTCTTTAAGTGTTATCTTGGTTCTTGATGAGAGTCTGAGGAATTGAATTTCAGTAGCATTTAATTTCGAAATCCTGAGGTAGCTCACAAATCTCTTAAAAACTACTTGTAAAGCCTATCTGGCCCAAAGCAAACTCTAGCTTCCACCTGCAGAGAGGCACAGATGTCACAAGGAGGACAAATACAGGTGTCAGTAAACTCTATGAATCATCTTATTTGCTAGGAGCCCTGGTATTCAGATTGCCCCTTTTAACTGTGCCAGGGTAAAAGCAGCAGACGTCAGCCCTTAGCTCCACTCCACTTGTGATACCTGCTTAGGCTGATGTTGCAGTTTCACCAACATGTCTATTATTCCACATGCTTTTCTTTGCATGTGCTTCTTGTGTCACTTTTCTTTTGTGCTGAAGTATTTCTTGGTGAAAGCTGGTACTAGGAAGCACTAAGGAAACAGTCTGGGTTAAAAAAAACCCTTTCTTTTTCTGTGAGGCTTGCTCTCCTGCACTGGGTCTGTTTCCCACTCTATTTTATTATGCAGCCAGAAAAATGGTTGTTCCAGCAGAAGTCAAGGGTGACACAGGAGCAGGTATGAGTAATGGCAAGAGAGGTTGATTAAAATTACATTGCTACTATTAAAAGTGCTCTTATAATTGCAAACTTATCCTGTAAACAGCCAGACTTGCTCTGCTTGAGCAGGCTGTGCTCAAGAGAAGCTGCTTCTAGCAGCTTTATGAATTCCTACATGCTGCCTGCCTGTGTTTAATTGTATTGTGAATTCTTTGTAGTTTGGATTATGTTTTATATTGATATGGGCCTTGCACATTGGGCTCTGTGCCTGGAGCCTCTATTCAAAGACTTTTTTTTTTTTTATTTTTAAAGCAATGCCTCACTGGATGCATGTGAATGTGAGCGTAACTTTGTCTAGTGCACTGCAAAACCCCGTGTAAAGAAATAGGATGTACTGTGCAAAAAGCTGCTAAGTTTCAACAGGCATCTCACGGGCTGGAATTCAAGAGAATGATCCTGTCCCAGTGATGGCATTCAGGGTTTATGGCTATGCCTGAGATAAAAATATAGCTTACTCTATTACTTTTATTCTTTGTTTTCTAACAAAAGAAGGGGACGACTCTTGCTGGAGTCTGACTCACAAAGATCAGTTTGTTGATTTGGAAATAATTTGCATTGTATCATCAGTCCTGAAATGACTTAAAGCAAAGTCACAAAAACCTGATTCAGTGATTCTCTGTATGCTTTTAGAGTATGGGAATGGTTCGCATTGGTACTGTGCTCTTTCTTTCAGGAAAGTTAGTTGAGATGGCACATAGATGTTTTTTGTTTTGTTTCTGTTTTCACCTGATCTGTTAGGAAGTGAAGTGCAAAATTTTTTCTGTTATTTTTCATTAAAAGATACTGGCTGAAGCTTTAAGATTATCGGGGTTGTTGGTCAGATGTGCTCACTTATTTTGTTAAGTAATACTGCAGTATTTTTTTATCATGTGGCATTACGAATAGATGGGGATGGGCATGTGGAAATGTCCGTGGTCAGTTCAGAGAAGTAGTTACTGGCAACGTTTCCTTTTGTAAAGGTGAAAATTACTTGGATTCAGGTATATTGCAAGAGAATAGTGTGTTTTACAGTATTTGCATTCTTAACATCCACAACAATCCCTTTTGTGCTTTTTTAGATGTATTTGGAAAAATCTAGATTAAATTGTTTTTCATTTTGTAGTCAGTTCTAGCTTGTTTGTTCAGTGTTGAAGAAAAAAATTCACTTTTAGTCTTTAACTGTACAGAAGGGGTGTGACAAGCTTAATGAAATTGTTATTATTACTATTACTTTGGAAGTGCCCTGTCCCCCTTTGTCTCTTGTGAATGAGAATTATAGAATATCCAGTCGACGAAGGCCAGGAGGATAATGAAGTAAGCTCAAATGTTCATTGTCAACTTTGAAATTAAATCTTTCATAAAACTACTTGTAAGGTGCATTTCTCAAAAGCCTTGTTACAATCACTCTCATTGTTCCTTCTGTGGTGACAACATTGTTTCTGTAGCACCTGTTGTTCTGTAACGGTTGTTAAGGAGTTTGCTTAAGTTTGTTTTTGCATGAAAAAGGAAAAAACTATAAGACAAGGCTGTAAATAGCCTCGTGCCATAGCTCTGATGTTCAGGAAGTTCACTCAGTTTAACTTCTAACTAGGATTAAGGCAGATTCTAGAAAGAGAGGAGGGAATGTAAAATACAGCTGCCATTAGAATACTCTGTGCCTCTTTTTTACTAGTCCTTTAATGACTGCTTAAAATCTTATGGGGTGAAGTATTCTCTATCTGAATTTCAGGTTAGTTAGCCTGAAACTGCTTTTCATAAACTGAAATGGTCCACTTGATCAGTTAGGGAAGCTTATCAGAAAGCTGTGGAGAAAATGTTCCTGAACACGGACTGGGCCATGCTGAGTTCTGGTTTGCTCTGGAATTTTTCCCAATTTTGAAATGAGATTGCTACTTCATTTTAAAACTGACCATCTCACATACCCCATTTGAACTACATTTAAAAGTATGGAATGGAAAATTGCCTCTGGAGGTGTGGAAATTGTGCAATCTGGTGTTCTTGCTTTTATTGTGTAGGGAGAGACTTTATGCATGTTGTTGTAAAGTGTGATATTTCATCAGTTGCTTTCATCCAAGGTGCTGAAGCATCAAACATAACTTGATTGAATGTAGAAAGAGTTGTGTGATAAGTGAGGGAGTCACTTTTACAGACCATGAAATTATATGACCTTGGCTCATTCTTTGAGATGACTGCAGTGGGAAGAGTTCCAGTCTTCCTTTCCAGTCAGTGGGATAGCATCAAGCTTTTTGGATATGGTCAGCTGGATGAACCTGCACCTGAATAATGTATATATAAAACAAAGAATGTGTGTGAAAGCAAATTCTTTGGTTTAAATGTGAGCAATAGAGTCATACTGAAGTGAGGCAGAAGAAGTGTAGAAGCAAACCATGTTTGCTCTCCTGATGAGGGCCATGGTGTTCCTTTAGGTTCAGAAAGGGGCGTGTGGCCTGCTAGTTTTGTGTATTAACTGGAATATTGAACCACAACACTTTGGTTTTGAGCACACAACACTTTGGTGTTGATTACAGCTTTGCTGTATTAACGGGTAGAAGACATGCCCTTTTTTCTCTGGGGACTGAGAACTCCATACAGAGAGTGAACCAAACCCACTGACTGACCTCTTCTGCAAGGCATTGAAACCTGTATGTCAAAAATGCTAAAGCTTTTTTTGATAACATAAATGCATAGCTATACGTAAGTCTAATTTTTTTTTTGTATTGGAGACAGTCCACTTTTTTTTCTGTTTTACTGCTGTGGCATGCTGAGTAGACTGTTAGACACTTCTCTGTTTCTAGTATACTGGTGTTTTAAAGGAACATTAGTATTAGCCTGAGCACTCTGCTGCTTGCCAAGCTTCTTTGTTGGAAGTATTATTGTCTCCTGTGTTATTCTGATGTTGCACATCCATTGCCTAATGCACTTTGTTGATAGGATCTCTCTCTCTCTCTTTTTTTTTTTTAAGCTATTTATATTTGGCAATCTTTCAGGATCGAAAAGAGGAGAAAAAAAGTGCAGTCGCCTTGGCCAGACATAGCCGGTTCATCCCTACATGCTGTCTGGATGAATTGTTGTATTTTAAACTGCAGATATGCCTTGTGGTCCTGCGGGTCTCCAAATGCTTGGAAAGATGGTAAAAAGTACATTCTATTGCAGTCGTGGAAAATATTGATAGAAGATGAAAAATCCTTACGACATACCTGTGATTAAACTTGCGCATGGATGTGTTGTTTGATTCTGTTTCTCTGTGAAATTACTGGTTGGTGTTCTAGGCTGATTTAAAAAAGCTCTGCTATTACAAACTCATGGCCTGTATAGTGCTGCTTTTTGTGCTGTTCTTGAGCTTCCAGAAAGTGCAAAATTATGAACACTTTAAAAATCCCTATTAGCAAAGGAACTAAGATCTAGATAACTAGATCTGGAGCAGAATTATGCCTTCACAGCTGTGTATTGTCATTAATGTATCTTTGCCCATGATACCAACCTCTAGTCTGCATTTTGTTGTGCAAACTCCTGCATATTGATTTCTTGAAATTTGAATGAAAAATTTATATATTTTTAAAGCTGGATTTTTATAACAAGATCTGGTTTAAAAAAATCTTGTTAGGCACTTTTGCTGATCAAGCCAGTTAATGTTTTTAGGTGATGGGTAGTTTTGCTTTCATGCAAGCTGTTGAGATTAGGCTGTCATCTGAATACTGTCCATGCAACATTGTGTTGCCCACGCAACCTTCCTCTTTAGTCTCCATAGGCCTTTGACTGATCTGGGTCACTGTGTCTGGATGTTTCCTCACTAATGCTTATAGGCAGCCATCAATATTCCTATTCCATACTGTTTGCTGAGTTCTGACCTCCCAGTCTGTTGCAAGAACCCTTTGAAAGTCCAGCACTTCCACAGTCCTTAGAAGGGTATCTGCATGGCAAGTGGAAAAGAGTATTTTTGGAACTGCTGCCAGCACTGTATGGAAGCAAAGGTGCTCCCATTCTTGTGTTCACCCCATGTGCCCAAGCTGTCAAACTGGATCTGCCTCCAATGGGTGAGTCACCTCAAAAAGGAAAAGGTACTGGGGAAAGTAATCAGGCAAGTAGTGTAAGCAACATGCAAGATGGCTGGGGTGGTACCCAAAAGCTTACTCAAATTTTGAACAGAATCAAATGGGGATTTATAATGTACTAATTTCCATGCATTCATCTTTGGATTCAACATATAAGCACCATGCAAGTGACTTTGACTTCAGGACGAGCCTGTGGGGTCATTTCTTCCAATTATCCCTAAACTTCAGATGCCTCTCTGCTGTCCATTTCCATGCTCCACCCCTTTGATTCTTCCATTGAGTATGGAGTATAATAGAAACATCTGGCTTTTCCATTTCAGAAACTGTATTTCTCTTTTTCTCTTTCACAGTACCTTTGGTCAGGTGTAAGTGTAAGGTAATTTTTTTTTTTTTTTAAGTGGAGATCTTCTTTGGGATGCAGAAATAAAAAATGGAGTGCCAGGAGGAATTGGCTTTGCTGCTCTATTTAGTTGTTCTGACCGAGAGGCCTGAGTCTCCAAACAATGGTATAATGTGCCTTTGTGGGTTGCCTGATGCTAATACTCGTGAGTGTGTTTCATAGTGATTAACCAAACTTTTCATCATGCCGAAGAATATAAATCTAAACAACAGCAACCAAAGTTCTGTATACCTCCCTGCATATGCCTCAGTGATCTGAAACTTCCAGCTGCAGCTGTATAAATTACCAGCTCTGGACTGGAAAGATTTAGGATGTGGCAGTGTAGTTGCTTCCTGGAGTGCTCCAAAAAGTACGTGTGCCAAGACAGGACTTGGGAGCAGCAGCTTTTTTAGTGATACTGTCAGCATGCTTTCTTGGGTAGGAATGTTCTGAGGCTTTAGTTTAAAAAGCACTTAGCACATTTTCTTTAAAGTGGCTTTTGTCGTCCTCAAGTTCTGCCATCACCTGTCACTGTGCTGCTGCTGCTGCCCGTGTCACACTACCCAAAGTTCAGGTTGCACCCTGCGGGTCACTGCCAAAGGTGCCAGCACAGCTGGTTCCTGCTCTCTTGGAAGAGCCTCCCAGGGAGGGTGCACTTGCTGATGTTTACAGTGCTCAGCAGCATGTCCACTGTGCTGCATGGTAGCTTAAAAAGAGGGGGGAGGGAAGGGAGGGTGTCAGTTCTAGGTCAGCTGCCTTTAAAATTTATGCCTGCCTACTGCAATGCAAGCAGAATAGGATCAGAAGGAATGCATTATTTTGCTGCCTAGGATATCGGCCCAGGACCCAGAGGGTGGGTAGGCTGAGCAAGTGCAAGGCAGTGGGAAACAATGGTAAAGCAAATTAGCTCACGTCAGCATGGGAGCGTGGTGTGGGAGCAGTTCAACTATTGTAAATTGCTGCATTAGAGGATGAACAAAATAGTATGTTGCAACTCTGCACGGGTGTTATCAGTGTTGCTACTTACTAATATTCTGAACCTAGCAAGGTTAGAGTTGGTGCAATAAAAATTCCATAAAATGGCATTGATTTTGCAATGTTGTTTTGCCATGGCAACTACAGTGACAAGAGCTGAGTGTATGCTATACACAAGATGTAACTGTGGAAAAACACCTCTTCATTTAATAATTACGAATATTTTTCACGTTAGTTGCTTATGTCTTCTTCCTTAAGGTGAATATTGTGTTCTTAAGGTACTTATTTACATTTTTTTCCATCTCCTCTTCCTATAAAACTCCTTTCCTGTATTTTTGTGTTACAAAGACAGCCTCATCTACCTGTCTGTCTATTGCAGGTGAAAATTATGATCTAATTTCTTTTTTTCTTTTTCCCTGGTGCTGAATAGCAACATTGCCATTGATTACTTGGTTATGGCATGTCTTTGGAAATAAAAAGGCTTGTCTGCTTTTTTTTTTTTTCATTGGCATTTGCTAGGTTAGCAAGATGCTACCTATGTAACAAGTCCTGTTCCCTTTTATTTTAAAGTCTTCTCTGGAAGCTGAACTCTAGCTCTGCTTTTCTGTTTTCTGTTTAGCTTCCATGGAGTGACCCCCACTGTGACTATTTAATGACAAATTATGTTGCTGCTCTACTAAGAGGTGGGTAAACACAAACCAAGTCCTTGGTAGCAAGCTGCTTGTATTGTGATTAATTCAATGTATGAGAGCCTTATATTCAGTTAACTCATGTGCATTAACTCTTAACTGTAAAGTTAGGATAGATGATACGGTGGAGCCAACTCAGTGACTCAGCTTGCTGCTAAAGGAAGGGGACAGACAGTCTCAGACATTAGACATCTTTGATCCATTTCATTCAAAGTATTTATCTGGCACTTGCACTCCCTCTCTTTAGAGCTTACCTAAAAAACTGAGTATTAAAAATGTGCTTCCCAGGCAGCTTAAAAACCCCCAGTCTGTGTTATCTTTTGCAGTGCAGGTAAATAGCAGTCCTTACCCCTCTAGTTCAGAGCTCTGTATTCTGTTTTGCTTGGTTACTAATGATGTGTATACACTTTAGAAACACCACAGCTGTAAGTAGTTCTTACATATCCTTATCAGAACTGTCTCTACCATAGCTGTTTGTAGAACAAAAACAAACAGAATGAGTAAAAGCTGTGTCTTACCAAGACGTTGGCTTGTAGATGAACAAGCAGGGAGCACAGGGGGTATGAGTTAGCATGACTGTGCAGCACAGCTGAAAATACTAGATTGTCTTACTGCTTTCTAGCCCTTAGTTCCTGTTTTGTGAAAGTCTGTTTAAAGTAACTAAAGCTTAGTGGATCTGGTCTTTAAAGAAAATCTAAAATGCTGCCTCCCTAGTTGCACAATAAGGTAAGGAGGAAAAAGGAGAGTGTAAATCCTTTAGGGAAGGAGGGTATTAATATTAACCTGAGTCAGATATGGCCCAGTTACTAAATCAATGCATTACCAAAGGCCTTTGATAAGGGTAATGATATACCATTATCTAATGGAAGCGAGGTTGCATTAAGAACCTTATTTTGACTTCTAAGTGAAAGTTGTCACGCTGTGTGTGCCACAGGAGTCACTGTGTACCCAGGTCTAGGTGACATTGTGAGCTGGTGTCACTGAGCTGGAATCAAGCTCAAAGGAGGCAGGTGTAAGTTGTGCACTGGGGCACCAAGGAGAAGAGCTGCTGTTCTAAGCTGTGTGAGGAGCTGCAGCAGAGTAGGTAGGTGAGACTAGTTGGCTGAAGGATGGCTGACATTTAAATGCTAAATAAAGAGCTTTTGTTAAAGACAGGGGAGTACTGAAAACAAGTTAAAATCTTAAGAACTTCTCCCCTGCTAATGTTTTTGGTTTTCTCTAATACATTGGAAGTATGGGGAGAGAAAATTGGTTAAGGTACACTGATGTCTGTGGTGCTCAAGTCCTAACTGAAACTCAGAACATTTTCAGAGATGCACCCAGAGTCTCATATTTGATTTAAACTGGATTTAGACTTGTAAACAAACTTCCTTCCAGGCTATGGTTGCAAGAACTATTTAGACTTGATAAGTCTTTCTGCATGATTTGGAGATTAGTCCCTAGGATAATTTCATATGCATCCCTGCAACCTCAGGTGATATATTTAAGATATTTAAGATACTGATGATGACAGGTCTTTTCCTGTCTTAATGTAGCACAATGTAATTTTTGTGGCTTCACATCTCATCTTGTAGAGTGTCCCTGGTGGACAGAGTGAGGACTTTTTGATGTGGAGCATGTAAAATTCTTGACTAGGGGTCTAGTACAGGATTATCTGTGAGTAGGCAGGACTGGAGGATGATGTGGCCTTCCTACATGACTTCATTATCAGCTTAAAGGGATCTATGACAGGGCTGTTGTTACTAATTTTCTCCCTTCCTGTAGCATTTCAGTTTGTGAGTTTTAATGTTTTCTTTGCACAAGCCAGTTCAGCCTTTCAAGTCTGAGTTGACTGAGAAATAATATTTTTTTTTTTCTTTCTGAAAGCCTAAGCTTTCATTTGGATTGGTGAACTGCTGTGGCTTATCCTGCAGCTGCCTGGAGCAGACCTGCTGGCAGTGATGCTGTGGGACTGGACTGCACAGGGCACCTTCCTCATTCAGACACTGGTGACTGGTTCAGTGTATGTGATCCAGGAAGGTGCCCATGTAATTCTGGCTGGGAGCTGGGTACAAAGCAGGGCTGTACTCCTGAAATTGTTCCCATAAGAAGAGGATTTTCTATGCCTGTTGTAATTGTTCAGCTTTGCTGTGAAGTGTCAGTATCTGTTCTTTTAACAATTTATAGAGAGACGTGGAAGCAAATACAAACTGGTCTTTAGTTTACACAACAGCAGAATGGGAAGTCCATTAGACAGACAGAAAACCAGTGTGAAGTGTGGTTGAAATGAAACCTGTTTTCACTAGTTCTACTTTAGTCACATAGGTAAACAACAGATATGATGCCAGTTTAAAAAGTAAAAGGATTAAATAAAGAGGTGCTATGTAAAAAATTCAGTAAGGGCAACTACACAAAGATAAGCATTAGATATCTTATTGAATAGTTCTAATGAGGAGCTTTGTAAGTAGATGTTTTAGTAAAGTTTCTGTAACTTGTTTTTAGGATGTCCACTGTCATCTAGCAGGGGCAGTGTTTATAAGCAATATTAACAAAAAGGAAAAAGCCATCTAAATTTTAAGCAGGATGTAGCAAACCTGCATGTGAGATTAATCTCTCAAAAACTGGTCTGGATGGTTGAGAGAAGGCATAAAAATGGAAAAGGTGACAGAAACTTCTCTCAGCAAAATCCATAACAACAGGTGACACCCAGGTAAAGTTTAAAACTTTGTTGCAGAATATGGGTGAGTAATCCGTGTAATATAATAGGCAGTTTGTAGTTTCTTGCCATGTGACATAAGGGAGTAATGTAGTTAAAACAACTGCAATTATGTAACACACAGCCTTGGGAAATAGGAAGGGCAGAGCTGGTATTTCCCAGGTAAATCTTAAGATACCATCTGTGAAACGTCCTGATTTAATTACCTTCTGAACTTCAAGAGCAGACTTAACAACAGTATACAAAGTGATTCTGAAACATGAAAGTTTCATAATTGTGCCTGAATATATAAGCCAGTATTACAGCCATTTCTTAAGCTATAGTTTTGAAATCAGACCTGCATGGGTCAATGCCTTCTGTGGGCTCTCCCCCTCTTCCAGTAGGATCTGCAAGGGTGGATGATCCTTCAGTCATCACTGTATGGGCTGTTTGGTGTGTATGGGCTAGGTGTGATACTCCAGAAGCTTTGCTTTTGGAACCCTTTCTGGGTGGAAATTAGACCAGTGAAATCTGCACTGGGTTGTCATAATCTCCAGGTATTTTCTGAGGGATCACTGTAAAAGTATCTTGTCTCTCTTTTTAATAATAGGCTGTTTTTCTCCAATGTAAATTTTTAATGTTAAGTGTTTTAAGTTCACACTGAATTGAAAATTGGTTTTTGGAGTGACAGAGCTTACATTAGACTGTTTAATGCTTTTTTTTGTTTGATTGGCTTTTTAGTTGGTTTTTTTTTGGTGAAGTTCTTTTGTGTGCTTATTTTGTTTAGTAGCCATTAACATAAAACAATTGTAAAATTACTATTTAAAAGTAAATCTTGATATCTGTTTTATTATTTAAAACCTATGTAGGGGGAATAAATGAGCATAAAGAATGGCAAATATCTTTCACGTGGGTTAAGCAAAGGAATGTGAAAAACTTCTTGTTCTCATTTAAAAATTAGGAATATTTGAGGCATACCAGTAATTCCCATTACAAAAGTCACTAATAAGTTTGTGAGCTAAGTGAACTTGAGCACTTCCAACAGCTTGTTTCCTTACCACTTCTCATCGTCAGACATTCTCCTATGGTTTGCTGTAGTATTTGTGGCATTTTTGTTGGTGTAAACAATCTTATCTGCCCTTGCCTCTCCAGTAAAGGTAATGGTCCAGCTTGGAACTGGTTCTGCCAAGCTGTATGTCTTACCTCAGCTGCAGTCAGTGGGCTCTTCCAGCTGCCTGGAAACAGACCACAGCAGATTACTTTGCTCTTTAACACAAACCTTTTCCTCCTTAGCCTCACTTTCACATTCTTTTTGTATAGTGGTGGAGGCGTATTTGTTTAAAGATATCTTCAGAAATTATGCTACTACACTGATTGAACTTAAGTGCACAGTATTATTTCCATTGACAAAAAGAAAAGTAGCACTTATTTCTTTTGAGGAACTGAATATCTTGCATACATTTTTGAGGTGATTTTGATTTTTGTTTTGCAATTGCACATGCTTGAGAGGACTGCCTCTTATTTAGAACTTTTCAAGCTGGGCAGACTACTTATATGACTACATTTTTCAGTTTATGTAAATTGTTCGCAATGTATCATTTAAAATAACCCAACTTCGAAAAGAAGTCTGCTAGTGTTACCTAATTTTGAGAGAGTTTGTTGCAAACTGGACAATCTATTGTGCATTTTTGAATTTTGATATGAGCAGAAAGGGGAAGATTGGAAATAAAAGTGCTGGTGTACTGATTCTGCAAGCACATTGGCAGGTAGGTAAATCAAATGTATGTTTTCCTGACTGAACTATGGCCATACAAATGCATAATGGGCAGATGAGTTTATAGTATGAAGAACTAAAACTGTATTTAACAAATGGCCTTCTCTGGCCCCAAGTCTTTGACCCTTCAGGTCAACTCTTTCCAGTCTCACATTTAGGAGATAATTTCTGTAGCCTACAAAACTGCCAAACTTTTTGGAAGATTGCATTATGGTCAGAGCATTATCAGTTTACTTCTTAACAACACAGTCGTACTATAAAAAAACAGTCTTTCAAAAATAGTTTGGTTTTTTTTGATGAAGCAAAAGCTAGTTGTTTATCTTGTGTATAGGCATGTGATTTCCTTTTTTTTTTTCACTCTTCTATTAAAAAAAGGCAGGCCTTGATCATATTATTTTCCAATATGTATGAATGTATGTGAATAAGTGTAAAAAGGTAAGACAAAATATTTTCCATGCTGCCATTAACTCTCTTTTTGTGGGTGGTCAACAAAAAAATTACCTTGAGAACCTAACGTTAATGTAAACTATTGTTCACAAAAGTGGATATATGAAGGAAAACTGGGTAGCTAGTTAAGAAAATAGGTAGAATTGTAAAGCACATTGAAAGTGAAATAGTAATGTCATATATCAAAGTTGGTTTTAAATAAACCTTTTAACTGTAGGAAAGTCCTGAACAGCACTGTCTTTCTTGTAGACATTAAAGTAACTGGAGTTAACTTCCTGTAGTTTGCTTACCTTTAGATTCAGATTAATTGATCTGTCACTTTGAGTGGTGAGGCTGGGGCTCCTTTTTGTGTAAATCCTTCTCTCAAGTTACTGAAGTCCAGAAACTTCCAGAAGAACTTCAGTTATTGTGGGGGAGTTGTATCTTGCTTGATTATGAACAGAAAAAAAACCTTGAAGGCTGAGAGCCTCTGCTGTCTAAATGTTTGAGGACTGTTTTAAAGGAAGAGGAGCTGTGAATGCTGAGGTCAGGAGAGGTGGGACACATCCCTCACCATCAGTAGGGCAAGCGCCAGTCTTACCATTTTCATCATCTGCCTTTCTACTACAACTAGAAGAAATCTATTAGAAATAGTCTGATTCCAGATAAAAGTCTTGCATTTGACCTCAATGCCTAACAGGTACAAGAGTTGCTATCTAAACACTGACAGCATGTTTGTCTGACTTCTGATGCAAAAATTGAAGTGAAGCTGAGAAGTCAAGTGGGTAAATGTAAAGAATTGTCTATTTGTGAGTTCGCAGTTGTTGAGTGACAACTGTAAGAGGGTGTAACAATTAGCATCCCAAGCCCATTGTAGGGGGTTGACCCTGTCTGGCTGCAGATGTGCAGCCAGATCTGCAGATCTCTCTCACTCCCCTTCACAGCTGGACAGGGGAGAGAAAAGGGTTCATGGGTTAAGATAAGGATTGGGAAAGATCACTCACCAAATACCATCACAGGCAAAACAGACTTGAATTAAAGGTAACAATTGAATTTATTGCTAACAAAATCAGAGCATGACAGTAAGAAGTAAAATGAAATCTTAAAACACCTTCCCCCCACCCTTCTCTTCTTCCCAGCTCTGCCTCCTCCCTCCAGAGCACTGGGGAGATGGGGAATGGTGGTTGTGGTCAGTTCATCACATTGTTTCTTGCTGATAGTTCTGGAGACAGTTCTCCATGAACTTCTCCAATGTGAGTCCATCCCATAAGCAACAGTTCTCCATGAGTTGCTGCAATGTGGGTCACTCTTCCATGGGGTACATCCATCAGGCACAGCCTGCTTCAGTGTGGCCTTCTCTTTCCATGGGTTCACAGCCTCATCTCAGGCATCCACCTGCTCCAGTGTGGGTCTCCTCCAGGGGCTGCAGGTGGATCTCTGCATCCCCAGGGACCTCCATGGGCTGCAGGGGCACAGCTGCCTCACCATGGTCTGCACCACAGGCTGCAGGGGAACCTCAGCTCTGGTGTCTGGAGCAGCTCCTGTCCCTTCCTTTTACACTGGCCTTGGTGTCTGCAGGGCTGTTCCTCTCACATGTTCTCTGCTCTTCTCTGGTGGCAATTAAAACTGCACAAACGTTAGGCGTTTTTTTCTTCTTCTTCAATCTGTTATCACAGAGGCATTACCACCATTTCTAGTTGGCCCAGCCTTAGCCAGCAGCACATCTATCTTTGGAGCCACCAGAGACTCAGCTGGACACTGGGGAAGCTTCTCACAGCCTCTCACAGAAGCCACCCTGTAACCCCCCCACTACCAAAGCTTGGCTATGCAAACCAAATACATGGCTATTAAACAGCAATTGATTCAGTGCCAGAATCTACACTGAATTTTTTTGATTTTTAAGAGCATGTTTTGAAACTCTTTTGAAGCAGAATTCTTGTTTAACTTTAGTCTTGATCAGCATATTGAGCTAGCCAGTCTGAGTTGCAGCAATGTGAGTGTGAGAATACTGAGTGGCAGTGAAATCAGTAAGCTACTTTTCTTACCAAAGAACCAGTTAAATATAATATGATTGTTTGTACTGAGTGAATATATTTGTTGAAAAATTGAGCAATACTCTGCACAAAGTAACTGTGGGCTTTGGTAGAATTTTGTTACAACCACTGCATGAAGCATTTTCAGTTTACCATGTCTTTTCTCTTGACAGACTGTTCTCATGTGTCTGAAAGAATACTGGATTAACAGGATAATTTATTGTAATCTGTCTAACAAATTAATACAATAGTTATTTATAAAGTAAACATTTTTAATGGTTCCTCCCCAGCACCAGTTATGGCTGAATTGCTTGGCTGTCACAGTTGAGCACTCTGAAGTACTTGGACAGGGTTGGATTTACATGTGTTTGATATCATCCATAGTTGGCTTATGGAGCAAGATGAGCATAATATTTATAATTTGCCTCTAAGCATAAAATCCTTCCTCTCATGTGATTGCTAGTGTCAAATGCAAGAGTGCTCCTCATTAGTAAAGAAGTTTCCACTAGTAAAGAAAGAAGAGTCCCCTACTTCTTGTTTTGTCAGCACCTTTATCAGCATAGAGTGCTGAAGCAAATGTTGTAATATGAATACAGGATGCATGAAAATGGTCAGCGTGAAGGCAGTGACATTGAGTTGGGAAATGCTGCTGCTGGAGGGTGATTTTCCAGAAAATGTGAACTTAAAAGAGACTTGCAGAGGGAATATATTCCAAATGTGAAACTGGTAGTGGCTTCAGATATTCAGAGACACAGGACAGGAGTGCAACCAGGAAAACAAGTGGACAGCAGAATGAGAATGGAGATAAGGTAGATCAGATAAACTCTAATGGAGGCAGGCTTTTCTGTGTTGCATCTTGGAATGAAGGGTGAGTGTAGTGGCTAAAAGTTCCTGCAAAATGGCAGTGAACAGGATGCACTTGTAGAAGTGGAAAAAAGGGTGAAATTGTTTTTCTGGACTGTGAAGGTGAAGATAAATGAGAAGACAATAGTGGGGAGATCTGAGGAGAGAGATGCATTGCCATCATGGCTCTCTCAACCTGCAGCTGGTTTAGCTTGGAGGAGATGCAGAAGAGCTGCCAGAGGAAGGGAGCTGGTTATCAAGGTGTGCTGCAGCCTGAAATAATAAGTAAATATTACTAATAAAGGTGACTACAGTGTGAAGATTGCACAGAAGTATTGAGAGAATTCATATGGTAAAGTGAGACACTGAGTGGATAGGGGAAAAACACCGTCAAATGTGCTGGGATTTTTAAAAGGCATTTTCAAGGGGGGATGAGGCAAGGGAAGGGCTGATGAGTGCTTGGTTGTGGAGAAAAAAAATCAGTATTCATATAAGCATACTTCTCTGAAAAGTTTTACATAAGTAGGAGGTACTGCATGCAAAGTGGATGTGCGGGATAATTTTTGTGGCTTAATGGTATTGTCATTGGTACTGTGACATTCCATGATTCTGGTGTGGAAACAGTTGATTCATCAGAGTGGGATTTGCATACTAATTATAACATGGCTAATTATTGTATTTAAAAGGAGTATGCTGACATGTTGGTACCTTTTCTCCTTCCCACATACCTTAGAAATACTTCTTATTTAGAATTTTTTTTTCAATAATAAATGTTGCAAAGCTGAACTTCCTCATATATCAGCAGCTTGGACTTTAAGTGGAGATGGTGATAAAAAATAATTTAAGCGTCTTCTGTTTATTCATATTTACCTCTTAACTGTAATGGTTAACCACAGCACAGTTTCTTGAGATAACACTTTATGGCATGGAAGCACCTGGTTTGTATGTAGAGATTGCAAAATCATACTGTTGTGCATAACAGCTCTGCTATAAATTAGACCCAAGGATAGTGGGATGTGGCCAGCTAATGCTTCCTGATCTGTATTTCACATATGGTGCTCTGTTAGCCTTTTCTCTCTTCTTAACACTTTGTTTCCTGAAACTTTTTCCCCAAAAAATTTATTAATCTTTCTTTATTGACAAAAATCTGTATTTCTGTTTTGGTTTGTTTTGTACAGGCAGCATCATAAAAATCAAGTGAAAATGGCCTTTAGCAATCTGACATCAAAGGCTATACTACTGTATGATGAATGGATTAAAGATGCTGGTGAGTCATTTAAATCTAAAACTTACTAACTCCCAATAATTTTGAATAGCAACGTGCAGCTATGCTAGGTGTGATGTTTATCAACTTAGGAGTAGCTTTGTCATCCTGTGAATATTTGTAAGACTTGCCAGGTTACCAATTAATGTGGCAGTCTAGCTTCTGCTAGGAAGTAAACAAAACTCAGGCAGTTTATGGATATAAACTCAGAGTAAATAAAATGCAGTCAGTGCTTCTCCTGTCAGTGTCTCTGGTTGCCTGAATATATAGTTTGAGTTTTTCCTATGGTGCTAAATGTATAGTTTTAACTCTTTTTCATTACCAAACAATTGCAGTTTATTAGTTAATTAATGCAGGTATATGGCATTACTGCATTTTGGTTTTGCAAAATGAAAAAAAAAAAAAAACCAAACCCAAGCCGGGATAAGTTTCAGTATTTTGAAATTAATCCTCAGGGTAATTAACTCTGTCACAGTGATACTTTGAAAAGGGATGTTAGTCTCTTGTTGCAGTTAGTAAGGGATATTAATCACACTTTGCTTTTATGTTGCCACTCGTTATTCTGTATGCTTACCAAAAGCTGATAGAGAAGACCTCAATTTTGGGGTTAAGACCCATCAGTCTCTGTGTTTCTCACTGTGGTAGACAGATAGTGACAGGGATTAGCTAATTCCTGGAAAAAAATGAGAAGTGGTTAAGGTTTGATAGACAAGATTACTGATTTGTCTTTTTCAGCATAGCTGAGCACCACTTTTCTTGTTCTGACGAAGCACAGCCTGCAAGTGAGTGGGGAGTTTAGTCAGGATGGCTCATGGGGTGAAGTGGATTGGGATGGAGTGAGAATTTCTGCTGCAGTATCCATGACTCCAGAACCTGAGTTGTCTCCATGCCCAACAGTGCTTGTATTTGGCACTTTGTATCATAGTGTTAGTGATGAAACATGGTTTTCTCAAGATCAGGCTGGGAAGAAAGTGGGAAAGGTTTGGTAGGAGCAGAGTGGACACAACAAAAACAGTCAGTTGTGAAGAAATGGCTCTCTTGCAGTGCACACGAGCAGATTCCTCATGCTGTGGGTCACAGACCTCCTTGGTCTGTGGGCAGTAGCACTGGAACATTACAAGCTGTGAGCAGCATTGTAATGTGCTCTCCTCCTCAGTCTGTTTTTACACTTCCAGTGGCAGTTAACCACATGAGAGGGTCTCTTGGGTGAAAGGTTGCTTGACTGCTGTGGGTTGAAAATTCGCTGACTTGAAACATTTGGCTATGAATTAAATACTTGACAGAAGTAACAGGAGTATAATTTTACCCTTAAAATACAGCAGCAAACCATG
The DNA here is from genome assembly GCA_024734555.1 of Trochalopteron elliotii. NCBI lineage: Eukaryota > Metazoa > Chordata > Aves > Passeriformes > Leiothrichidae > Trochalopteron > Trochalopteron elliotii. Next base: position 611,487 of record JANPWX010021771.1, read on the forward strand.
AAAGCAACAGTTTACCGGGTCAGTAGTTAAGTTTGGGATCATTCTGAACCAAATCTTCCAAAAGTCACAATAAAAAAAATTAAAGAAAATAAAAATTACACGAGGTTTGTATCAGTTCACCTGCTCATGGAGAAATGTGATCTGGGACTCCGTGATGAACCACAGAAGGGTGCAGTGGGATCACAGTGGAATCACACAGATGAAATACGTGCCAGCCTGATCTGCAGGGAGGGGGAGTGGGGTGTGTTTAGGAGTTATGCTTTGGCATAACTGTGGGGTAACTTGCAACATTTGCTTGTATTTTAAGTTTCTTGTCATATGAAAGTGTGTGTTCTGTTATGCTGTAAAGAGAGAAAATCACATCACTCGTGATTCTGTGTCTCCTTTTCATTATATGTGAAGAAAGAAGCACTGAGTCCTACCTGGGTTAAATCATGTTATCTTGTCAGGATGGATTTGAGGTGAATGGACTCTGAAACATGATTGGTGACAGAAAAACCTAGATCATCAAGAATTAAATACTTTTCTGTAGCTGTTTTAGTAAGTACTGTAGACATCTGACTTCTCTTTTTTCTTCCCCCACCCCTTCTAGATCCAAGACTGGAAGGCTGGCCACTCATGTCTTCACCTTTTCCAACAACTTTTATCATCGGAACCTACGTTTATTTTGTCACCTCCCTGGGACCCAAACTCATGGAAAATAAAAAACCTTTTGAGCTCAGGCAGATCATGACGTTTTATAATTTTAGTGTGGTAGCCCTCTCTTTATATATGACTTATGAAGTAAGTACTATGTTTGTAATGTATTTATATATTTTCTGTCTTTAACAACTACCTTTTAATAAATTTATTAATATAATTCCCACACTGCAATTATCAAAAAAAATATTATTGTCATGGCAGTAATTATATTCCTCCAAGCAGTGTGCTTAACTTGTAATTCTGAGAAAAAGGGAACAAGTCATACCCAGACAGAGAGAACATGAAACATTTTGTGTCATTATACATAATTTAAAAAGTTTAAAGTTTTCATTATTTAAATTCATTGTACTGCAACAGGTAAAGCAGACAATATGTTTTTCTCAGTATTTTGTAATTGTTTCTGTCCTACTTCCTGCCCTTAAGGGGAAGAAACAATTGATGTTTCAAACACTGCATAGAGTATGTCTACTGTGAAATAATCTTCAGTTAGATATGCTTTTCAAATGACAGAAATCATTGACAGGGGTTAACAAAATCTAATTCAAGGCATTTTTGTCCTTTAAATGAACAAACAAAACCCGTCTAAACAAAAACCTTCAACCTCTGCCCCCTGCTTTCCCCCCCAAGACCAAATTATGAATATCTTTAACACTGATTTTCCTCACAATCCCAAAATAGCAAATTCTCTTGTTTTTCAAAAGAAAAGTTGAGATTTTGCTGCTGTTGGGCTTTACTTGTTTGTTGGGATTTGCTGGGGATTGGTGGGGTTTTTTGAAGTGTAGCTATTTGTTGATGGTATTGTGTGAGTGACAGCCTTACACCTTTGCTTGGTGAAGCATTACTGTGCTAGTACTGACCATGTGCATGACTCTCAGGCTATGTGGCTATTCCAGGTTTGGCAAACTAGTAATAAAAAGTTGTCAGATCATTGTGCCAAACTGGCAGGATATGTTCCTGTTAGCTTAATTTGCATGAATCTTATCGTGAGTTACAGGGTACTACCTGACATTTCTTCTAACCTCTCTAAAGGCACTGCAGCAGCAGCTACCTTGTGTCATGACTGCTGTGTGGAAAGTGGTGGACAAGATGAATGCTTTTGCTCTTTAGACTTTTTTTTGAAAAATTGATACATTTCATTTTGGAATTTGGTTCCACGTTTGGTTTTAGTTATAAACCTCAGAAACAAACCAAATACCACCAAAAAAACCCACAAAGAAACAATAACAGAAAAAAATATACTTCTGTTAGTGTCTGACACTGGCAAGGTATTCAGTAAGTCTGCTGTCAAGACTTCCATGTTACAATCTCATGAAAGAGTGCATGGACAGAGTGTAACTGATTGAATTTCTGCTGTGTTGTCTGGTGGTCAGCAAGAAGCTGATTGTTCCCTTTTTGGAACCAAGTCATTTGATGGGTATTTTAGTACTGTGCTGTTTTGCTGGTGTTCCAAAAAAAGGGGTTTTTTTTAAGCAATCAGTTCTTCCAGGAAGTTAAGAGGATGAAAGCCTGCTTCTGTTGGGAGAGGTGAAGCTCTTACCATGCATGAGTGGATGGTGATAATGAGAAGCATCATAAAGATTTGAAATACAGATGTCATAGTGACTGGTAGTAGAATAAGCCAAGTATAATACTAATATTGTTGCTCTTGTCCAAAATTTAGTATATTTCAAGAGGAAAGGTTATACTATATTTGGTACATATAGTCCTTTGATCATGTGTGTGCTCTCAGTTGTAGCCTCTTGTCACTCATATGAGTGGAAAACTAGTTAAACCATGAAGTTTAACTACACAGAATTTTAGAAATTATGATATTAAATGTACATCATGCATATTGATTTGTTCCTTGTCTTTAGTGACAATTAGCAACGGTTTTCTGTTGTATTGGTTTTGTTAGAGTATGAAGATGCTGTGTTGTATTCATTTTTGTATTAAGACAGCTGTGATAGCAGTGTTCAAAAGAATTATATTTGGTTTTGTGGTCTTACACAGTAAGTTGTTTTTTAACACTGGTTTTGAGGAGCATCTCTTTCTTCTCTTCAGTTACTAATGCTGAAATAATGGGTGTAGGAAGAAAATTCTTGTCTATGGGTGTGGTCCTGGAATTAGAAATTCATTAATCTGCAACAGCAAAGGATTTTTGGGGTAGCTATCCCACACACAGGTAGATGATTGACAAAGTTGCTGATTTAAGGTGTTTTTAATATTGTTTTTCCCCTCCTACTTGGTGATTGCAAAAGTAATCCAAAATTAATGAATTTTTCAAAAGACATAAAGTTAATCTTTGCCCTTTTCTTTCCTCCAGTTTCTTATGTCAGGCTGGGCCACAGGATACTCATTCCGGTGTGATATTGTTGACTACTCGAGATCACCGACAGCTCTAAGAGTAAGTTGCCAAAGACAAAGGCAAATTGTTATCATAGAACAATAGAATGGTTTAGGTTGGAAGTGACCTTGGACATCATCTAGTTCCAACGTCCCTGCTATAGCAAGGACACCTTCCACTAGACCAGGTTGTGTTATACATTTACTTTATTTTTAGAAATGCTTTTTGGACAGTCTGCTTTTTGAATGCACTGTTATAGAGTGGAATGCGCTAAATGGAAATGCCCTCTTGCATAATGTAGAGCACGTGAGTTAACTGGAGGGATGGGTTGGTTGTTCAGGAAAAAGAAAGAGGCAAGGAATTAATTGGCTTGTTTTTGTTGGTTTTAAAATTCCTTTAAGTCTAAAAACTGTTTTGTGTTTTTAAAGAAAAACCAATCTAACTATACACTTAAATATTTCTGTCAACCTTGGAACATGACTTGACCCAGTACTTTCCTTTATATAGATACTTATTTGTCTGGCTCAGTTTTGTTTGACTTTTATGGTTTGACAATTTGATTTTTACTCTTGCAGATGGTGCGAACTTGTTGGCTTTACTTCTTTTCCAAGTTCATTGAATTATTAGACACTGTAAGTATTTGTAGCCTAATAAAAGAAGTGGTTCTGTTTCCTTTCCACAGCAGAAGAACTGGTGCTTTTCAGGGTTGAGGATATAAGTAGCTTTTTATTTAGTCCTCCAATCTTCAGTTATTAGAATACCATCACGATGTTTACCCCTATTATCTCTTTGTATCTTATTGTCTTTTTACACTGTTCTTCCTTCATCATCAGGAAGAATGTTAATAAGGGAACACACCATTAAATATTTAGGAAGTCTGGATAACTTGTCTATTTAACAGCTGAGTACACTAATCTGTTATGTTATGGCAATGCTTGTCTCAACACTGCAGAAAAAAAAAACAGTTGATCATGCTGAATATATTTTTTCACATCATCTTCAGATTTTATCTTCCTCACTCATATCATCAACAGCTCTGAATACAGGACAAAATTGCCATACCTACTTGCTCTCAGTTCCTGAGATTGTCTTCAGTGTTGTGACTATGGAGATATTTGATGTCAGGCTGGCACTCTAACCTATTTCAAAGAAAGTGTGAGCAGCAATGCATTGGAGCAGAATGCAGACCTCGTTCACCACCAGCAGCCATCTTCCCAAGACTGGCACCGGATAGGACTGACTGAGATATTTTCAAACCAGCTCCTGAGTGTTGGAATTAGCTGCAGTTCTATTTGCCCTGTTGTTTGGGGGCACAGTAATGGTGGTTCAGGAGCTGACTCATGAGCAGTGAGGATGTTTTACATCCTCTGAACAAAGCTGGCAATCAGACTTTTCATCTGCAAATGTTCATGATTCAACACTGGAAGATCTTACTGACTAAACCAAATGGAATGGTAATGGAGGTGTGAGGAATGCTAAAACTGGAAAATCCTGACAAGTATATTACTACATTTGCCTTTATTCTCCACAGGATATAGTGCTCCTTTTTAATTAGTCTCGAGCATGATTTTTAAAAAAATTTGGTTTGAATACAGACAATTAGGTACCTGTTTCTCATCAGCTTTTTTGTTTTAGTGCAAAAGTAATTTCTTAGCTGTATTTATATCTGCTGATTCCAAATGTTTTCTCTGGCACACCAGACTTCTTGTCTTCTGTGTTTATTTGCTTGCGATCTGATACTACCCTTTCCATGACCCAGCTTCTCCTTATGTTTTTTTTTGCTTTTTTTTGTCTTCCCTCAACATTTCCCTTGATGCCTGTTCTTTAAAATGGGGCCTGTCAATATCAATTGAGAATATCTACATATATTCCATACCATTTTGGTGTTTTCCAATGGTAGCTAAGTCAGAGTTCATAATAAAGTGCTATTTTTCTAACATAGTATTTTCTACTGTTAGTCCTTCAGTTACTTTTCTCAAATGTCCTTTCATTAATAGTTCAGGGGATTTATAATCTGATGCTTGTAGAGACTTCTCAATCCAAGCAGGTCCATCTTACATGGTTTGTTGCACATACAGGTGATGGTTCAACCTTTGACATTTGGTTTCAAAGCTTGCCTTGGTTTTTGAGATTTCACAGGTGGATTTTACTTATTGGTTTTAAGTTTTTTTGAAAACTAGTTTGCATAGCCAGACACTCACTCAGTTTTCCTTCTTCTCCCAACACTGTAACTGTGAAAAAAACTCTTAAATGTATAGTAGTGAGGTATCAGCATGGATGTGTACATTTTTCTTTAAATATGTTGGGCTTGATTATCTTCTGTAACATTCTGTTCATTAAAAATCTGTTTCAGATATTTTTTGTGCTGCGTAAGAAAAACAATCAAGTTACATTCCTGCATGTCTTTCATCATTCCATCATGCCGTGGACCTGGTGGTTTGGAGTCAAATTTGCTGCAGGTATGGAGAAAGAATGGAGTTTAAGTTGAACATATCTCCTGGTAGTGAAAGTTACCTATGGTAGACAAAAAAAAAAAAAAAAAAAAAAAAAAAAAAAAGAATCAAACATCTTGGAAACATCAGTGTTTTTAAATTTAGACTTCTGCAGTATTTTATGGAACAACTGAGATCACCATAATTATATGGGAGGAAAAGGTGCAGAGAAGAGAGTTGGGTACAAGCAAAAAGCATTATTAGAGGAAAAAGTGAAGTCCTTGAAAAATCATGAGTGCTAGAGGAGATACATGAAGCAGATAACTGTTGACACTACTTCATAACTATTTCGCCCCCTATAATGTTAGAACTGAGGTCGAGGGGAGGACTGTGTTCATTTTTTTTTTCCTGTTTGAGAAATTATTCAGTCTTTTTTGCAGTTACTTTTACTGGCTTTAGGTAGTATGTGTGGAATTTATTTACACCTGATACTTCAGGTTTTACAAAACTAAAGAAATATCTTTCTGGACCTTCTCTATTAAAGAAACATATTTGAATTTTTTTGAATTTAAATTACTTGACCACTATCAGGTTACCTTCATTTTCTCCTTTCCTGCTTGGTGTGTCTTTGCATGCATTTTCCTATTATTTGCCACATTACCAGTGTGCACCACTAATAAATACAACTTGCTATGAGAATAGTCTGAAAAGCACAGAGTGGAGAAATGCACAGTCATTTATTAATCCATTTCTGGAACAGCTTAGGCTTTCTTAGGAGTTTCTACTGAGAAATAGTGGGGTTTCATACATGTTTACCTGGAAACATGTTTTGTGGGATTTTTTGGGGTGTTTTTTTTTTTTTTTTCTTTTGGTCACACAATTGGTGATGAATTGATGAAGCAGTTGTTCCATTGCTCTACAATCTGATCTGTTAGTGTCTATTTTGTCTGGTTTTTTTCTGGAGTAGTCCAGAAAGCACTCCTGAAAATTTCTAGATCTTGTGAACTTTTCCAGTGTGCAGCTTTTCCTTGTGTATAAATGGATATACTTCTGCTGCATTTGTTGAGTTTCTGTTATTAGGAAAGTGATGGATTGATAATGTATTTCTCAGATCTTGCTGAGTGACTGGTATTACATTAATATTAAAACTGAATGGTTTTACTTTATACACCCCAGTGTGTTTATAGGTCTGCAAAGCAAATAGCAGTCCCTCCTCTTCAACCTTGAAAATTTTCCACTTATAGGTGATTAACTTTCTCCTTTTTATCTGGATGTTGGATCAGTATACCAGCTACAGGCTTCTGATTTTGCATCAGATTCAAATTTCCCATGTGACAATTTGACAAATACTTTCAGCAAAGTGTGCAAGAATTGTTTTGTCCTCTGCTAGTAACAGTCCCTCATATTTATGCAGAGCTGTGTTTATTCCAAAAACTCCATTGCTTATCTTTACATTTATCTTTCCAAATACTGTTGTTTGATGAGTTTAATTTTTTTCCAAGAATTTCAGTCCTGCTGATGTTTACCTTGTATTCAGTTTCATCAGCGCTTGTCCTTCTAAACAGCAGCATCTGTCAAGTTTTCAACCTGTTTGTAAAAAAACCAACAGTTTTGGATGGAGATGTTGTTTTTTCTCTAATTTGACATAAACAGAGAATTATAAAATGATGCTTAGTATAGTACTGCTTTTTGGAGCGTATTTTTGTACTATTGTGTAGGTTCCTTTTTTCTCTGCTTTAGCTGTTTATTTTTTCTTTTGAATGCTCACTGCACAAGCCAAAGTAAGTATGTATATTTGAACTGTAAGAACATTCAAATTATTTTTAAAAATACAAATAGCTAAGTTTCAAAGAAAGTTTGCAATCACAGCTGGAGGAGATATGCTGTCTCAAGCTGGAAGATTAGTGTGAGCTACTAAAAACACAAAACATGTTTTATTTTTAATTGGAATGATTCTAAATGGGAAAATGGCACTCCTTTTCTCACTAAATGTCTCCTTTTATGTCATCTCGTTTTCTTTTTGATGATCACTGTTTTTGTGTCCATGTTTCTTTTAAAAATACTTTGCTGTCTGCTGCTTCTTGGATCACTTTTACCTTTAATTTCTTGTGTCCATTAAAATAAAGCTACTTTGAACAGGATCATGTAGCTCCATGGTTAATCCAATGGAAAAGGAAGTGTTTCCTTATTTGTTCTTTGAAATGCTCATGTGTTACCAGTTTCAGTCATAAATTTATCCCAAAATGGGCCCTACTTAAGCTTCCCTTTCACTGTAAGTATGTTTTGAGTTTGACAATGGATTTGTGAGACCCTTGTTCATGATTACAAAAACTTACTGTCTGAAACTGTATTTCATTCCTTGGAAATCTGGAAATCTGTATTTAGAAGAGACTTGTTCCTTATCCTCTACAACTTTTTGAAGTTCACCATGATTTCTAGAAAGGAGGTAAGACCCAGGAGGAATGCTTTCCACTAAGTTTTCTGTGTCTCTATCAAATATGAGTTTTAATAAAAAATAATAAAAAAATGAACCCAAAGAGCAAAAAGTTCCACTAAAATGTTTTTACAGGCAATTAGATCAGATGGGTTTTACTGCTTTTTTTGGGAATGCTTAGATAAACCTTTTCTGAGACAAGAAACTGATATGACCTGTCAGAACAGGTATCAACCCAATTCAGGTAAAATACCTTGAGGGTTAGTCAAATCTAGGTTTTGTGGTACGTGTTTTTTCATACCCTGGTTCAAAACAATCTGCTAGGACCTCAGTGGCTTTTTAAACACCTGCTGTCATACTACTACTATCTTTTGTTTTCCTACAGGTGGTTTAGGAACATTTCATGCTCTGCTGAACTGTATTGTGCATGTTGTCATGTACACATACTATGGAATCTGTTCTTTGGGACCAGCCTATCATAAATATTTGTGGTGGAAAAAGTACATGACAACTATACAACTTGTGAGTAACTGTCCTTGACATATGCACCTCCCAAAATCCTGATTGTAGCTAACACAGATTTAATGCAGTAAATTTGTCTTTTTAGTTATGCCCATGTGTGGAGCTTACAGTTGGTATAAGATTTACTAATGTTTTAATTGAGGATAACAAAAGGTGTGAGCTCTCCACAGTAATATATTTAAATCTGCTGACTTGAGCAGATTCACTGTAATCACAGATTTAGTCAAGTAAGCTTTTCAGTTATGCAGTACTTGATAAATATATTTACAAGACTCATCGCTTGTATAAAAATAATCAAAATACAAATTTACACAAAGAAAATACGATTAATGTACAGAATACACACGTAACTAGTAACTACATGTAACATGTAGTAAGGAAAGGGAAAAAAGTATTTCTTTAGAACTTGATGTTCCTTCATAGAAAATGTTTGTGTTTAGAAAATTTACCACTCTCCAACCCAGAGCATTAAAACCCACTCTTGCAGTAATTATGTTAAGTCTTTCATTAGCTTTAGGTCACTGTCAAAAGGTTGCTCTTCTGAGTGCCTTTTCATGCCCATCTCATTTAATAGACGGATTTTCAAAATTCAGTTTCTGGCTAAACAATTGTCTTAAAATGAGCAAGGATGATGATGGACGAGGTAAAGGAGTTCCCTGTCTGCTTGCACCAGGGCTGGTTTTAGTAGAATAGTTCATGTAACCATGTGCAACCCCAAACAATGTAGCCTGAATATTTATAACTTGGTCTTTCTGACCTGGAGTCATTACCAGTGGACTATTAACTTGGAGTTCGTGTGGAGTGTGTTTTTGTCACATGCTAGTGGTGCAGGGAAGGTGGGAATTCTTGTTCCCTAACCATTTAATGGTTGCTTGTTTCGTTGTTTTTTTCTTTTTCCTGGCTAATTTTAGAAAGGAGCCTCCCATTTGTCACTGGACAAACACTGTCTGTCTCCTTCCTTTTATTCTGAACTGGTCAAGGTAGAACCCTATTCTCCTGCTATGAGTTTCTTAGTTCATCCCAGAACATCTCCTCCTTTATTATGTAAACCCGTTTTTCAGTGGAGTAATATTCTGGGGAAATGGGCTACAGAGATGCATCTGTGTCATATTAGGGAGTTGTATTGTTGTCCCTGTTGCTCTTGTTTTCCCCCCAGTCCACCCTTAATATCTGTTTTTCAGCAAACAAGCTATGCTGAAATTTTTTAAACTTCTGTAGTAAGGTTGTAATTCATTTTAAAAGTACTCATTTTCTTTACCTTTTTCCTCCAGGTCCAGTTTATTATGATTACAGTCCATATAGGACAAATCTACATTATGGATGATTGTCCGTACCAGTATCCAATTTTCATGTTTATTATTTGGCTTTATGGCTCTATGTTTTTAGTCTTGTTCCTTCACTTCTGGTACCACGCTTACACAAAGGGACAAAGACTGCCAAAAATGGCAAGAAATGGCATCAGCAAAGATCAGTGAAACAAATTTTTGTCTCTGAAACCAAAGAAGGGTATATGTCAAAGGGGAAACTTGCACTACTTGACAATCAAGATGTTTAAGTGCGCACACTACATGGTGTATATTTTGTATGTTTTCTTCCAAAACAGGATTTGTATTTTTACCGTAAGTTATTTGGGATTCAGAACATGGGACTGGGGAAGAACGGTGGATCTCTGATTAAAAAAAAAAAGGTAGATGACCTCTATCTGGAAAATGCACAAAAATAAAGATAATTGGAAAGAAAAACTAAAATGTGTATGACAAGTACTAAGTACTTTGAACACACTTTGAGGGGGATAAAAATTACTTCACTTTAAATGTTGTAAGTTGTTAAGACTGTCAGCTTAATTTTATTATAAGAATGATTCTTCAGTAAGTACTGTTTATAGAATCTAAGACATATTAATATAGTTAATACATAAACCTTGTTACAGCTGTTTATAAACTATATTACTTTAAAGGAAAGATTGTATGTTAATCTATCAAGACATAGCGTTTCATTTGAAGATCACAGATTTTTGGATATACTGTCTTTTACTAGGAGAACTGAATTCATTTCATGTTGTACTCAGTTGAACATTATCGTAAATGTTGGAAAGCTACTAATATGGGGATTATCTGAATTGTCTTGTAGCATAGTGATCAAAACATCTTACTGATTTGTTCACAGTAGTAGCCAAGTTATACTTATTATTCAATGTGTCTGTGGATATACTTTATATTGGCAGCCTGCACCATTTGTGAAGTGGGGCTAGAAGGATTATGGAATCTTTTAATTCAATAGCCAAAATCTTAGTATTCAAATAAAATGTAAAAAAATTTTGATTTAGTGATTTAAGCTTAAATGTCGCCTACCATGATTGTACTGTGCTCTACTTTCTTCCATTTTCATTGTCTATTGAAATACATATCTAGAAAAAGTTTGTGTCATCTTGGTTTTTTTATTATTATGGCTTGTTTTTATCAGCTCAAGGTTAAAGTTAATTCAGTTATCTTGTGTGGAACCAGACAAGAAGTTGTGACATTTTTTAAGCTTCTGAAAGTGGGGCAGGCAGTTGTGACTGGGCATGGCTCCACTCTGCAGAATTACCCAGTACATTGTTTTCCAAGGTTAGGCAGATTGTTGAGGTCACATTTGTGTGGAAATCAAAGGAACTTGCTATTTGTAAGTTGCATTTGTACTGCATGAGTTCATTAAGGAATCGGTGCATTCAACAGACCTGGAAATGAGGAATTAAATGTGTTTAGATTAATGTTACCATTAAAGGTACTGTTTTCTACAACACCAAAAAAAAGAGAAAGTGATAATATTTGCTTTTTACTTGATCTGATCTGTGGGATTTTCAAATACTCAAAACTTTGAGGCAGATTTTAATAGCCACCCTGTTGCACAATTCCAAGAGAGTAAGCTTTGTTACCTGAACACTTTTATTTTACTGACATTTATGGTGCATTGTAAATGCTAAAGGAATGTAAACTTTAGGTTGGACATGAGTTGCAAATGTTTTCTTTTGAGATTACATCACATTTTTTAAAGCAAATACAAAACAAATTGTATTTCATCTATTCACTCTTTAATCCCTGTAACTTTCAGCTCTCAGGACAGCTTGACAGTAGATCTCAAAGTATTAGGATGACTTGAGATTTAAATTGGTACCCCTGAATTTTAGATGCTTGATCCTAGAATCATCAGTGTTCAGTTCCCAGCTCCCTGGCAGTACAAGTGGAGAGGTGCTTTACCACAAGATCCTAAACAGCTGCTATGCTGATCAGGGACCACACCTCTTTTTGGGTGGGAAATGCAGTCCATCACTGACTCAAAGTTCCAAGTCCAGCCAGCTCTGGCCTGTATGTCTGCCCCTGGCTTCCAGTGTTAGGGGGGCTTTCCTTAAGGACAGAGACCTATTGCTGTTTTGTCAAACAGCATTAAAGGGATTACCAGTTATATTATTCTTTTTAATGTGTGTATGTATATATATATATATATAATTATTTATTATATAAAGCAGATGAAGGAAGTGGGACAATTTGGTTCTTTTAGGCCTTCTTGAACCTGTGCATTCAAATGTGTTTGGGAAATGCAGGCCTTATGAGGGAAAGGCTGCAATAGCAAGTCCATAGTGAAAACTAGATAATAGTATTCTGCTTCTTGTGCAAGGAAGCAGGCCTTGCAGATGATTTCTGTGCTGGTAGGGGAAGTCCTAGTTCTGGCCTCTGATTTTGAAATTATATTTGCTTCCCTGTCCCATAAATATGGATGGAGGAATGCGTCCTGCAGCTGGGTGTGTAGGCACAGGTACTTGTTTCTTGCTTTGGGAGCTACATCTGCAAGTGATTTTTCAAACTCACTTGGGCTTAAGTAGGAGCTGAGACTATGCACAGTCAAAACTCTAAGGAGTGCTGCATGTGGGCAGGTGCTGAACAGAAAGGAGCCAGGAAAACTTCCAACTCCAGCAGTTGTACAGTAGCCAAAGGCTTCCAGAGTCAGTTGTTTGAGATTAAGAACTAATAAGCAGGAGCAGAAACTGGAGATGATAATCATTCTGTGGGCTGTCAGCAAGTGCCGTGTCAGATTCCCACTGCATAATATCTTGCACAGTGGTTTAGTCTTCTGCAAGTTATAAAGCATTTGGAGAAAGCGAATGCAGAGTTTCATGGGGAGTTGTATGGATGCAGCCTAAGAGGATGCATATATTGTAAGTGTGCCAATGACATCAGCTCAAAACAAATCCTGTCTTCCTACACACAACGTGAGAATCACACATTCTTTATCTGAGCCTAAAAACTGTGCATCTCACATACTTAAGTGTGTACTTTTGAGTTAGGCTAGAAACAGTCAGCTAAGTCATCCACATTATGGTGAATATTGACTGGCAGGGAGGGGAATGGGACTAAAATTTTGTTTTCCTTAGATCTGATGGAGAAGAAACAGCCACTCCTCTCCTGTGAGACTCCTAAAAATTGACAGAGATAGCTCATGTGTAATAGATATTACAGGAGTTTTAGTTACATCCCTGTCCATGCAGGATCGGTGACCTGGAATCAAAATCTACCTTAAAATGGAGGTTCCTCTTTACTTCCCAAATCACCCTTTGTTTAAAATGCTCATAAAAAAGATAATATACAACAACTCAATGAGTTCTGTGGCACCAGCATCAACCCCTGTCTTTTGTATGAATAATATCAAATGTAATTGCAAGTAATCATCATCCCACACACTGCCTGAATTCAAAACAAAATTCTTTAACAAAAAATTTGATTGGAAACAATTTAAAAACATCGAAAACTGAGGGTTTGGGACGGGTTTTTAGTTTGATATTTTGTTTTGTTTGTTTAATTAATACCAAGGTTCTGTTCCCTTTATCAGGGCAGCAGTTCACCGGCCAACGTTTTTCTGACATGGTTTTACTTGTTGCCACACACAGAATTGCCAAATGGGCCAGGCTCGAGGGGACTACAGCATGTCACCTGGTCCACACTACCTGCTCAAGCAGGGCCGTCCCAGACCACATGCCACAGGACTGAGCCCAGATCGTTCTGGAGTATCTCCATGAGGGAGGCTCCACCACGTCTCTGGGAAATCCTTCCAGTACACAGTATCCACACAGCAAAGAAGTTCCTCCTCATGTTCATGGGGAACTCCCACTGCATCAATTTTCTGACGCCCGTTGTCTTTTTTCCTACTCCTCGGCACCACAGCGGAAAGCCCGGCTGCACAACAGCAGCACGGCCCCATGAGACGTTTGCCCACACTGACGCTGACGCCCTCAGCCTGTGGCACCGCCCGCAACAGCGCCACCCCCAGCGCCCCCCCGCCATCACGCTCTGCCCCGACCCCGCCCTCA
>JANPWX010021771.1:625631-855621 GCA_024734555.1 Trochalopteron elliotii
TCTGTCCCCGGCGGCCACTCGATCTCGGGCCTCCTGGTGCCGGCCGGTGCTCCCAGGCCGCGTCTGTGCGGGGCGGGGGCTCCCGGGGCTGACGCGGGGGAGAGCCTGCCCGGGCGGAGCGGCAGGTTCAGCCTTTTGTCCCGGTAAAACATAAGGGAGGCTAGAGCCGTATCAGTAGACCCGCAGGTAGTGTGGGGCTCTAAATATTGTAGCCTCCTAAACCCCATGTTTGTTCTCGGGTCTCGGCAGTTTAAATCCTGGCCTTTGGTTTCGATGCTCTTGTGAACGCAGATGGTAAAAAAAGTGTGTAGTTCTGCCTGCAGAACTGGCTGCGTTCTGGTCGCGGGAAAACCTGGGGGAAGAGCTCCGGTAACGATTTGCTTTGTCCCTTCCCAGTGGAACGAGATAATCGAGCTCTTCCGTGCTGGGATGCCCTTACGGAAGCATCGCTGTCGTTTCAAGAGCTACGAGCGTTGCTTCAAAGCCTCGGAGGCAGTGGACTGCTTGCATGAGCTACTGGGCTCTAACCAAAACTTTGGCCCAGAAGTGACCCGCGATCAAACGGTTAAGTTGCTTAAAAAATTCCTGAAAAATCATGTCGTCGAAGATATTAAAGGAAGGTGGGGCAAAGAGGACTTTGAAGACGATGGCCGTTTATATCGGTAAGGCTGTGTGCAGTGATAGAAAAATGTTGGTATTTTGGAAACAGGGTATAACAACTCTTGCTCCTGTCTTACAAATATTTTTGTAGAATGCTTCTGAAAAGGTGTTTCCCTTTTCCTTTTAAGGACTTTAATAATTTCGGTAACAGGTAACTGCCGTGATTTAATGTTTGACTTCAGTTTTCTTGTCTGTTTTGAAACATTTTTGAAGGCCACTTCTATATTCAGTTACATTCTTTGACTATCGACAAAAGCTTTTGCAGCTTCCACATGGTATCGAGCTCTGATTGTTGATGGCAGACATCAGGTTTGTTGGTCCTGGAAGAGTACATGTTAAGACATGTAGGTGGAAGTGAGAATGCCATTGGTCGTCCAACTCCAATTGTCTTCCTTTACCACAACCCCTTGACTATTTCGGTTGCTGTCTCCATTTCTTCTGAAAGAAGAGAAAGGCCTTCTGAATCTAAGATATTTATGATGTAACCTTTTTTTAATGCTCCTTGGTTTGTAGATAGACAAGGGACAAAGCTTTATTTGCTTAACCTCAAGGGTGGTTTCTTACCACTGTTGAGCATCTCAGCTGATGGCTTGTTAGCAGAGGAGAAGAAATTTCTTTGTAATAAAAGCTTAGCATTACTGGACTGGATTCTTCGACCTCTTGTGACCTCTGTTAAGGTCTGGGTGGACAGAAGTTGCAGGTTCTGAATTTGTACCATCTTGTAGTGGCCTGTTAGGTGCAGAATTATTATAAAGATGACCATTACTTCAAGTATGGCTTTGTGGCTTTTATCATGGTGAACCTTCTTTTGAGGAAATGGAAGTTCTTTTCATGCAAAATATTAGCATGAGAAAAGATTAGCAATAGGTTTATGCTTGTACTTACTATAGGTATTATTATATACTCAAATTTTACATATTAATTTTTAGGTAATGATTTCTTAATATTCTCTTTGGGGAAATAGATAGTACTGAATTCCCACTTGATATATATTAAGTCAATTTTTCATTTTGCTCTGTTGATATTTTGTTTTTATTTCTGGGCATTAATTCTTGTCAAGAGATTTAATATGGGGTTTGCTAACTGCTGGCGTTATGCTGTATTTCTTTGGTTTGGTTTTGCCTTATTTGTGTGGCTGTGGGTTTTTTGTTTATTTTGATTTAGCATGAGTATATACTCAAATTATTTTGTTCTTTTATTTCTTTGTATTTTCAGTCATGACTTTACTGAGCTGCAGGCTGTGGAAGTTGGCTGGGTGAAATATATCTGTTCTTTTAATTTTCTACGTGCTCTGCCTACTGATCTGCTATTGGACAGCAGAACACTTGTGTATATATTTTGTTGTGATATTCTTTCTCCCCCTCCCACTGACAGAATAACTAAGTTACTAATTGAACTTTTTTCAGTTAAACATGCAGACGTTTCATGCATCTTGTACTGGAGCCAGCTTTTTCATCACTGGGCTTGGTGCATAAATAATCTATATACATTACTCGTGGCTTTAAATATCAAGACGTGCTTCTCTCCTATTTAAGTAGCTAAACATTGGTTTTCCAGCCTATTTTAGTCATGTATTCAGTGTCCTGGCGGCTCCCTCTGGTGGGCTTTCCTAATGCTACATGTAAAATAAGGGGTTTTTTTTCTCCTCATAGTGCTGATGGAGATAGTGGTATGAGCCAATTCTGTTGACAGTGCTTTCTTTGGAAATACTTACATGCTTCATACCTGCTGTATAATTGTATGTGTTAACATTCTGTAACTGCACACTGTGGTACACAGTTGTGTCATTCATTAGCTTCACACGTAAGTGTAGCTGTCTGCTCTTGTTTGTCCGTAGAGTGTGCAAAAGAAATATTGTCAAAAGTTGGTTTGCTTGAGAGTATTTGGCAACTATTAAATGTGAAGATGAGATTTCATGTGATTTCTAAAAGTAACAAAGACTTATCAGTGTGCCCTGACTTATTGGCTCAGTTGGGTCTACAGTAATGAATGAGAAGTTACTCTTTTGGAAGCTACTGGGCTTTACACATTTTTTGGGGAATCAAAGTCATTCTATTAAAAGCAAAAGAGTTAGCACTCTTGCAATAATAGCAATCTTTTGGAAATTCAGCAGCATTACTTGCTATATCGCGGACATCACTGTTAGATTACCTTGTTCTATATCCTTTTTTCTGGACACAAACAGGTATCTCTAGTTCCTCTTCTTATAAACTCCCCAAACTAGTGTTGCTGGTTGTAATCAATTCTGATCTTGATGTGCCAGCCTTGGAGTGCTCCTCAGTCCTTTGCTTTGAATGACATTAATCCTCCATCTAGATCTTGCTGTAATGCTACCTGAGAAAGGGGAATGCACCTCCTTTTTCTGCTTGTAAGAACTTATTCTTTTACTGATTGGTTGCAAATCAGGGCAGCAAATGACACAAAGCTAAAAATTGTGAAGTGGAGAAGAAACAGGAAACTACTGAGAATAATGTAAGGCAAAAATATGTGGTTATGTTTTATTTTAACATTAAACTCTTAAGAAATAATGGATATCTGAAAAATGGTTGAGAACACTCAACAGCTGATAATCTGCTGTCTAGTCTGGTTTATCATTAAAAAGCAGAGTAAATCTTGCAGGATTAGAGTAGGTGCTTGCTGCTGGCTCTGAGGGTTTGCCTGATGGAAGTGATATCTCTGTGTTGCACATGTACTCAGTGTGTGTGGTCAAAACAATCAATGTGTTTAACCATACAGTGTAACTGTACTAGACTGACCAAACTGCAATACAAATTTAAATTAAAAACTTATTTAATGTTTGAAGTGCCTTTAGAGGATGGGGTGACATTTTGGAGAAATTTCAGGATTTCTCAAATGGTTTTTTTTTCTGGTGGGATACATATGCATGCTATCCAGCAGTGTACAAACTCTTGTTGAATGTCATGGACATATCTGTCTTTTACATCCTGATTTAAAAGAGTGAGTGAGGCTTAAGCAGTTTCTTAATGCATCAGGAATCTCAGCACCTAAAACTTAGGGGTGAAAGTAAACAAGATTGGACCTGAGTCAGTCTGAAGAGGTGTTGCCATCTAACTGATTTGTCTTTCTGATGTGCTGTCATTAGTTCCTTTGTACATGCTCTGACCTAAGCTCAGCAATAATTTGATGCCAGTCAAGCTGGATGGTTTTTTTTCCTTCTTTTCTACAAGGGCTGGTTTAGGGCTTATTTCTGCTAATTTCTTCAAGGCACTTCTTGAAATGCCTTAAGAAGTCAAATAGTTACCCGCAAAACCAGCTGGAAAAAGACTCCAGAAAAGAACTGCAGGATATGATCTTCGCACAGAAAGCGTGTAAATGCAGAAGAACCTGGTAATGTGGGCAAAACTTTGTGTGGACACTTGCATGCACTCTAACTAAATCCAAGTGTTAGTCATGCAACTCAGCTGTGTAGCTTTGCTTTAGGAAATGCATGCTAACAACGCACTTGACATGGGGGAAAACATACCCACAGCTTTTTCAGCAGAATCAACATCTTCTAGTGAAGACCTGTGTCACTGCCTGTGCAAAGACAGCTAGTGCTGAGATGAGATGCACTGGGATGTCAGACACTCACCCAAGGCTCAGCTATGTTATGGGAGGAACAAAGGACTTGAACTGTTCTGGAGCAGCAGCTGGAGGGCAAACAAGACAGTCCACAGTGTTTTACATATCATGTAACACCAATCTACAGGGAACTAAGCTGCGCTGGGAATGTCCAAAGCATTTGTTGTATTTTTGCATGTGAAGGCCGGCTACAGTTTTGCGTTGGTAAATCGGGATTAGGTTGGCATTTAGAGACTTTAAAAATGTTCTTTAATTGTAGATTTCCTCCTTCCTCACCACTGAAGTCATATCCAAAGAAACCTTCATGTGGAAAGGAAGTAATTAAATTTCCGGACTGGAATGAGCCGAAGGCTGGCTGTTCTCAAGAGCACATCCCAGTGAAATCCGTCCCAATGGTAAGGCACCCAGTTTTATTTCCCCAGACAAAAGCATATTTGGAAAGCAAAACTGAACTTATGACCTTTACACTCTGTCACAAAATACTTACTTATAAAGTTAAATGCTAAATACTTTTGTTTTAAACTTTTGTGAAGTAAAGTTTTTCTTACAATTTGCTGGAAAAGTAAGCTTTTAATGTTCTTTGTGCTGCACATTGCAATGTCCTGAGCAATTTGAGTTCAGCATGGCTGTATTTTCCAGTATTTTATTCCAGTTTGCTCAAATTCCAATAGGGCATTTATTATATTACAAGAAAAATAGTCACACTGTAACTCTTATTTGGACACTAAATGTACTGGAGTATATACAGTATTACAACCTTCCTAGCTGTTATAAGGCTGTTACTGACTCAATTTCCTTTTTCATAAAGAATATGTTTTGGCTAAGAAGTGGCCCTGATTTTTCAGTTATCCTTTGTAAGCATAGAAAATCATCCTGCCTGATACTTATCTGGATTGGTACAGCCTTTGTAAAGTTGTTGAAAAACCTTGCTTTTATTAGTAAACCAAAATTGTATCAACTCTGTTCACTTGGACATATTAAAAGACTAGACTTCTGGAGCTATATATATTCTAAGGTCTTCCTTCAGTGTGACTTATCTGTGTGTGTTCTCATAATTTGTGAACTTGGAATTTCTTTGATGATTTTTGCCTTTTTATTACTGTACTTCAGAGCAGGACACTAGCCTTAGATTTCTTGATGAACCATGGTCTATTTGGAGAAGTAACTCCTACCATATTGCCGGACATCTAAATGTTCTCAATGAATGGTTGTTCCATATTTGCAATCCAATTCTGTGCAAATCAAGTGAACTCTTCATTTACAAGCTTCTGAAGAGGAAAAACATGGTCCTTAGAACTTCAAAAGCAGGTAGAAGATCAAGATAGAAGAAAATATGGTGCCAAAGACAAGAAAAGAGAATAGAGTATTCTACTTACTGAGCAAGTATCTGTTGAAGTTGTAATATGTTACAACTTTCAACTATGCTCTAAATTTCCATCCAAGCATCCTGGCCTGATAAGAACTAGCAAAAGTCTGCCTCTGCATCTGACTCAGATGCATCAGCATAGAGTTTGGCATAGCTCAAAATCTCTTCTGTTGGCAGTTTGGATTAATACAGTGGACTGTAAGTGAGGCAAAGGTATAAGCTTCTTTCTGCTGCCTCTTTTATAATTAGGTCTAGCTTCCACTGGAATGCTGAAGTAGACTGCTGAAAATGGTGCTACCTTGAATTACTTCAGCATCCATCTGAGCACTTAGTGGCTGTATGTGGATTGATGAGCATGGGTCTGTGTCATGAAATACTGATGTAGAAGACCAGACCCTTAATTTCAGAGGGTGCTATTTGCTTCCAGCTAGCTCTAGTCTAGTCTGCCATGGAATGACAGACAATTAGTGCTTGGAGTATTTAAGTGCATTCCTGGAGTGCATTTTGTGGTTTGGTTGTGATGACAAGGAATATTTTAATGTGCTTTAGTACTGGTGTGTAGTGTAAATCAAAGAACTGGAATGTCTAAGATTTTTGCCTTGAAAAGGAAGCTGCCGATACGAGCTGCTGTATATGACCACCCATTGATATCTTGATGACAATCTTCAAGAATCAAGCTAGGATGTGAAGGTTGCATAAAGGGTAGTGCATTCTGCATTCTCAGCTTTACACTGTTAAAATGGTGAACTAGATCTGATGGGTGCCTTCAGATGCAATGATTTGCTTTTACTTTCTCTATGTATAGAAACTGTTATTGAATTCAATGTTTAGTTATTTTCAGTGTGTGCTGAGCAAGGATTATTTTTTTCTAATTATTTTGTATCTCATTTTATAATTCTTCAATAACTTTTCCATAAATATATGTTTAATCTTAAAATGCTAGATGAACAGTTTTTAATCATGGATAGGACCTGAACATAGGATTTAAGGTCATTGACTCCTGAACTTTAATGGCTATTCTGACACACATAAGTTTTCAGCTTTGGACAAGTTATGGAATTGAGAAAATTGGTGTCTGCAAGATTGAGAAAATGTTTCATTTCTCTGAAACACAAATACTTGCATCCTGAAGACTTCACTGGAATTTAGAAACACTTGCAATTCTGTGCTGCAAATGTTTTATACTGTTTAACACTTGAAAAGTCAGCTGTTAATGAGGAGATTTTTTTCTGATTTCAGAACTCTGAGATGTGGTACAAGCGACACAGCATAGCCATCGGGGAAGTACCGGGATGCAAACTTGTGTTCCGCAGAGAGCTAACACAAACAAACATAGAAGAGATATGGAAATCCATGACTTTGGCACGGTGAGTATACTTATGAGTCATTTGCTGTTATAGTAAAACTATGTAGTAGGTAATAGTCTTGTCTGTCTTCTCTGGTAACACTTGTAATTTCACCCACTCACTTTTCATCACTGCCTTCAAAGCCACAGTGTCTAGACTAACTCTACCACTTGTTATTTGGCTAACAAATTCAGCAAGTAAAGTCTGCAAGAAAGAACTTTACTGTGCTTAGTACCTTTTGACTTCTGCATGTTGTGTTATACAAGTCTTTGTTGTGTGGGCTTTGTCTTGTTTAATTACTTTTTTTCTCTGTCTCTTTCTCTTGTTGCTAGGAAATAAAAGCACTTATGTAGAAGTACTATGAAACCTTTCAATGGCAAGTACAATACTCTGTGTGAGATAAATGGAATAGCTCATTGAGTGCTGAAACTTTGTGATTCAGATATTCTCTACTATATTCAAAAGGAATATCCTATGCAAAGTGAAAGTAATCGCTTTGGACTATTTCTGCAGAGGAAAAAACATAACATACACTAGCTGATATTACAGCATAGTTGAGGTCTTGCTAATGATCACTTTAGTGTAAACCTAGCACATTATCTGCACGTAATGCACTCAGTGCTGAGGTGAGCAGTTTTGGTGACAGCATGATGGGCAGCAGAGGGTTTTAGTGCATGTCTGCTCCTGGGTTTCCTGAACTAAGGAAACTTCAGGGGATTGGACAGACCCTCTGAGTATCCTGGAGCTCACATGGTAGCAGCTGACAGGACCTGGGCAAGTGAGACTGGGGGCAGTGGTGGCCAAGCCCCTCCTTCACATAAAGGCCCCTATAGAGCTCAAGCAACTGAAAGACCAGGGTGGGCACACACAGTTGGCACAGCAGATTGTGTGGAAGGATGATGAAACTCTGACAGCTTGATCAGGGAGCAGTAGCATTCACCTGACAGAAAGTCCTGTCTGTCCTCTTTAAGTTTGATAATTTACCCTGAGACTTCCACAGCTCTGTTTTGGAAGAGAATGACAGTGGGAATGGGGAGACTCACAGCTAACCTGAATTTCTGCTCCAGCTGGATATGCTTAAATCTATGAAGCCCAGCAGGATTCATCCCACAGTACTGAAAGAGCTGGATGATGTTATTGCAGGATCTCTCTCCATTTCTTGTTTTTCATTTATCTTAGGAATCTGGAGAGGCTCCTGTTGTCTGGAAGCTGGCAAATATTTTCTCAATTTTAAGAAAGCAAAGAACAAAGACCTTGGTAATTACAGGCCTGTCAGTATCACTTCAGTGCCCTTAAAATTGTGGAAAAGGTTGTTCTGGGAGTTAATAAAAAATGTTTGAGAGACACACAGTCATCAGTTGTAGCCAGCATAGTTTCAGAAGGAGAAAATGCTGCTTCACCAATTTAATTTTCTTTTATGACAAGGTCACCCATCTAGTTGACCAATGGAAGCCAGTTCATGTGGTTGCTTTGCATTTAAGCAAAGCTTTTGATACTGTCTCTCACAGAATCCTTCTAGGTAAACTGTCCAGCATGCAGCTTGATGAGTCCATAATACTGTTGGATGAGCAGCTGGGTAATGGGGTCAGGCATAAAGGATTGTAGTAAATTGTGGTTATCTCTGGTGTGCAGTCGTCAGCGGGGTTCTGTAGGGCTCCATTCTAGGACCAGTGCTTTTTCATGTTTTTATAAATGATATGGATGGAGAAATTGAATGCATGTTAAATTCATCCATGATACCAGGTTAGAAGGAACTTTGGACTCCTTCAAGGGTAGACAGTGAGATCTGGATAGAGCAAAGAGCTGTACAGTCTCGAGAAAACTTCGAGAAAGCTGAGGGGTGACCTCATTGCAGTCCACAACTTCCAGAGAGGCAGTGGGAGGAGATGTGGAAGATCTCTGGTGGTCAGCAGTAGGCCACAAGGAGATGGAATCAAGAGGTGTCTGGCGAAGTTCAGACTCCACGTTAGGAAAAGGTTCTTCACTCAGAGGGTGACTGGGCACTGGAACTGCCTTCCTGGGGAAGTGGTCACAGCACCAAGCCTGACAGAGTTCAAGGAGGATGTTGGCAGTTCTTTTAGTTATAGGGTACAGTTTTAGGTATTAAAATTGCTGAACCTTTTCTAGGTACTAAAATGAAACTTTTTTAGGGCTATGAAATCGTGAAGGGTCTAGAGAGTAAAACATGAGGAGTGGTTGAGGTCTCCTGGCTTCTTTAACCTAGAGAAGAGGAGTCTTGAGGGAACATTGCAATGCAGTCTGTGATGCGAAGTGGAGGAGAATACACTGATCTCTGTGGCCAGTGACAGGACTGAAGGAATGGCCTGAAGTTGTCAGGGGAGTTTTAGGTTGGATACTAGGAAAAGAGTCCTCATCAAGAGGGTGGTTGGGCACTGGAATAGGCTTCCCAGGAAATGGTTACAGCATCTAAGCCTGACAGAGTTCAAGAGGTGTTTGGACAATGCCCTCAGGCACGTGGTATAATTTTTGTGGTTGTGCTGTGCAGAGCCAGGAGTTGATCTTTGTGGATCCATTCCATCTTAGGATATTCTATAAATCCAGGCAGTTCTGTGAGGAGCAATGGTTGCATGGAATGATTCTTATGGCTGTCATTCAACTGGAGATATTCTCTATGAAATGAAGGTCTCTTTTTTTTCCAAATTGCATCCTAGTATTTCATGTTTGCCTTTTCCAGATTAGATGGTGTATGAACTGTGTGTTTATGTATTTTTGCAGATTACAAAAGGTCTTGGGTTTGGATTCTCTGGATGAAGTGTTAGACACAAAACTTGTGAATTCAAAACATATAGTTCAAAATGTATATAATGTCAATAAGCAAGGCATTGTCACTTTAGAGGACAAATCAAGTGAGTATTTTAGAATTTTTTGTTTGGTTTTTTATATTGTAATCTAATGAGATTTAAGTATTAGTTCTAATCAATACTAACCTGTTGCACCTTTATACTTGTGTGACCACATCTCTAAAAACTAGAGTTTTTATGAAGTAAAATGCTATTATTCTCCTCTGATGTCCCTAAAGTAAGAGTCAGGGTTTATTCCATATTAACTTTCTTAAACATATTCTGGTTTTAGTAGGGTTGAAAAGTGAATATGAAACAGCAGCAACTTTTTATCATTTATAAATATAGGAATATTAATCACTTCAAGGTAACTTTCTTAGCCCTACCCTTTTAACTACCTGAACTGGAGTGTTTACATGAAGAAAAAAAGTATTAAAAATTGTGAGAGAGCCAAAATGTACATTAAGAGAGTTTTGAGTTTTCTGTCAATGTGTTTTGAAGATAGTGCTATGTTTAAAACTGTTTTGCACATCAGGGAAAAAATAAAGCATCTTTGCTGCTCTGATATATCGCAGTATTATTGACATCATGTTTTTCATAAGATTTGTAGAGAAATTAAATACGATATTGAAACCTGGTTTGGTTGTGAATAAAACTACCTTCAGAGCATATCTATGTTCATTTCAAAAGCAGCTGGACCATCTCAAAAGATTAACTCCCTCTTTGCAGAAATGGCAAAACTGACTATATGAGTGCTTTTCATCATCTTTGGTACAAAGTAAAGTTCACTGTATAGCACTGAGGAAGGCAGTATCTAGAACTAGTTTAGTCTCTTTTTTTTTTATTATTTTTAGAGTAGGTTAAAGATTTGTGATATGACCTGTTTTGCTGATTGAGCTGCAAGGGCAGAATGCTTAACTGTTTGATAGTAGTGGAGGTACTGAAGTAGAGATGTAATTCAAGCTAGATCCTACATTGAGGTATAGCCTGCCTCTGGAGTCACTTGGTGTGCTACACAGGAGGAACATATTAAACTGTTTTCAGCTTTGCTTTTGTCTAACAGTTGAATATTTTTCTTTTTTTTTTCTTTTTTCTCCTTTTAATTTCTGTTTCTTCCCTCTGCAGAGGAACTACCTCATTGGATATTATCTGCAATGAAATGCCTAGCAAATTGTAAGTAAATTCAGAAGGGGAAAAAGGTTCCACAAAGAACCCACCCTCGAAAAATAAATTGAACTATGTCTTCACCACTTTATTAAATCCTGCTTATATTCACTTTCAATCATTTTTATAATGATTTTTCTAAAAAAGTTGGATAAACTTGTCAGCATGTATTCTTCTTGCAGTGCAGCTTATTTAAATGAATTATATAAAGGTTTAACTATTCTTATAATGTTTTTCCTGTACTATTTATCTTCACTAGACCTATTGGGAATAGATCAGTGCAGTAGTAGATCAACAAAATTTCACTTATTTTGAAGAATATTTTTTTTTACTCTAAAGATCCATTTTAATGGGCTGGATTAGAAAACACTGATCTGCTTGGTGGCTGAAAGTCAATGTTCTCTCTCTTTTTTGCTCCTTTTTGTTTTGATTTTTTTGTTCTTTTTAGGGCCCAGCTGTTCAGATCTGAAGCAGCCTACATACTCAGGCTTTGAAAGAGATGTCTTCAAAACTATAGTGGACTACTTTGGCCAGATGAAAGAACCTCTTCTCACATTTCATTTTTTTGATATTTTTGTTAGTGTGCTAGGTAAGTAGTTTGGGATTTAATGAAAAAAATTCTTTAATGCTAATTTCCTGGAGTTATTTTGCCTTACTTAAGTACTATCACAGATGAGTTCTTTAGGACCCATCCTTTCCATTCTGCCTAGAGAACAGTTTAATATTTAAATTTATTTCATATTACACAGTGGTTTTCTTTTTGTATCTTTTTGATCACATTAGTTCAAAAGTCTTTCATTGCTTGTCTTTATAATATTAAGTGCCTCTGTTCATTGCTCAGCATCCAACAGACGGATTTTAACAGATTTTTCTTTTTTTACAAATGCTTAAATGTCTTAAAAACTCTTATAAGCTTTTAGAGATTGCTTGACTGAAGTCTAGATTAGAAAGGATTAGGGCTTTAAGCACTGCTTTTAACCCTAGAAATATGACATTTGAAGGGAATTGAAATACTTTGTTGCTTAAATTTAGAAATTACATGAACTATTGTAGTGCTTTAAAGAGGCAATGGTTTAGTTATTAACTAGAACTTTTCAGGGGTTCACACTATATTAAAATTGACAATTCTGATCCTATAGATGGCTTACCAAAAGACAGTAAATAGGAAAATATTTGCTTACATTTTATGTAATCAAATTTCAGAAAGAACAATTGAGTTGAAAAGTAAGTCTGTTCCTCTGCTTTTATACTCTGTTTCTGTTTGTTTTTCCATTGTTTTTCACGTCTTTCAGGTTCTGCTACTTTTATTTCACCATATTTTGTAAATGTAAAATTAGAAGAAAGATTTCATGCCAGTGTGTATGGGGAAATCAATGAAAATTGTGCAATGCTTCAAGAAGTCAAACGTTAGTTTTGTGGTCTCTCTTAAAAAAAGTGGAATGTTGATATGGGATCATTCCTTACTCTTCTAAAAATATGCATTAATATGCTTGCCAAATCTTCCTTTGAAATTAGAAAAAGCTTTACTATGAAAATTAACTTCAGCTCTTTACCTCTCTCTTTGGAATGCCTTACCTACCACACACTTCTTTTTTGTTAAGAAGTAGTTTCCATGTTTTACACCATGGAGTTGACCAAAATGGTAGACCAGGAGATAGCAGTGGATACTGTTTATGTTGAGAGTAGTAAAGCTTTTAACACTGTCTTCCATTAGGCAACCTGAGGAAGTTCAGGCTGGATGGGTGGGTAGTGAGGTAAACTCAGGAATCTGTGTAATTGCTGGGCTCAGAGGGTTGTGATCCATGGCACAAAGTCTGGCTGCATGTCAGTCACTGGGGAGCACCCCAAGGCTGATAGTGTGGCCAGTAATGATTAGCACTTTGTTAATGACCAGGATGGTGCACAACGAGGACACAGTGCTCTAAACAAGCATGCAGATAACTGAAATGGGGAAGAGTAGCTTATCCAGCAGAGGACTGTTGTACCATGCAGAGTGACCTCAACTGCCTGCAGGAATGGGTAAACAGAAATCTTATAAAGTTCAGAAAAGGGTAAATGTCAACTCCTCTCCTGGAGAGGAATAATCCCATGCACCAGTAAATTCTGGGGGTGACTGGTTTGAAAGCAGTTTTGCTGAGAAGGACTTGGAAGTCCTGGTAGGCACTAATGTGATCATGAGCCAGCAGTGTCCTTGAGGCAAAGAGTATCAGCAACATCCATAACTGCATGAAGTGCGTTGCTGGTAGGTCGAGAGAGATGTTTCCTCAGCACTAGTCAGCAAGTCCAGTGAAACAAATTAAAAATTATTAAAGTCTTGGAACATGTATCATATGGGAAGAAACTGATAACAGGGACTGGAGAGTTCAGTCTGGAGAGGAGAAGGCTTAGGGAGAATCTAAGTAGTCCATATAAGAAATTGATATGGGAAGAGTAAAGAAGAAGGAGCCAGACTTCTATTAGTGATACCCAATGACAGGGCAAGAGTTAATGGGCAGGAACAGAAGTACAGGAAACCTTATTTTCATAAAGAATAACATTTTAATTGGAAGGTGTTCAAACAGTGGAAGTAGTTGACCAGAGAGGCTGTGGAAGGTCTGTCTTTGGAGCTATTCAAAACCTGAAAGGATATAGTCCTAGGCACCTTCCTGTAGATGAACCCGCTTTAAGCAGGTAAAGAGGTGTATATAATCTCCAGAGATCTCTTCCAACTTCTATAGTCCTATGGAAAAAAAAGTCTCAGTTTTCTCCCTTGTTCCTTTTCTAACAGAAATTACTGCTAGATTTCAGTCATGCAGATATTTTGTTTTCTGACTTTTGTTCTGATACTAGTGCTGTTTAGACAAAATCATAATAGATGGTTCCTTGGCTGAGAACCTAAAATAAGACGATATTTTGGTAATTTTCTATAGATACCTAAACTACTATCACTTTCTATTGTGCCTGTCCAGTCTTCAAATATCTCTCCCATGCTCACTGGAGTGTTTTCTCAAGAGTCTGTAAGCAGAGTTAGGCATAGATTTAATGTCCATAGGTGTGAGGCACATGTTGGTATTGTCATAGCTGTCACTGATGCATAAGCACATTTTCTTTCCCTCTGAATGTTGCCACTGACTTAACATTTTATTTAACATGGTTGCTATACCTGTGCATACCATTCAGTTGTGTTTAGTGGTGAGGTAATAAAAGAGCAAAGGATGAAATAAAACATTGTAATTTTTCATGTATTCTAATATCTTGTTGGTTATGGCTATCAATGTCTTCCAGTGCATCAGAAGAAAGTCTTCTGAAAACTTCTTAAACAAGTCCTAGTAGTCCAATTCTAGTGATGTCTTTCTAGTCTCCTTGGGGAGTGGAGTTTTAAAGCAATCTTGAAGGAGTAAGAAAGGAATTCTGGGAGTTAGATTTAGAAATATTATGTTAAATGTTATGGAAATATGTAACTAAGAAATGTTCCCCAACTTTCTGATCTTATATAAACCAGGACTACTGCAAAAACCCAGCAAGGCTGTAGAAGCTCTTCAGATATCTTGTCTCCTATTGCCACCAGAAAATAGAAAAAGACTACAGCTGTTGGTGAGAATGATGGCAAGAATTAGTCTAAACCAGGATTTGCCACCTCTTTCTGAATCAGTGAGGACCAGAACTTTGGTACGTGTAAGTGTAAGGTGAAAGGTCTGGACAGGCTTTTGGAGTAGCACAGGTTAAAGATTCTTACTGGAGAGTATGAACAAAATACAGTTTGCTTGTTTAAGGAACTGGTTTGTCTATCCCAGCTCTGTGGAAAACTAATCTGAATTTGAATAAAGTGGGATATCATGATAATTTTTGAGCACACAAAGAACTTGCTCAGAATTTAGAGGTTTCCTTACCTTTCAATTAAAACACCACTGATTTCACTATTGAGAAGAAAAAAAGCAGAAACAAACAAGCAACCCCCCAAAACAAGCAAACAAAATCAACCAAGAAAAAAAAAAAAGCAGATGATGTCTCTGGTGTTCTTTATCACTGCAGAGAGTGTGAATGAAAAAGACTGCCTATTTCAGTCATAGCTAGAAAAATTGAGCTGAATGTTCTGATTGACCTGTTTCCAGCCATTCAAAAAAATTAAAATCCCAGCAGTTTATTTCTGTAGTTTATTTCTTTTCACCACACACAGGAGTCTCTTAAAGCAAGCTCCAGTTTTTGCTAATGCTCCTTCTGTACGACCATATGTAGTGATATCACTACACTGATGATTGCAACAACACCTTATTACAAAGTTATTAGACATAACTTAATTCCAACTAGCTAACAACACTTGCTTATTTTGGTTAATTTAAAAGTGTTTGAAAATTAAGTGCAATGGAAAACTAAACTGCAGAGCCATTCTGTAAAAATCCTATAGTAGCATGCACAAATCTAAATGCACTCCACAGCAATTAAGTTTTTAATGAACTTTGAATAGTATATGATTATAATAATTAATTTTTTTACTGCCAAGGTTATAATTTAATTAAGCATAAGAGGACTAATTAAAATTATTGTTGTAATTGAAATGTTGTTTTTAGAAGTGAATCCTTATAGTCTGAGTATTTTGTACTAAGTTTTAATTTAGCAATGTAGTCTATGGTACATGACAGAAATGCTTATTGCCCTCTGTGATTTTAATGTTACAAGTGACTGGTGCACAAACTTGTAACTGAGTGCTTGAGCATAAGTCTGTCTGAAGTTGACTGGACCTGAAATTTGATTTGATGATTTCAGAATAGTGGCATTAAGTTTTCCCTCTCGTGCCTAATTTCTAATACATTTCCATGTTGTTTAAAAAAATCTCTATAAATACATATGCCCTCTTTAAATAGTCATTTGAAGTGGCTGTTTGACAAGGTCTTGAGAATAAAATGGATTTCATCCATTCTATATCTAATGTCAGGACTGGGTTATCTGTATGAGGCAGGAGCAATCTTCAGTGCACTCGCATAATGTCAGCAAAGATCATACATTTTTAAAAAATATTTATATGTTTGAAGTACAGTAAATATTGTGATGTTAAAATTTTGTTCTAAAAGATCGCTTTCTAAATGCAGCCTGATTCTCTACTCCTCACTCCCAAACAGAAAAATACATGATAATGGTGTGGGTTTTTTTCCTCAGATGGTTCAGGCATTTTCCCGTTGTATTCTCTGCTCAAAGGATGAAATAGACTTGGATGAACTTCTTGCTGCTAAACTAGTATCTTTTCTCATGGATAATTATCAGGAGATCTTAAGTGTTCCTTCTGCTTTAAAGTCTTCCGTAGAAGATCATGTTGTACATCTCCAGAGAGTCCAAGTAAGTATCTGGTGAAAACATCTGTTATGTCTCTCTGTTTCTGGATTGAATTTATCCTTTGTTCTCTGAAGATCAACAGTTTTTAAAAGACTTTGTTCTGTCTCTGTTAGCTTTTGAAGAGCTAATTAATTTTGACTACTGATACTCAATCATAAATATGTGTTTAAATGAAACTAAACAAATCTTGAATTTGTTTAGAGACAAGAGCTCTCAAATGTGTTTTCCTGTTCGTCAGCACTATCTTCCTATGAAATGGGCAAACTATGTGGTATAAATGAAACGGAATGATTATAAAGCGTTTCCACATTAATGTTTTGAGTTTTTTTTTTCTTTAGAACCATCTTTACTTGCTCAGATTTTTCATCTGTTTCCTGATACCATATTTTGTTTTTATTCAAGGATGATTTTTAGTTCTTTTGTCTATTTTCTACTGGAAAAGTAAACTTAAACTTATTTCAAGAGCTAAACAGGCTTCCTTTGTGTCATGCTTTTTGACTTATGGGAACTCAGTCATTTAGGGCTGGAGATAAAAATTTAGCTTCTTTATTCAGTATTTCCTCTACCCAATGTCTTGGGGTGGTCAATTGATTAAGCCAGTTTATGCAAATGTTTTGCAGAAAACATAGTTACTCTTTTTTTTTTACTGTGTCTTCAGATAAAATATGCTGGAGCTGATAGTGATGCACCACTTCCACCTCCATCATTTTGTCACCAAATCGGGACAGGTGAATCTGAATACCAAAGGGCAACTGGCTCTCAAGAACCACTGGCAGCTTTGTTGGAAGAAATTGTAATGAATAAAGAAATATCTGTGAAAGATAAAAAGAAGAAACTCAAGCAAGTAAATAAAAATTTCTTCACCGTTTCTAATTTAAACTCAGAAAGATTTATCAAGTCTTAGACGTGTATTCTTCTAGAGAAATATTAAAATTTAAAATAGTGGCTAAGCTTGGGGATTTCAAGATTTGTAATAATTTAGAACAAGTATGCTGTGATGAATCAAGCCAAATCAGAAATATTGCCTAATTTTCTATATAGAGGTGCAGAAAGTCCATTAGAAAAATAATTTCCCTGCCCCAAAAATGCAAGCTTCACTTTAATGGTTTATTGTACAAGTTTGAACAAATTCTTAATTTGAATTAATGTACTTTTCTAGTTTCAGAAGTCTTACCCTGAAGTGTACAGAGTACGATTTCCTACCCCTGAAAGTGAAGCAATGGTATTTCCTGAAAAAACGAAACAGAAACCACCAATACTGATGTGGGCCTTAAAAAAGCCTTTTCAACCATTTCACAGAACCAGAAGTTTTCGGATGTAAATAGTTTGAAGTATATCAGAGGATGAACAGAGACATTGTATTGTCAATGGATTTCATGCAAAAGGAGCCTGAGCAGCACGTGGTTACTCAAAAAAACTATTGGGGATACTGCTAAGATCATAGAAGGTGTTAAAAGAAGAGGTTGTAGTAAGAGATTGTAGTAATGTGAACCGTTATCAGTATTTTTTGTAAAGCATTATTTTTTTAAATGTCTGTTACGTTAAAACAAGTAACAAAAAACCAGTAACAAGAAAAACCTAAACAAACAAACCCACCACACACTCAAGGGGATTATTCTATATATGGGTGATAATGTACACTTGCTGTGGTTTGGTTTGACTATCATTTTAAGGTTTAAATGTATTTGTATGTAATGTATTCTTTTTAACTAGTTAATAGCTTTTTTTCCTCCTTGAAAACGAGTGTATTGCATAAACTAGGCTGTATTTGTGCACATATAATGTGAGGGATTAACTTACTGTACATGCTTGAGGAAGTATGAAACACTGGATTTTGCTTTGCTTTTTGTGAGAGACTAATATTAAAAGTTAATGATGCAACCAATTGGCTGTTTGCAAAAGCAGCAGGTGCTTTGTTTGCACCCCTTAGCCACAGGGGAAGGGGAGTGTTTTTGGGTATGTGGTTATGAAACCTCTAAACTGCATAAGAATAGCCCAGGTGCAGAGAGGATGAGCACCCATCACCAGAGGATGGTAAACCCACCTTTGTGTTAGCAGCAAGCTGGAGTTTGAGGCAGATAAGGGAAAACACCTCCAAGAAGCAGACCCTGTGGGATACTGGTTTATATCATGCCGATTTCCTCCCTTACACAACCTGCTCAAGTGGAAAATTCTCTCCCATCCTGAGAGAGATACAGAGACATTCACCTAGGCCTGAGCCTATTCATCCCTCCTGTTAAGGCAGAACTGGCTCAACTACACTGGCACGACAAACACGGGTTGTGTCTTTGTCCCCAGATTCATTTCTTGAGTTTGCCACCAGAGGTCTGCCCATGATCCACAGTGTTACAAGAAACACTGTAAAGCTCCTTCCTGAGGA
Organism: Trochalopteron elliotii; assembly: GCA_024734555.1. Classification (NCBI taxonomy): domain Eukaryota; kingdom Metazoa; phylum Chordata; class Aves; order Passeriformes; family Leiothrichidae; genus Trochalopteron; species Trochalopteron elliotii. The sequence continues at coordinate 644,238 of JANPWX010021771.1, forward strand.
GAAGTACCTGGGCATTTCCACATGAACCTGTTGAACCCATTGACCTTTGGGTTTCAATGTTTTCCCCTACCCCTGAGGGATCAAAATTGTAACTGTCACTTCAACCACTGGACATCTAAATTGCAACAATCAGGTCTCATAGGGTGGTGATATCTTTCCTCTTCACTATCTACTCTTACCCTTTCTTTTTATTTTCCTTATATATTTTCTCAAGTGTAATCATTATACTTCTATACTGTTATATTTCTATACATAATAGTCAAATCTGCTGCATACTTCCTTTCTATTTTAACCAAATTATTCCAAAATCAACCTGTTATCTATCTGTCTGTCTATCTGTCTGTCTGTCTGTCTATCTATCTATCTATCTATCTATCTATCTATCTATCTATCTATCTACCTATCTATCTTTTTTATTTATAAAACCCCCACCATTCATTCAGTGTTGTGTCACTTTAGTCTGGCCTGAGGGATCCATTAACAAGAACCTCAGTTAACCTGCCTCAGGGCAGGTTGTAACATTGCTGACCCTAACATGGCAGATTTATTTTTGAAAACTAATTCTCAAGTTTCTTATTCATATAGTGCATTACAGCTTGAGTGAACTTCCCTTGAAATTCAATTAACTTTATGTAATGATGACCTATTCTGGTAGGCAATGTAGCCTCTTTCCCCTATTTTCTTACTGCATATTGTTGTACAAAGCTGGGTGCTTCACAATAGGATATACTTAATCAGAAAATTTTAAAGCCTTGAGATTCCTCTAAAAATGGAATTCAAATATCGAAGTGACATTGTTGCGTACATGCATTTATTGATTTGATTAATTTTGCATTATGAAACCTAGTGTACCTATAACCTGATTGTACATATTACACAGCTGATTCTGAGAGCACTTTTCTATCTATTAAAGCATTGCCCTTTTCCTGTATATACCTGGAGTCATGATTTCATGCTATCCATTAGAGATTTGAAGAGCAGCATTTCATACCATATTGAATGTCAGGGGAGTCTGTGCCGGAGAGAAGACAGCTGACATCTCAACAAATTTTTGACATTTTAGTAGAAAATGTAATGCAGTATTGACAGCATTTGTACCTTGCCAGCTTCCTAACCAGTCAATAAGTTTCATTATGTACATTACAAGGTGATTGCTTTAATAGATTGGGTTATTTCTTGGGCAGTGTGATATTGAACAGTACACATCTTTATGATCTGTTCTCACAGAGATACTTGGAATTCATATCAATAATCTTTTTCTTAACCAAATTTGATACAGAAAGGTACACTTTTCAAGTATTAAGAAAATATAAACATTGCTTTTAAAAATGGTCTGAGGCCATCTCTAACTTTTTGTGTTAGGTCTTCAAGGGTGAGAAAATCTTAGATGTGCCATATTATTCTGTGTATGTTTATATGCTGTCAAACTTTGATTATACCTAGACTGCCCTCATTTATTTTATTAGTTCACTAATCCATGAAGTATAACAATGAGTAAAGCTGGTTGGAAGAAAGTCTTGCATAAAAGTGGAAGCCCATCCTAAGTGATCTCTGCCATCACTTCCTAAATTGCAGAGTTAGAAGTTGAAGTCAATCTATCTGCCATTTGAAATGATCTTACTGCCTGCCAGTAAGCATTCTGCTGTCCTATTGAATTTTCCCCTATTGTTACTTTTAAAAAATATGTAGCCTTCCTGAGTCTATTTTAAACAGCAATTAAAGTCAACTAATTAGTTTTCATGATGGGAGGTTGAAGATAAGCCATATGTTTCTATGAATTGATTGTCCTTTTGTTTCAGAGATCTAGTTCCATGACTGTGGTAAAAACCCCCCCAAAAAGTCCATTTGTTCACAATTCCCAAGGCTGTGAAAAATACAAAATATCTTTGAAAAACTTGAAGGAACAGTAGGGAGGGAATTTTATTTGAGATCATAATCTCACAGACTGAATTTTAGCTGTGCTGCTGTCTTGGGAGCTTATTTCAATAACAGAAGTTATGTGAGTGTGGTTCCTTACAGCTGAACCAAGTGCAAATATGCTAGATGAATAGGTAGGAACACAAAAGTAAGGTTGGCTAGGTAAATTTGTCTATTCCTTTCAGGGTGGAAGTTAGAAAAAGTAAGCTTGAAAGCTAATTCAGAGAAGACCGTAAGCTTGATAAAATATCTCAAAAAAACGAGAGATTCCCTAACCCTAAACTGTAGGAATAGAAACTTCATTTTTGATATTAACTTTCTCAGGAACTTAACATCTACTTCCGTGTTAAAGCTGTACGATATCTTGGTTTTGCCAAGACTGAACATCATGGCCTCCCGTGGATTTATTTCCCTTGAACCATGAGGCCCACAACCAAACTTTGTTTTGCTTATCCTAATGACTATTCTGAAGACTTTCACTAAATCCAGGACTAGCTGACATTCTTTGAAAGCACATCAGGAGGAAGACTCAAAGGCAGAAGATGTTGCTGCTTTTTTGGTCTGGTTATTAAACCTATGTTTGTCATCTAAGTGAAGCATCTGGTGTAATCTTGCATGAAAGTAGGAGCTAATTCTTGTTAAAATTGGATAATATTTAACTTCATAGTACTGAAACTTATAGTGTAACACCATTAGTTGTCAAGGTAAAATTAGACTTTTTGAGCAAGGTCTTTGAGCAGAAACATGGTGTGTTGGAGGGGTTTTTGTTTTGTTTTTTTTTTTTTTTGGGTTGGGTTGGGTTGGTTGGTTGGTTGGTTGGTTGGCTGGTTCTACTTTTTGGGGAATTTGTTGTTTTTTAGTTTTGGATTTTTTTTTTCTGTGTTCTTTGCCCCTGCAGAAAAATCTACTTTCCCTCACCCTCTATCTTGAGTATAACATCTCTCCTGACCTACTGGTTATTAGTGACACATCTGTGACAGTTTTGCTGCAGCACTTCCTCAAAGAGGAAATAATGGTATTTATCTTCCTTTCTTGAGAAGGGAGCTGAGCCTTTGCTTAACATTGCTCTTTTTCCTTACACAAACACAACTTGTTCCCGCTCCTAAATTAACAATCAGACATCTGCAAAACCCATTAGTGTAGTCCTGTGCTTTTAATTGAGTAATAGCTGCCATTCTTATTTGCTAATACGCAAGGATTATTTAATTTCTCCTATTTTGTGAGAAGTCTCTTTAACTCCTGTTTGATTTGTCAGAATTTTGATATCAGCTGTTTACACTCATGATTACAGAGAATGATTGATGACAAATGTTATTTTCTGAAATTATTTTCAGATGTTACTTCCTATCAGAGGAAGCTTAGGCAAAATCTATGTGATCTTGCCTTCATATTCTACTAAATGGAAACAGCAACTAAAGTGAAGAAGATAGTATGTTAATATACTACACTTTTAAATTTATTGTGGTGATATGTCATAGGTTTTTTGCCCTCGTTTCTAAGAAGATGTTTTACATTGCAAGGGCTTCTCTTCCTATCACAGAGACTGTGCTAACTCAAGTAACCATCTTTATTTTTTGATCACAATTTTTAAAGTTTCCTGTTGCCTGAGAGCCTAGGATTTGACCTCTAGATAACCTCATATGTCTTAGATTTAAAATCCATAAACTCACAGATACAACTCTGTAGGTATTTTATTACTTTGGTACTTCTGGTGCACTTTATAATAGCTGTCATCCATTAACACTATTATTTTCATAAATTCATTAGTCTTGAAGCAGAAGTGGGAGGAGAGAAGCTTTTCAGAAAAAGAAAGCCTATGCAATGGATTTTACTTCAAATCTATTTCCAAAGATTTGCAGTATGATATTTTTTAATCAGTATCTCCCCCGGTATTAGCTATCAGTTTTGGGGTTTGATTTTCTTTTTCTGCAGAATCTCAGATTATAGAATAGTTGTGCATCTAGGACATCTCTTTCTATATAAGTCATGTTTTAGAAGTGAGTATTGCATTCTACGGACTAAAAGGAATTGACAAATTTACTGAATATAATTACGTAAAATTATGTGACATAAATTCCTTTTCATGAGTTCTTGTTCGTGTGTTTAACTCATATTTAATGTTACCAAGCTAATTAAATAACAAAGAGAAGATTTAGTGTGTATTTAAAAAGAAGGTACATGTTTGTGAAGTCCCTTTTAAAAGTAATCAAAAGAGGCAGGGTATTTAAACAGGGTTGGTTCTAGACAGTAATTTTCAATTTCATTGCTTTTTTTTAACTTTTGGTATCTAAAGCTGAGAATTATCCAAATAGCCAATAGTAAATGAGTCTGATGCAAAGCTGGGCAAAATGGGAAAAAATATATTCAGAATTTTAGTGGGAAAACCTAAACACAGTAGTAGACCTAGAGTCTATTAAATACATTGTTTTAGTTCTTTATAGAGAACATACTCTTGCATGACAAAATTTGCTTTCCTTAGTGATGGAGCTTACACGTTTATTTTATGCTGTTGTTTCATAGTGTTTGTTGGGTTTTGCTGAAAATTTATTGAAGGTGGGTAATTTATATAGAAGATTTAGGTAAATTAGCAATATATTTAGCCCTTATCTGATTTTTATGGATTCTTTGGAAGAACCAATAGAGCCAAGGATATGGCCATATATTGTGGATACAATAAACTCATTATAGCATTTCATTTAGTAACATCTGATAAAATTATTCCTGGGTAATGTCAGTAATTGCTTAATGAATAAGAACTGCCTGAATGTACAGATAAGGGGTCATGTTGGAGAGACGCCCTATGAGTTTTTCCATCAAATCAATATATTTTCCTATCAGTTGGTTCTCTTTGAGGATGTGAAAATAAAAATCCATTGGCATTGTTAGCTAATCTTATCACTGTTCAGTAACAACAGAGGCACTAATATGGAACAGTGCAGGTTGAAAATAAACTCTAACATGATCACTTCTAACTTAAATGTCTGACAAAAAGATATGTAGGTTATGTAAGAAGGAAAAAAAAAGGAAAGAAAGACTGTGTTCTGGAAAATCACACATCTGTAAAAAGTTTCTTTTATAGTCAACAAGGCTTCCTCTCATAATGCTGAGGCAAAGGGGCTAATGTGGTTTTCAACAGTCGAAACTGGAGATTGTTACATAAAATCAGATGACTCATCTCATGTGACCTCTACACTCAGTACTGTCTGACATTAGAGAATTGCATTTTTTGCAGTTTTTATAAAACTGTAGATTATGCAAGGTGAGTATTTGGAATTATTTCCTTCAGCTGAGAATTTGCGTTACATCAATCTTTCCCATGTATCAGAAAAAGAACAGAATCACAGAACATTTCAAGAACTCTGTCAAGCTTGCTCAGGAGTTCATTTGATTACCTCGTGGGGTACACTACAATAAAGCAGTACTTGATAAGCAGCAGATTTGAGTTGAGAAGGGAATATAATACTCTTTAGGTAGAAGATGGAGCTGGATGTGTTTTGGGATTTTTTTTTTTTTATGTTCAGGCTACTGAATGATGGAATATGGTGAGTTTTAACTCTTCCTTCTGTCTTCAGAAGACATTTTTGGTAGATATTTACTGAAACCCAAGTTGCTGAGCTCAAGGCACAGTGAGAAAAGGGTAAGTATAATGACTCATCATCTGTAGAAGACTGGACAAAATCTCACAGCTCCTCAGTCTGCATGTTATGGATTTTCATATGTGAGTCACACATCTATTTAAGTTCATTAGCTTCAGTCAGTGGCTTGATATTTAGGGGGTGATGGGAAACAGTTGATTTTTCATTCCTCTCTTGATTTTTGAGGCAACTAAAGAAAACAACACTAGTTACTTTTTGTTTTCCAGTCAAATCCCAGTGTTTATGGCAAATAGGGGTCACATTTTTGAGTTGCCATGGCATGACTACTTCTGAGGATAATGGAAACCATCTCTGCTCTGCCTAGTAGACTGGTCAAGGAGGGTAAGGTATGTCTCTGGTATGCTGCAGCTGCTTTGGCTGGGGTTGAGGCAGAGAATAAAATACATAGAAGTGTGATCTGGTGGCCGATATGAATTATAGTAACACAGATGCTAATTTAAGGCTGCTAAGGCTGTGTACTGCTACTCCTTTCTGTGAATTTTTTAAACTTTATAACTGTGAATTGAAATCACTTCAAGGCTCTCTGAAACTTTAGTGGTGACTGAGAGAGAAGCTTCTGGCAATCATTTGTGAGCTTTCCTGCTGAAGAACTGACCGTGATAATTCCAGGCAGACTCCAAAGGTGAATAAAAGGCACAATGCAATGTATTTATATGTCTGCAAGTCTTTTTTTCCCCCCCTTTTTTTTACCTGAGCACTTGTTCATGTAAAGATCTGGCCTTGTGAAAGACTGAGACTTGTTGCATGATTTCAAAGGATATTTGCAGTGCTAACTTTTAAACTTAATTTCATAAAAAGCAGTAGTTCTGAGTCCTTTAGCTGATTTTATATTCAAATACTGGTGAGCGAATAAGTAGTGGGATCATTAGTTTCCTGTTTATTACAATGACTTACAGCATATTAACTTCCTGTGAGAGAATATTATGTCCTTTTTATGTAGAGATCTATGAAAAATGATTTGTGATACAAAAAAGATCCTGCTTTTTCGTATATTCAATAATTTTTTAATATTTGTGTGCCACTTCAGATGCTTGATAATTTATGACCCAGCAGAGGTCAGCCTTGTGGCATTTTTAAAAACATATGCTCAAAGAAATGAAGTAGAGCCAAAGTTCTGATCATAATAAGTCACTGGAATTTTGTTTTATAAAATATCTTGCTACTAATTAGAGTTGATGTAATATTCCTTTGTTGTAGCTAGATGCACGACTTAAAAATCTCAGTGAAACTTCTATTTATGTAATTGATGCCTTAAGATTTAGCTTTCATATTTTCAGATTCTGTGCTGCTTAGGGGTGTAGTTCTGAGCCTCATATTGAACCTTAGTAAGGTCTTTTTACGGAGTAGGTAGACAAAACAAATCCTTTTCCTGCTGAGGATCGAGAACAACTTTCAGGCCCAACAGCAAAAACAATGGTGGACTGAAGAGAGAAAACAAGAAGGACGAGACCTCACAACCTGAAGCTGTAATTGGACAATTAAACCCCAATATGCAAATGGACAAAACTTATGAAAGAGTAAGATCTTGTGACTGGTCAGGCATTTTGTGACTATTCTTACTCCACCTTGGGTGTAGCCCTGGGCAGGCCCTGTCCTGCCCAAGGTGGATCCTAAAGGCATTTGGTGGATCCAAAGTAGGCATAAATACCTAGTTTATTCTCTAGCTCTGTCCAGTCTCTCAGGTCAGCCTTCCCAAGGCATCATAATAAGGATGTTAATACTTTTATAAAATTACTACAAATAGTTTCAAATGTTTCCCATTTTGGTATTCTGAAATTCCTACAAACACCATATTTTTTCTTTCATGATGCTTAAAAATTTGAAAGTTAAGGAGTTGAAGGAAAACAGTGTTCATACCCTACTCCAGCTCAAAAGCACCAATGATTTATTTACATTTTAAACTGCTATTCCCATTTTGTATCTCAGTGATCAGTGGTAGTTTCTTTAATACTAACAATATTTAATACTAATAATATTTATTACTAATATAATAATACTTTAATACTAATTTCTCTAATACTAATAATTTTTTATAAACTTGATGACTCAGATCATAATCTTCCTCAAGAACAGTGGCTGTCCTGTCTTAAATTGGATTACCAGTTTGTAAATTCAGTTTCAATTGGCAATCTCAGGAGTGCCTGATTTAATTGCTCTTTGCTCTGCTTGAGCATAATCTCTGTACCTTGAACTAACACCAAAATAGTGTTATCCAGGTAGACAGCAGAACTGAATATGTAATGACACCATTGTCAAGGCTGCAGCTGAGTCTTCTGCAATAGAAGATGATTAAATGACTTGAGCATGACATTGGAAACTGGGAAAACCTTGTTGCCTTTTGTTCACTTTCTGAACTGCTCAAAGATGTTTTACTTCTTTATTGTTACTACATATTTTTTGTGCTCTGAGGTTGGTTTCCAGGTATTAAAAACCCTGTGATGAGAACAATATTGTGAGGCTTTGGAGTGGTGTCTGTTGCAACAGCTAGTTGGCATATGAAAATCCATCTCAGGAATAAAGGAATAGTCACTCTGCTTTTTAATGCTTGCTTTTCTTTAAAAACCTCTTCCACTCTTCTGGTGTTTGAGATCTATCTATCTATCTATCTATCTATCTATCTATCTATCTATCTAATCTCTTTTTCTTGCCATCAGGGAGTCAAGGTCAGCTTGGAGCAAGAGCAGCTACTGTGTTTATCTTCTGCAAAAGCTGGTTACAAACTACCCAAAACCTGTCAGTCAGAGTATTATCTTACAAAAATCTTCTCCAATTAGAGAGAGAAAATACGAATTTTCAAACTAAAGACTTTATTAATCTGCTGTGACCAGAATACTGGAATAAGTTATTTTTTTGAATGCATTATTTGTTAGAGATTAGAAAACTGAAGTATTAAGACAAAGAATCTTATTTAATGTTAATCAGCAGCACTGATGCTGTTCTTATGCCTGTCCACCCTCTTGAAATGAAAATAGAGCTGAATGCTCTGAGCAGCCTGTGCACTTAACAGTATATGCTTTTGTAATTAAGTCCTACCTAATGGGTGTGCAAAAGAAAGGATATTGTGAAATAACTTTGAACGAATAACTATCATATTATGTGCTTCCTATCTCTTGCCTCTAGTAGCTTAATACGTTGTGTTTTGTCCATGGCACAATGACTGTTGCCCAGTATTTTTGTTCTCATATAGAACCCTCAGGTTTGTGAGAAACTTCAACTTAACAAGCCCTCCTTTAGCAAAAAGAAACAGAAGTAGGTACAGGAGCAGGTGCCCCGATCTGACTTAGTTTGGGTCCAGGTGAACTAAAATTAACACAATTGAACTTAGAATGTCTAAGCAGAAGAGTACTGAGACATTTTCACTGTGTTGCCCTCCATAACTGTGCAGAATGCAATGCAGAAATGCCTGGAATATTTTGGAGTGAGAGGTCTGCTTCTCAAGGTGTCACACCAGTGTGTCAGCCTCAGCTAGCAACTTCTTCAATCTGCATCCAGAAAGGCTGTGCAAACTTACCTCATCCCTACACTTCAAACAAGAAATTTGTGTGAATGAAAATGCACAGCTATTCTTAGGTTCTTTTGGGATGCTGTCAACCAAGCACGTCCTAAATCTTCAAAAGATCTAAATGCCTTTGCTCAGTATGTGTTTCCACATTTCTACACATAGAATTAAACAGAGAAAACATCAACACATTTCCATTCTTAGCAACAGAGCATGGCAGATTTTGAGGCAGATAAACAAAATGACTATTTTTCTGGAAAAATCCAGTTTCTTTTTTCCTACTTTGGGGCAAGAGAAACATGAGGTTTGTTGACCCTGCCTGTTGTAGGTGCCCATCACAGCTGGTCTGCCTCTCTGTCTTCTCTACTGGGCAAGGCAGAGAACATATAATGATAGGCTTATGGATCAAGATAAGGCTAGGGACAGACAACTCACAAATTACTGCCATGGGCAAAAGAGTCTTGAGTCAAGAAAATCAATTTAATTTATTACCAATCAAATCAAGGTAGGATAATGAGAAAAATAATACCCAAATCTTAAAACACCTTGCCCCCATCCCTCCCTTTTTTTCTAGACTCAACTACTCCTAAATTTTCTACCTGCTCTTTCTCAGTGGTGCAAGTGGATGGGCAGTGGGAATTGCACTCAGTTAATCACCTTATCTCTGTCACTCTATCCTCTTCTCACTCTTCCCCCGCTCCATCATGGAGTTCCACCTGTGGGAAACAGACCTCCATGAACTTCTCCAGTGGGGATACAGTACTCCCCAAATTGCTCTAGTGTGTGTCCCTCCCACAGGGTCCAGTTCTGCAGGAACAGCCTGCTTCAGTGTGGCTCCTCCACAAGTCCTGCCAGCAGACCTGCTGCAGAGTGGGCTATTCTCTTGGTGAGGCCACAGGTCCTGCAAGGACCCTACTCCAGTATGGGGATGAGTTTCCCATTCACACCCTCCTTTAGACATCCACCTGCTCTGGAGTGGGGTCCTCCAGGAGCTTCAGGTTCATATTGGGTTGTGTTTTTTCTGTAGCCAGCTAATTTTTGATGATGTGCAGCTGCTTACCATGGTAGTGCTCATTTCCTTACAGTGCTCTCACTTTCTTAGGAAAGAAAAAGGAGGGAGTCAAGGTTTGAGCCAAGCATCTTGTTTTACTGGTTGATTTCCCAAACTATTCTGCATACTTGCTTGTGTTTGATTATACTCATAGTATTTGCAAACTATTGCCTGATAAAGAACAACTAATGATTTATTCTAGACTGCCTGTATGCTTATTTTACAGGCATTTAATAGCATAAACAAAAATTTTGGCTGGTTGAAGCTCCTTTCGTGGAGCTCATTCGGGAATTGAACAAAAAGAAAAAAAGACGTCTGGTGTATTTCAATGTCGAAGTGTAAGGAAAGACCAAAATGGATTTGGTTTATAACATCATAAGAAGTTTTCTTTCCATAAAGCTTTATTTAATCAAATTCAAATTTATTCAAATTTTGTTTTGAAAAAGACTTCAGTATCGAAAGACTGTTGTTACCTGGCTTCCATTAAGAAAATATCTTTGTTTAGACACTTGATTCCATGTTGAAATAAAATATTCTTATACATAATATTAGTTTTTAATATTGGTGTAAAATATTATTTTTTTCTTTGCCACCTATAAATTCCATTGGAAGATAAGATTATGCTCTCAGGGCAAAGTGTTGCAATCCTCTTTTGTGCATTTCACCTGACTTTGTTAATTTTTTCAGATTCCTGTTAATGGGAAAACTATTGTCTGAAACCATTAAAATGAAATGTATGTGTTGGAATTTTTGAGAAAGCGTGGCAGACTAATTATTCTTATTGAAGCTGGGAATCACAGTATGCAAATATGGAATTGTCTCCTCATCATAATTATGAAATACATGTTTAGGAAAGAGGAAATTTCAGAGGGTATCTGACCAGAAATTTTTGATGAACACATTAATTTGAATATAAATTTACGGATTATTGTTTTGGGTATAATTTGCATGATCTTACTTGTATATGTACATGTATATTTAACTTGCAAAAGGCTTAGTAAAAATTACATGTAACCACATATTTTAGTAAAGGAAGTGATAACTGTACATGACTTATGAGATAAATAAAATTTGGCCATCTCTGAAAGATTATTATGATGAGTTGCAAACTTAGAAATACATCTAGAATAAAAATGAAAGATCTGAAAATAAATTTTGTGTTCTGAAATTCTGTCTGATTCTCAGTATTTATCTATTCAAGAAGTGCTGTGATGTATGTGCAGAAAAAGATTTTGTTCTAGTTAGGGAAAAATCAGCTTGACTCAGAAAACATAAGAGAGGTACCCAGCCATTAAATAACTGGAAGGAAGTTAAAAAAACACCAAAACCCAAACAAATTATAGATAAATATTTATATAAAAACCCAAGGTCTTTAAGTAGAAGACATGGAGGTAAGAAAGACATTGGCCTCAAAATTTTGATTGATTTCTAACATGCAACTGAAAATATTTTTTTCCTTTTATTATTTCTGCCAAACTCTGAAGGTCACAGCAGAGACAAGGGTAATTACCCTGAGTGGACAGTGGCATGGTAAGAATTTAAATATTTTTGCCCTGCATGGACGTGAATCAATTAAAAAAAAACCAAACTAAAAGACAGTGGTTCAAAGTATACAATTAAAATTTTTCTCTTGAAGCCTTGTCTCCTGGAATACTTCATTGACATGTAAGAGCAGCCAAAAGTAGTGTGATGCTGCTTGAAGGGACTCCAGTGTTCATATAGGAGAGACAGGTTTGTGATGCCTGCACACAGAGAGCATGTGGATTTCTCTGTTTTGCATTGTCTCTGTTGTGTTACTTGACAAATTTCACCGATCTTCTGGTTTTCTTTTTTTTTTTGAAAGTAAAGAAGCATATTGTCTGCTGCCATGCATTCTGGACAAAGGAATTACCCTAATGCTTGTGTGTGTGAGGTGTCTTGAGAGCGGTGCTGCAGTGTGCAATGGGTACGTGAGGGTGCAGTGGCCACCACATTGGGACTGGTAGGTTGTCTCAGCAGCAAGACAAAAGCAGGTTTAACCAACACTACTGATACCAATCTGTCTAGGTTTGGAAAGACAGGTGTCTGCTGGGGAAAGTTAGACCTTCCCTTGGAATGGAGAATCTAAATCCCCTTCCTCCAAATTATTATCATTTTGAAATTAAGGGCCTTTCAGGCAAAGATATGGGAATAGGAATAACAGTTCTTTACAAGGAATATTAAAAATAAAAATGTAGTACAAAAAAACCCCAAACAAACAAACAAAAAAAGAAAACACTGACAGAGTCAGAATACAGCCTGACACTCTGTTGGTCAGGGTCTAGGCAGCAGTCCAATCAAGTCTTCCTAGAGTGACAGATGTGGTTCTGTTGGAGCAGAGCTGATCCTTTGGAAGGGTGTAGTTTTCCTCTGAAAGTCCAGCAGTGGTGAGATGGGTCTGGTCTCCCCCAGGGAATCCAGTGGAAAACAGGCTGTCCTGGTCTTCTGAATCTCACGTTTTATCCAAGTGGGACTGCTTGGCTCCTCCCACTGGGTGGAGCATCTCACAATGGGGTGATGTAGTTGTATCAGTCATTGGTGAGCCTTGATGGCCCATTAACAGCAGATTTGATCCAAACATCCTCCCTGGAGGGAGGATGGGTCGTGGAAGAGATAAGAGCACTGCCCCACCTGGTTTTAACAGCTGTCCATTAACAGAAGGCACCCACCCCCTTCCCAGCAGAGTCACAGGGAATGGGTCATGGAAGAGGAAAACACCTCCTCAACCGGTTTGGACAGATGGTAACAATTCATACTTTTGGTTACATCTTGCATTGCAACCCAAGACACAATCTAAAGGGTTCCACAGAGCAGAAGCTGTCTTGAGACTAGTGTTGAGAAAAGGAGGCTGAAGGTTCTCCACATGTTCCAGATAGAGGACTAAGACACAAACTATAAATCATCCCTTTTAATGAACTTTAGGAAGAGCCTTGGATGATTCTTTGAGCATATGTTCTCCAAGGTATATACTTTTGGTGGGCAAGGTTTTTCAACATATGTAACTGCCTTTGCTTGGGGAGCAGTTTTTTGCTTGTAACCACAAACTTCTGCCAAAAAACTTCTGTCATTGCAGGATCTAAGAAACTGGAAATTGCCTAACTATAGTATTGCAGTGTTTAATTGCACAGCATTCACTTTTTTTTCCTGATGCTAATGTATCGTACACTTAGACATGCTCTGTTATCAGAATAACCAGACTCTGTGTATGACCTCTATAATTCCAGCTCCTTACTTGTTTCTCATGAAGCAATTTCTCTAAGAATGATTCTGTGTTTACATTTGATTGCCTACAAGAGTAACAAGACCTTGTGAGTGTTAGCTTGAAACATTGCACAGGACCACAGGTCAACAGCTGGAGAAGGATCTAAAAAGTGAGTCCTGTAAGAAGCAGCTGAAGGAGCTGGGGATGTTTATCCCAGAGAAAAAGAGGCTCAGGGGAGACCTTTCGGCTCTCTCTAACTGCCTCACAGGAGGCTGTGGCCAGGTGAAGGTCAGGCTCTTTTTTCCAGGCAACAACTGCCAGAATGGGATGGCAGAGTCTCAAGCTCTGCCAAGAGATGTTCAGACTGGACATAAGGAAGAGCTTCTTCCTTGGAAGGGTGGTCAAGCATTTGAAAATGTTGCCCAGGGAAGTGAGGGAGTCACCATCCCTGAAAATGTTCAAGAAATGACTGGACATGGCACTTAGTGCTGTGTTCTAGCTGACAATGTGGTGTTTGGCCAAAGAACAGTTTTGGAGATCTTTTCCATCATTAATTATTCTGTGGTTATGCAAGTTTGGAAGAATAAGTGAAATTGTTGAGGCTAATGCAAAGAGAGGATGGGGGGAAAACAGGTGCATGTAGAAAGGTGAGGCATGAGAGTAGATATTGTTTGGATCAAATCAGTGGAGTGATATTGGAAGGAGCAGAGCCTTTTCCAGCTGTCAAAATGTCTGTTATAATTATGTGGGAATTCTCTGGCACTGTTAGTATTTAATATGATTTCATTTGGCTTTATACATGAACGTATGAGCAACAGAAATTAAAATAATACACAAGAGAGTAATCAAAAAATTCAGTAATGAGGCTAGCTGAGTTTGATATTCTCTTAATGAATATTAAACTAAGAGAAAACCTGCAAAGCAGAGATGTATATCTGTGGGTAGCTAGGGATTTATCTGGGAAGAGGAAAGCCCATTATCTTTTACTTCTTTTCATAGGTCTGTTTGAAGGCCAGCAGTTGGCTGTGTTGTTTTCTACTGGGAACATATTTCTGTCTTTGCCAAAATGAAATATAAAACTGTGGGAGGGAAAAGGTGTCCAACAGTTCTTTGTGAAGAACTGCTGAAAGCTAACATGTGCTCAGGAGGCATCTTTCATGCAACTTTTTAAAGGACTGTTAATTTGCAATAAACAATAATAGAACTATCTTGTGTTCTGTTACCAGAAAAACCCTGGCAAGTGTACTTGAAGAGAGAAATAGAAAAACTACTAAGCGTTTTCAGGAACAAAGCTGAAGCTATGAATGGTTCTGTGTTACCTGGTAGGATTAGAGGCATATCTCCACTGTTTCAACTTTTCCACTATCATATGCATTTCCCTATCTAAAAAAATATGAAGGAAGTTGAAATAATATGCCGTCAAGAATGCTTTTAGTGTTGTAAGTACTTGCTTTTCTATATATTGCAGAAAATGTTTTCTGTAAGGATGCTTGCTTTGCAATACTGTGCTGTAATCTAAATTGTGTTTGACTGCCATGGGTTTCAAGAAAGAGATTGATGGGTAGTCTGCATCTGCAATGCCTCAATGAGCAGAGATATCTTTCTGTTTTGGATTTTAGAGCCCTTCATAGCAGTAGGACTGTTATTTCCTCAGATTGCCTTAAAAGATTAACAGGTGCTAATTGTTATCTTTTTTCTGTGAAACCTTTTTCAGGAGATACAAACTGGTGGGTTAAATTAGGAACTTTTTCACCACCTGTTTTTCTTAGTCCTCTATTGGTGTCTGCGGGGAACATTTTGCTGTTATTCTACAGCTGCCTCAAAAATTTATGGAGAATAGGTATGCTATCATGTGGGTAATACATTGCAGGTTTTGTGTTCCTGGAGCCTTGATCAGGGTATTATCTTTGCTCAAAAGGTCTAAGGATTTTGACACTCATAATTGTATCTGATGGTTAAAAATTCTTGTACAAAACCAAAAATCAGTCCAGGTTCTAACTGCCATTCTTTTGCAGGGAATGTATGAGAATGATGTTTTATTATGGGTAGAATTTCAAACTATATGACAATTACAGCAATTTTTGTTTCATTTTTTTATCAAGGAAGTATCACTAGGATGATTTGTATATGAATAACAAACTGCACAGGATTTGTTCATATGTTTTATTTCTTAAAAATATACTCTATTATTACTGTAGCTCATGCAATCTTTTAGTATTGTCAATTTTCTTTTCCTTTTTATGCATCCTATTCCATCTTCTCTTTCTCTCTCAGATGTCAGTGCTTCTTTCAATGAGCCCATGTCATTGCCTGCACTTTGGGAGGGTCTTAGAAAGCTTCTGATATTTTTTGCAATTCTAGTCTTTTCAATGCATCTGAAACATCTTACATTTGGAATTCTGTTCTGTTTAATATTTTTTTTTTTCTGGGGACTTTTGATGATACTGTGCCTTTTCTGGAGGGTCATTTTATTTTGGGGGCCAGGCAACGGCACTATTGCTCTGGGAAAACAATCATTTTGCTGCAGGCTGTCGTGATTTTACAGGAAGCTCTGAGGCATTGCCTTAGATGGTAAAGAAACAAAATGTTGTTTTCTTCTTTTTTAAATCTTGCACACACACACTGCTAGTAGTGCTTGAAATGCCTTACATTAATCATCCTTTGGATTTTTACTGAGACATGGGTTTTCCTTTGCTTGGAGCAGTTGCCTGTGAATCTCACTGAATTGGTACCATGCAATTGCCTTTGCAGGGCTGCCAGCCCTCCAGTGTGTGCCAAGCTTGTGCCACGCCTTTGAAAAGCACAAGAACATATTTCCAAGTTCTTTTCCTTTCAGTTAATAGGCAAGCTTTTATCCAGAGCCTCACTCCAGTGAGATTCATACTTCTTCCAGGCTGATATCCAAGCATCAAAACTTGCATCAGCTACAGCTGTTTGGCATTAACCCCACTGTGCTACATCTCTCTCCTTGCAGCAACTCTTTTGCTCCCCTGCCACCCCATGGATTCTTTGCTTCCCCAGTCTTAAAAACACAAACTGACTTTGCTCCTCTGACTATAGCCTCTTGAATTATTTCACTCTTCCTCTTTCTTGTGAACACTTCTGTCTCTAGTGACTGTATTTCTTTATAACTGTTTCCTAATTGCTGCCTTGGTTAACTCCTTTCTTCACAAGCAAATTTAGGAATCCTAGCAATGTCCTGGGTGAGGGCTGTCGTGTTTACACAGTTATAAATTCTTTCACTTCAATCTGGGTAGTTTGACCTAAAGATTTATGTGTGTGTTCTTTGAGCTGAAGTTAAAAAAAAAAAAAAAAAAAAAAAGAGAAAGGCTTATCTCCTGTACTATATAAAGTTGAGAATTTTCATCTAGTATGCCTAAAGGTCATTATTTCCTTCTGGATGTGTCCTTTTAATTTATTGTATAGTTTGCAATAATGTTCCTAACAAAAAATCTGCATAACATTCAGAGTACTTCAAGAGACAACTGCATCATTATGAAGAGAGAAATTTTAGTAACAGGATCTCATTGTCTAAGAGATGAAGCATAGCAAACTAAGTCAATTAGAAATCCAGCCCAGACAAATCTGGATTAGAGTTTAGGATCCAATTATTTTTTTATTCTAGTGGTAAAAAATAACTACTAAAAATGCTTACAAAGGTGTTGTAGTGGACTTTTCAGTCAGAATCTTAAAATCAGTATGAAGTAGTACTTGAAAAGTTTATAAAGTTTTAGTCTTTTTTTCCAAAAGCTCAACTTTTTCCTTTTCTGAGTCAGCCAGTCATTATTTTTAATTAAAACAAGAATTGTTTCACCTAGGCTAGGTGTTGCCGTCTATACTGGACTACCTAGGTTCCTTACTTCAACAAAACATAAGCCTTTCTCCTCTCCTGTTGCATGGCTCATTAGTAAGATTCAATTTCAAATGTCTCTCACATTGGATAAATACTTCAGCAATTAAGATATGGACACATATACTCACTAAAAGCATTTAAGAATTTGTCCCTAAAGTTTCTAGATAATTTTCATAGAACAATTTCTTAACTTATAAGTAAAATTAAGTATGAATAAACATCTCCTTTTTAAGACCCCCTACAATATGAATCATGTAGATGTTATCATGTTTGATCTAAAAAACCTATCTGAAATGCATGCTTACACTGGCTTATCAGGACAAGACAAGTTCCAGCTGTTAAGTTCTTTTGAGGAAAAAGGCAGAAGATTTAAGAAAGTAGTAGCTTCTCCAGTCCATTTTTAGCCTGGGAGAATAAAGAAGTCCTTTGTGCTGATATTTCCTGGCATTAAGGTGAGAGACACAGGAAACTCAGTAAATGGAAAACTGTGGTAATGGAAAGCTATGGTTTGGCCATTGACAAAGGTTACTTTTGTAAGGCTGTGTTTTGGTACTGTGGTTTTTGGTGGGGTTTTTTTGTTTGTTTGTTTTTTGTTTGGGTTTGATTTTTTTTTTGTCCTCAGTAGCTGTTGAAATTCATCATATGTATTATAAAAACAGGAATTACACAAGAATATGTCTAGTGCCAAATTCATACATGTTGAAAAGTTCCTGATAGTCAAGTAAATATGCTCTAAAGGTCATTTGGCTAGAATATACTGTTTAATATTCTTATTGCCAAGTAACTTGAACAGTATTTTTTAAAGAGAAAAAGATGCAGTGCTCTTCCATTGTGACACCTAAAAAGGTTATAGTATAAATTACATATACATATCTAGACACATTTTGAAACTGATGATTTTTCCTCATTTTTTTAAAAGAACAAGCAATAACAATGAAAAAACTTGTGTTCTGTACCAGAGATGAAAGATATTTCTAAAGGAACTTGTAATCCTGTTCATTAAATTGTGGTTTATCTGTAAAAAAAAAAAATCTTTTACTCTCTGGCGTATTTCTTGAAGAGCCATTTTCTTGAATATGAAAAGTGGAACGCTGTTTAAACTTTTACATTGGACATGGGACAAGTTTATTGATATTTATACATCTTTAAGTATGTTTAGATTGGGGAACAAGAAGCTGGAAAGAAGAGCTGTAGAAAGGGACCTGGGGGTTGAAAAGGAGCCAGCAGTGCCCTGGCAGCCAGGAGGGCCACCCATGTCCTGGGGTACATCAGGGACAGCACAGCCAGCCAGGCAACTGGGATGGCCTCACCTTGAGTGCTGGGGGCAGTTCTGGGTGTCACAGTATAAGAAAGATATTAAACCACTAGGGAGCATCCAAAGAAGGGCAGGCACTTATCTCTTCTCTGGTGAGCAGTGACAGGACTCCAGGGAATGGGCAGGAATGTCAGGGGAGGTTTAGAGTGGATATCAGGAAAATGTTCTTCCCCTAGAGAGTGGCTGGACACTGAAACAGGTCTCCAGGGAAGTGGTCATAGCACCAAGCCTGAGACAGTTCAAGAAGCGTTTGGACAATGCTCTCAGGCCTATGATGTGACTCTTGGGGTGTCCTGTGCAGGGCCAGGAGTTGGACTTGATTCTCTGTGTCCCTTCCAAATCCCAAGGAGCCTCTATCAGCTTCTGTGATTCTCAGCACTTTAACAAAGCACAAACCAACTTTTTGAGTTTGTTGCCTTTTCATTTTAATACATGTCCTCTGGTCCTGGGGTGTTTTTGGGGGTAAATATGTTTTCTGTTATCCAAAGGGAGCTTATATCACGGTTTTCCTAAATCACTTTTTATATATAGAGTTCTCAGCACCTCTAAACTCTATGGTAGTCCTCTCCTATTTCCCATTTATGACGTATCTTCTTGATTACTGAGTGGTCAGAACTGAGGAGATGAAAAAATAAAGTGGCACTCTAACTCTCAGCTCTTACTCTGCTCTTTCCCAAAAGCAATTTAACGTTCTTTCTGACATTTGGCAGCTTGCACATTTTGTGCCAATTGTTTCATTATGTTGTCACATTGCTAACTCTGTAGGATACACAGATGTGACCATAAACCGGTTTTGACTCATGACTGGCTGAGCCTATAGAATGCAGTTGGCACAACATACTGCTCTCCATTTGAATAAGATGATTTGCTTACTTTAGTTGCTGGGTGAATATGCAAAGAAGTTCTTGTGGATGCTTGTGGATTACTTGTGGCTTGCAATATATTTTATGGGCAATGTGATGTCCAGTGAACCATCAACCACTTTGAGCTCTAATATGAAATCCATCATTATTATCAACTTGTATACTTTTCTCAAATTATCATAAAACTTGATTTGGTTCAACAGTATTTGTCAGAGTTTCTCTGTAAATATAGCTTTCTTAGAAACATAGGACAGTGAATTAAATTTCTTTTTTTTTTTTTTTAATATCTGTATATTTCAAAAGTCACCATATTATTTTGGTTTTTAAAAAGATGACTTCTTTCTTGTTGGCTCAGAGGATGGATAATAGCTGCTTAAGACTACCCACTTGTCACTTCTTGCCTTGTCAGACAAATCTATATGAATTTGTTTAAAAATCAAGGTCATACAGTTTTTCTGTGTGATATCTATAGCTTTCTTTTTTATAGGTTTCTGGTTTTGTGTGTGGGTTTTTGTTGGTATTTTTTAATATCCCAACCCTTCCTCCTGACCCTGGATATTGTAGCTGAGGTGCTTAAAGCACAGCCTAAGGGTAATTGAGTAGCATTCTGCATACTGTATAATTTATTTTTAAGGAGTCTATAACAACAGTCTTCTGTTTTCCCTTGCTACTATATAAAAACAGGCCACAGAAGGATGGTTGAAATTTCCAGTGATTACAGAAACAAATGTTTTGTAGTACAAGATAATTAACATTCATGGACTAGCACGAAAATTTCTCCTCATATTGACTAGAAATTACTGTATTTTATATTATTTCTGTGTCCGTGTAAAATGTAGTAAAATGTTTCCTCTCTTCGGAGGAAAGATAAGGATTCAGTCAAGGCCATACAGCTTCTGCTCATCTTAGATGCATAATCTTCAGAATAAGTTACTTTCTCTTGCTTTATGTACTTCTCCAGTGCAGTGGGTTGACTCTGGCTGGATGCCAGGTGATCATCAAAGCCTCTCTGTCACACCCCTCCTCAACTGCACGAGGGAGAGGAAATATAACTAAAGTTTCATGGCTTGAGATAAGGTCAGGGAGAGATAACTCAGCAATTACCCTTGCAGACAAAAGAGACTGGACTTGAGCAAATGAATTTAATTTATTTTCAAAGTAGTGCAATGAGAAACAAAAACAAATTTTAAAATACCTTCCTCCCACCCATCCCTTCTTCCTGGGGTTGACTTCACTCCAGAATTCTCTACCTTCTCTCTCACAGGGATGCACCAGAAATTGGCAATAGGAATTATGGTCAGGAGCTCTGCAGCTCCTTCATCCTCACATTCTCCCCACTGCTCCCATGTGCATCCCTCCTATTGGGCTGCAGCTCTTCATGAACAGTTCCAGCATGTGTTCCTCCAGCTGGGTGCTGTCCACCATTAACAGCCTGCTCCAGAGTGGTTTCCCTGCACAGTCACAAGTCCTGACAGCAAACCTGTTGCAGCGTAGGCTTCTCTCTCTCTCCACAGGGTCACAGGTGGTCCCAGGAGCCTGTTCCAGAAAGGGCTTTCCATGGAGTCACTGCCTCCTTTGAGCATCCACCTGCTCTGGTGTGGACCCATCCAGGGGCTGCAGGAGGGTGGATCTCAGCTCCACCATGAATCTCTATGGGTGGTGGGGGAATCCTCACCCTGGCACCTGGAGCACTTCCTCCCACACCTTCTCCACTGACCTTTATGTCTGCAGGGCTCTTTGTCCCTCATGTCTTACTCCTCTCTCCCAGCTGCTCTTGAGACGGTTTTTTCCCTCTTCATAATTATGCTATCCCAGAGGGACTACCACCATTGCTCATATACTGAGCCTTGGCAAGCAGCAGTTCTGTCTTGGAGTTGGTGGGCATTGGATTTCTGGGACACAAAGAAAGTCTCTGGCATCTTCTTAGGGAAGCCAACCCTGTAGTCCTTCACTACTACAACCTGTCCCTGTGAAGCAGTACATCCAGAAATTTTAGATCTCCTAAAAGACTACTTTGAATCTTTGTCTCGTTTGTAACTTTACACAGGGTTTAATTTGTAATCTGTTGTTCTTTTCTGTTACCTGACTAAATATCTGTAAGTGAATGATAGCTGCAGGACACTGATGAACTGCTTTTAAATACTGGGCAAGCAATTTGGCCCTGAAATATATTTTAGCCTGCAAGTCAACTGATTTTACTTTGCTAACACAAATTTATCATTTACCTTGTTCTCAAATCTTTAGATGAATTGTGTGTTGAGAGGAATTGTCTCAGAATGGGAAATCTTAAAAAAGTTCAGAATATTATTGGTATTGTGATAACTTATGAAAATTGAGATTTTTTTCCTATTCTCCATCTCCAAGTAACCACTGCAGGGAAACATGGAATTGGAACGTACAGTCTATCTTCTAGGATGTTTGATCTTTGCTTCAGAGATCTGCCAGAACATAATGAGCAACAATGTCATGGGAATTTTTCTTAACCACTCCTATAACATGAAACTAAAAGATGTACAAAAGGAAGTGGTTGCTATTCCAAATGTGTCATAATATTTTTAAGGAAGAGAAATTATTTACATATTTGTACCAAGGAGAGAGGACTTGCAATGGAGAGACACCATCCTAAACAGGTCAGCTAGATATATGGCCTAAAAGGCCAAAGAACTGTTTTAAGTGACAGTTGATACTTAAAAAACAGCTTAGAAAATTTTAATTAATATGTATGAATTTATGTTCTTAAATTGAGTTGAATGCCTTGTGTTAGTTATGTGAAATTGAAAGGGTTTTCATCACATCCCTCAGCTTGTTTTCTCTTCAACTTCAAATTACAGTCTGAACTAGTAATTTTTGCACTCATCCAACTCTATAAAGGTCAGACTGGCCAGAGACTTCCAGTGTCTATTGTCAAATAGCTTATTGTGCTATGGGAAACAGGGTTAAAGGTTTAGTACCAGGCTTAAACAATGGTCTTCCTTACTGCTAAACTTCAAATTTCATTTGGGGGCTGATTACACAGATGACCTGAAAACTAATTTCTCCCACTCAACCTGTGCTCAAATGCAAAGGTCAAGTTTTCATTGTATGTGACAATAAAACAAAACTAGTCATTATTCTGTCTCTCAAGTGGGATTTCAGTTCCAACAGCAACAGAGAAAATCTCAGAGAATATAATAGTTTTTCAGGATTAGCTAGTACACTCTCTCTAAAAATGAACAACACTGAATCCACGAACTTAACAACCTTTGATGAATTTAATAACGTCTGAAGAAGAAGGTTATCACAAGGATGGTTGAGAACTGATAGCACAAGGAAGACAACTATTAAGATTGCTGCCTTGCCTGCCAAAGCCACTTACACTAAGGGGGAAATATAATAAAAGTGCTGAAAACAATCTACAAAAAAGACCAGACTCACCAACGTTAACAGTAATGATGTAGCTTGTAAATTACTTATTCCAAGCTTAAAAAGAGAGATACAATGAATTTCTGCAAGGGACCTTCAGTTAGAAATAAAAGTCCTTCTATCTGTGATTCAAATTGCTGGTCCTTTAATGTAAATCAAAAATTCTGACAGATAAAGTGTGGCAAGAGGCTTTTCTGCTATTTATTACTGTAGAAGAAGATATGACCTGGTTTAGGCCACCCCACTCTGCTATAAGGGGGAAGAGAATGAGGATGAATGAGAACCTCTTTCAGTCCTACAAAGAGTATCAGTAGAGAATTGTTTGATGGATAGGATGTTTTTTTCTTCAGTATAAGATATATAGCAATTTACTATGAAAAGAACATTGTTATGCCAATATAGAAGTTGGTAGTGTAGCCGTACAGAGAATATTGGGAGGGCTTCCACATGAGAAATGAGTAAAGAGACCAGCAATCATCAGAATAGATGGTGGAGGAGTAGAGTTGATGTCTACAATACAGTGAGAGAGAATAAGAATAAGAATAAGAATAAGAATAAGAATAAGAATAAGAATAAGAATAAGAATAAGAATAAGAATAAGAATAAGAATAAGAATAAGGAGCAATTATTTGTTACATCTTCAAACAGAAAAACTGGGAATCATCAACTGCCCTTTGGGTGAGGTATTGCATTTGGAACTAAGAGATGTGGGTTTAATAGGCCCTAGTTAAGCTGCTTCTTTCTAGCAAGTTCCAATAAGTGTGGAAGGCTTATGTGGACTTAAAATGTGTCAATAAAATAATGGAAGAAAAGAATTAATTGGGAGTTATTATAATCCATGATGCTTTGTCTCAGTGCATTGCTGATCCACCACTTGCTAAAGTGCTTGAATATATTCTGGAGAGATGCTTTTCACCTGTTCACTATTTTATTAGCATTTTCTACTTGCCCATGTGAGAGGGCATCCCAAACTCTTTGAAACTTAAGTTTGACATGTGTGGCCATTCTTACCCCATAGCTGTCCACTGCTATGGAAATGAATGAAGTTTCAGTCTAATGTGATTTCAAAGCCTTTACCTTCTCTAGAATATAGTGTACCTGACTGTTTCTGTTGGAAGGAACCTATAACTCTAGTGTGAGTAGTGATGTCCCTGAGGGTTTAGTGTTGTGCCTAGTCCTGTTCAATGTCTTTATTGATGATCTGGATGGTGAAAGGATTGAGTAAATCACTAACTTCACAGACAGCACCAAGTACAGTGGGAATGTTGATCTGCTGAAGAGTGGGAAGACTCTGTAAACAGGGGTTGGAGAAGTGAGATAGAGAGGGCAAGATGTACAGTGTGAGGTTCAACAAGATCACGAGACAAGTCCAATACTTTGGCCACAGCAATGCCAGGCAGCACTACAGGCAGGGGGAAGAGTGGCAGGAAAGCTGCCCAGCAGAATGACTTGGAGGTCCTTGCTGACAGTGGCTGAACATGAGCCAGTGTGTGCCCAAGTGTCCAAGAAGGCCAGTGGCATCTTGGCCTGGATCAGGAATGGTGTGCCAGCAGAAACAGGGAAAAAAATTACTGTTCTACTTGGTACTGGTCAAGCCATGCTTTGAGCCCTGTTCTGGGCCCCTCAATTCCGGAAGGACAATAAGATATTGGAGTGAGTCCAGAGAAGGGCAATGGAGCTGGAGAAAGGTCTGGAACACCAGTCCTGTGAGGAGCAGCTGAGGGAGCTGGGGGTGTTTGTCCTGGATAAAAGAAGGCTCAGGGGAGACCTTATCACTCTCTACAACTGCCTGCCAGGAGGCTGTACCCAGGTGGGGGTCAGTCTATTCTCCCAGGCCACAAGTGACAGAAGAGAGGACAAGCTTTAAGCTAGGCCAGGGGATGTTCAGGTTGGACATGAGGAAGAATGTCTTCAAGAAAGGGTGATTAAACATTGGAATGGGCTGCCCAGGGAGGTGGTGGAGTCACTATCCCTGGAGGTGTTTAAAGAAAGACTGGATGTGGCACTCAGTGCCATAGTCTAGTTGACAATGGAGTGGTTTCCAGTGGGACTTGATTGCAAAGGTCTTTTGCAATATAAAAGATTCTGTCATTCTAGGAACAATCATCCAGTCCCACTGTCTGACCACTCCAGGGTTGACCAAAAGCTGCAGCACATTTTCAAGGGCTTTATCTAAATGCCTCTTAAACACTGACAGGCTGGGGATATCAGGTAACTCTCCAAGAAACCTATTCCAGGATTTGACCAATCTCTTGCTAATGTACAGTCTAAACCTGTCCTGGTTCAACTTTGAAGCATTCTCACACACCACAGAATCACAAAATTAGTAAGGTTCAAAGGGAAAACTAGAGATCAACTAGTATCCCCCCTTCTTCTCCAGAATCCCCCTGGGCACACCAGTCAGGAGTGTATACAGATGTATATGTACAGCTTCCTCTTCTCAGGAAGAGGAGACAGCAATGAGGGCATCCCTCAATCTCCTTGACTAAACTAGGCAAGCCCAAAGACCTGTTTCTCCTTGTAAGAATTCTTTCCAGCCCTTTCACCAGTCTTGTTCTCCTCTGGATGCATTTGAGTACTTTAATGTCCTTAAATTGTGGGGCCCAGAACTACACACAGCACTTAAAGTGGTGATATTTATGAATTTACTGAAACTTACTTATGAAGACGGAAAGACATTGCCTCTCTTTGGGATAAGGGTAAGAGGACACAGTGTATTCAAGTATTCTCTGCAAACTTTTCAGCTCATATAGAGTTGAAAACCTCCAGAAAAGGCTGTACATGATCTATGTCTAGACAGGGAATATACTGTGATAACTTTAAAGAAGGATGAATTGAGCAGAATGTGCTTTAAACCATAACTCATCTTGCAGGCTATTGCTTTTTATGAGCAGAGCAAGAGAGAAGAAATGTTGAAGGGAAGAGCCAGCATTGTTTTGCCTGTCACAGGCTTATAAAATTTGATTGTGGTTTAAAGATGACACTGGTAGTTCTTAAAAACTATTTCATGCTCTTAAGACAATTCTTTTCAGTTAGTGTTTTGCAACCAGTGTTGTGACCTGCTCTGCTTACAACTTGATTGCCTAATATTTTCTCACCAGAGAGAAAACTCTTCCTCTTAAATCTCTTACATCCTTGTTCACATTTGTTTGAGAAAAAGAATACCAGGACTGAGGGAACTGTTTTGTTTAGGGCTTTTTTTCTCTACTCACTCAAATCTTATCCAGATCTAGCTGAGCTATCCAAAGTATTTAATTGCCAGGGGTTTTTTTGAGAAGAAAGAAAAAGGCAATGTGCTAAAATAACTGCACATATGAACTCAGTGAGCTGGGTTCACACTGCTGCTGCCAGAGTGACAGCTGCTGCCTTACTGAGAATATCTGAGACTGCCAGAGGGGCAAAAAGAAGGACTGGGGCAATAGTCCAGCCCCTCACAAATTTGTGGTACCACTGA
Source organism: Trochalopteron elliotii (assembly GCA_024734555.1). NCBI lineage: Eukaryota > Metazoa > Chordata > Aves > Passeriformes > Leiothrichidae > Trochalopteron > Trochalopteron elliotii. The sequence continues at coordinate 670,468 of JANPWX010021771.1, forward strand.
ACTTGTGGGGCTCCCAAAAAAGGTAAAGTGCAGATTGTTTTTTATTTCCCTCCTCTTCTCCCTTGACTTGTAACTTTACTTTCTTCCTAACAGCCTTGCACTTCTCCCTTCTCTCTCCCAGTGACTTGGTGGGGGTCTCAGAAAGTATTTCTTTTTTCTCTGCTGCTAATATCACTCTGCATGCATCTCCTGACTCACACCAACTCTGGGAATTGCACTAGGCAGAAAACATGCTGGTTTAATCTTCCCCAGTCTTCTGTACCTGGTTCTATTTATAGGAGATCAACATACAACAAGTAATTCAAATATTCCTACTTTACCCAGCTGGAAGCAATGAAAGAAAAGCCTGATATTCCGACCTTTAGATAAGGAGAGCGATAATGGCAGGGTTCACTCTTCAGTATTCATTCTCCCTCCTTGAGTGCCAGTGCTCAGCCTCAGTCATCTATCCATGCCAATGGGCTACCACATTCCTAGTCTTGTCAGTAATATCTTTAAATGGTAGCTGTGCTTCTGTGCCTACCCTGCTGTGTAGACCAGCAAGTATCAGATCTTCCTAACCATCATGGAAGTTTTAGAGTGGCAGATGTAATGCACAGTGGTTTTTTTTTTTTCTGAGAATAAACTTAGGAAGTTACATACAAATCATTTTCCTCCTATCCAGAAAAACATCCACTGAAAATCCTGTTCAAAGTTCCACAGTTTCTGAAATCTAGTCTCAGAAGTTGGAAGGGCCAGGTTTTACAGTTTTATAGCTAGTTTCTCACACTGTTGCAATTCCTTCTCAAAGGACTTCAAACTTCCTTCCTTCTGGGACTTGAATACATCAATTGTGTACATAACTGTACAGCTGTCATTTTTAAACTTTCCAGGGCCTGGATTGGTTGTCAATGCAAACAAGTTCTAGTATAATCAGATTTTTCTGGGAGTAAGAAAATAGAAGCTTTGTAGGGCTTCTGCACCTGGATATTTGTCAACAGGGTGACAAACAGATTGGGCCTGCTATGTTCTGAATTTCAGTTAGCTGCTTTCTTAGCTTATCTGGCATATGTCTGAGCATAAGGTTTCTCATTCTTTTAAAGGCATGCTCTCTTAGTCTCTTGGAGGCAGTTTCTTCATTCCTGACCAGATGTTACTAGTTACTATGGAGCAAATTAATTCTCTGGATTATGGAGTTTCTCTTCCATCTCTTTATTTCTTACCTTTGTGAAAGAATGTATATGTCTAAGTGAAAGTATTTTTTAATACATATCAGTCTTCTGTGAGCCTGTCCCTTGAATCAAGCTTCCTGTGGATCTGTACAATTCTGTATGTATGTACCTAATGAGACCTCTAATGTTGTCCCCATACCTTCTTCCCTTTCTGGGGTAATTTTATTGCTTTTCTCCCTTCATGTAACAGCCTTTGTGAGTGAAATGATTTCCCTTGCCTCCAGCCTTTCATTAGGCTAAATGTGACTGCTTTCCATCAGACAAATGAGATTTAACAGTCTTTCATCATTGCTGCTCTGGGATGTAGGTAATACAACTTTGAAAGCATAAAGCTGATCCTACACATGCAGGATGCTCAGTCCTACAGAAGCAGTTTATGCAACATCACAGGCTCATAGGTAGTTTTTAAGCTGTAACTTGCTGCAATTCATAAGGATGGAGATGGGTATCTTGTGGCTTAAATTCTGGAGTAAGAGTCAGAAGATGGAATTCAATTCCAGAGTCAGTGATCATGGGAAAATTTGCTTAACATTGTGTCTCCCTCAACATATGTTAAACTGAGAGGAATTCGACATTCCTATATTTTTTGATAGGTGTGGTATAGAGTGTGTGTGTTTGTATGTGAAATTTGTTCTATATCTAGGCTTTATTAAAAGAAAAAGGATGTTTATAATAAAATCTATTTACTTTCTTTTTTATTCTTTTTTATCTGTAATTTTTTTTTTATTTCTTGGAGATGGTAAGCATTCCTCTAAGTATTCCATGTAGCTCACTTTCAAATCTGGGACACAGGGCTGAATTATTCAGTCTGACTTTGTGCAACAGCTGTATTAACAAAATTAATATTACTGAAATAGTTACTTAATACCAAGTTGGTTTAGAAGTTCTTTGTGGTCATAAAGTATCTCCATTCTGAGAAAAATACAAGCACATGAGTATAATACAACATATTTTGTGCAGGCTTAAGTTGTGCTAATAATACAGCCAAATTGTACAACTCTGTTCTCTCTTTATGCAGAACTCAAAATTGCTTATATTGTTTTCATATTGAATTTGGCAATTAACTGTGCATCTAGTAGCAGCTTTAGCACTGGCTGAACTGTTTCATGTGCATGTGAACCAGTAGGAGATGAACACCTGGGTTCCTAAACGAATTTATGTGTATTTTCATTATTTATTTATTTATTTCCCAGAAAATTTGCTATGTGTGCAGAGTTTCTTCAGCTTGTTTTTTGTAGACACATAATGTAACCTGAACTAAATGTTGTTCTTGTTTACTGTAAGCAGGAGTTTCACATTCTTTTACATAGTGTCTTACTAAATCTTTATAGTTACATGCTGGATGAAGTCCTTCTGTTTCTGACGTAGGATGTGTATTCATGGATCATATGTTCCATTCCTTGCATATTTTCCGTGTTTCTTTGTGTGCAGTTCAAGTGATTTCCTTCACAAACCTACCATAAAGAATACAAAATTATTTTATGATCTGGCGTTTGTTATCACTGCTGCTGTATCAAATAAAATCAGCATCTGGAGACATGAACAACTTGTTTAATAAACTACTGTATGCTTGCTTATACCTGAACTCATTCAAAATGCAGTATTTGATCCCAAATAATATCAGAGGTAACCTTATTCTTCATGTAATATTCACTAGCAGATTATACCTGCTGATTAATCAGATGAATAAGCAGTTACAATTTCTCTTGTAGCCTGCCTGTAGATCTCTACTTCCATTGTTCATATCTGCAATTATTAACATGCCCTAGGCACGTAGAATTTTGCTGCTGTTTTTAGAGCAGGGTGTGATAGCAATATGCCTATCTGTCCATATCTTTTATGTGTGCACTGCAAGGGGTGATTTTGAAGCTTATACAGTTAGCCCACAGAGAGAAACTGGTAACAATTACTTCTGTATGAACTTCATGGGTTGCAGGTAACCCTAGAAAAGACAAGCACAAATGCATTTTGTGGGAGGAAGTAAATCTGCAGATGTTTAAGCTTGCAGATACCTTGTCATTAACAAGGCACTTTTGGAACTGCAGGAAAAAAAGTGTGTGAAACCTAAGGGATGAGCAGCAAAATCCACAATGGGGTCAAAAGTGGGTTGAGAAAATGTATATATGTGGGAATGTAAATCCCACTCACACCCCACTAGGATGGGGAGAAAATCAGAAGAGAAAAAGTGAGAAAATTTGTGGATAAAGGCAATGTGACAAGGAAGGCCACTTCCCAAGGGCAGACAGGCATTCAGCCATCTCCAGAAGAGTGGGGCCCCATCACCTGTAAGAGTGATTTGGGAAAACAAACACCATCACTCCAATTATCCTCCTCCTTCCTCCTTCTTTCCCCAGCTTTCTATGCTGAGCACAGTGCCATATGGAATGGGATGTCCTGTGGGTCAGGGGAGGTCAGCCTTCCCAGCTGTGCCCCTTCTGTGTGCCCCCCAGCCTCCTGGCTGGTGAAGTGGGGAAATAGCAGAAACATTTTTGATGCTGTGTGGGCTCTGCTCAGCAATAGCTGATGTATGTCTGTGTTACCATCACTTTTTCCAGACAAAAATCCCACATATAAACACATGCCAGCTATTATGGAGAAAATTAAACCCAGTGAAAACCAGCATGTTAATTTAATTGTGCATTCTTCTTTTGGACAACCTGATTGCCACTGACAAAAGTAGCCCTTTTTTTTCACAGGTCCCAAGTTAGCTAAGGAAAGATGAGGAATGAAGTACCTTCTGTTAGCATTTTTCCTTAGAGACAGCTGTATCTACCAAGCTGCCTCACTCATATCTAGGCTGTGCTTCTCTCTTCTAGCCAGATCAGTCTCCTATGCCCAGACACTTTAATGTGAAAATGGGATTCCCCTTCAGTTTGCCAGAAAGATTAACCTCCAGGCAGATAAGTGCTGAAGTTCCTGCTTGATGTTTTTCTTTTAAGCTGTAAGCTGTAGCATTTAAAAACATTTTCAGCTAACAAAATAATTTCAAACATTGGCAAAGAAAAATCATTTGTGGGTGAACCATTTAAAAAAAACTGTAACTGGCAGAGGAATGCGCTACTTTTAAGGGTGCTGACTTTATTAGTTGATGTGAAGTTGATATCAGTGTGGCAGACTCAGAAACACAATAAATCAGAGAGTTCTGAAAGGCAGCCAAGTACAGAAAGAATGAATTACATGCAGAAAACTCCTATTATGGAGATGAATAATTTAACAAGATAGAAAAAAAGGATATGTTATCTTAAGTACTGAAGGATTAACTGTATTTCTTTACCTCAGACAATTCAGTTATTCAGTGAAGACTTTTCTCAAGTGCAGATATTATTTCAGTTAAGTTATTTGATTTTAAATTGAACTACAGTAAACTGGCAACGTGATACAGTCCATAGTTATGGAGAAAATAAGGGAATGGTACCAATTTCTTGTGGTACTCAGTGGATTTTTATTTTCAAAACACTGAATGTGGGTGTCAGGTTACATGTAAAATCCTGCACTGGTGAAAATGGTAGAAGTTAGTACTCTTTGTGATCTTGAGAAGGAAAATGAGAGACTGCCACTCCTTGAAGATATATCTGAGAGTTGTGGTAGGTTTCTTTGTTGAAAGACTTACAGCTAACACATAGGTATTTTATTTGGGAAAGTTATTAAAAGAAGTAAAAGGTGCAAAAAGGATGTTTTTGACACGGATATGGGGGAGGCATTCCCCCTCCTAACCAAAACATTTCATAAAGTCAATGTATGGTGGCAAAGAAGGGACAATTCTGAAGCCTGTTTTTGGGGGAAATGCAGACCATTACTTGAATTAATCTGAGAAAAAGCACTTTAGTGCGTGTGTGTGTGTGTATTCACTTACCTCTTTCATTAACAAATATTTTCTTTGGAGGAGGTTGTTCCTCAGTCATCATGGAAAGAAACCAGCTGGTAGTTGCTTTGGTTTCCTTATATTTGAAAAACAGGGAGCTGAAATTGAAAATCAAAAGGGTTTTTTTTTCAGATCAGAGACATGACTTGCAAAGGTAACTAACTCAAGTTCCAAATCTGTGAAACCATTTTGTTTGTCAAATGGAATATGAGCTGGTGGCAAGGTTGCCTATGAATATGGATAACTGAAGATTTTGTATGCATCCCATAGGTGTGACTAGAATATTTTCAAATTGATGGGTTAAATGGTATGATACTATCCCTTAAAAATATTTTTATTTGTTATTATTTGTATGCTATTAATTCACCTTTGCCTTTTGGTTTACAAATGCTGTTCTTTGGAGGTGGCTGCCCTTTAGTTCTAGTGGAATTGTAGAATCTTGGAACAAAGTTATTCCTTTTACAGGAAGGAAGATTCCTCAAGAATCTCTGGAACACTGAGAATTTTTTCTAATTAATAGAAACAACACAACTGAATAGCACTTTCAGTGTCTGTTACAAATTGTTCACTTTCAGCATACTGGTTGTTTTTCTTTTTGCATTGCAAGTTTTCATCAAGACATATTTAAAAGGATGCAATGCTGAAAAATTTCATGATTACTACAGCAGTAAACCTGGGGAGGACCCTGTGTAGGTATACAAAAACACATGATTCATGAGATTAAAGGCTTTTGTCTCTCTGATTCAAGATATGGTGCCCAGTAGGACAAAGTGGTTCAGATGGTCATCTGCGGCTATCAGCTGTCTTCTGGGAAAGAATCTAAAACTGAAAAATATCTGTAGAATCTGTTGAATATGGTACCACGACAGCACACACGGGAGTCTGCTTTATGAAATGCATTTTACTCAAGAGATTTCAGAAATTATTATGCCATGGATTGCAAGAGGAAGAAGCAAAAGAAAGGAATATGAGAATAACTCTATCTAAAAAGGATTTAAGGATGGACAAACCAAACTTACATGACTGCCATTCTTGTCAAATTCATGTTAACTCGCCCCAGGTTATCCATGTTTTCATTCAGTATCACTGGGATTTCTGTATAAACAGGCCAACAGCTCATTTCAAAAACTGTACATTTTTATGTATTCAGGATAGTTTCTTACCTGTTTTTAGTAGTAGAAAATTTATCAACACAGAGAATTCAGTGGACATATCTATAGAAAGATAATTGGCAAACCAAAACCACTACACTAATTCAGTAAGTTCTAAATTTTTATCTTGGCAGATTTCTCTGTATTTTTCATTAGATGAAAGTATACATTTTATTTTACACTAGTTTATAAAATAATCTATAGTAATATTTCAATGTTAATTTAATATTTAATATTAATTAAAATAATAAATTACTTTCTCTTGATCTAAAGCACTTTATTAAAGTAATTTACCAGAAAAAATCAAAGTAATGCTAGCTTCAAATGGGTCAGCCCCAGATTTTGAAATCATGGTATTTCCCAGGAAAAACAGCTTTGGCTCCATATGCAATTTCCTGTCTGCTCATATTGTTTAAAATGTTTTTTTCCTGCTTATTAATTGAAGACACATTCCATTGTACCTCTTTCTTGTAAATGATGGTTTTTTAAATCTTAAATCCTAGGACCATGCAGATGGCTTTCCAGAAAGGATGGATTGTTAACGCACTGAAGCCACCTGCCATCTGCAAAAAGAATAATCTTACTCTAATCAGATTTTATGGAAGGATGTTTCACATTTAGATGTAACATTAAATTAACGGCAGCAGAACAGTGAAACAATTGCACAAGAAATATAAATCCAGTTTTTATAGCTTTCTGTCAGTACTGTGAAAAGATCGTGGTCTTCTGAAATATTTTAGCAGATGCTACATGTGTTTGACTGCAGTACTAGCCAGCTGACTGCAATGGAGGATTTTCATGTTGACTGGAATTTATTCTGCTCTTTTAACAATGAAACTGTGATTTTTCTTTTTTTTCCCCCCCTCTCCTTTTTACATGCTTCCCTCTCTCTACACAGAAGGCAATCCTAGATAAGCAGATTAATATGTGGGATAGCTCATCTTCATTGTTCTGTGCAGCACTTCCAGCTTTTCATAGCCAGTTGGACTTGTTAGGAGAAGCTGAGCGATTGGCTGTTTCCTGGGCTCCGTTTCATAAATTATAGCCCGGCATGCATGAGCATGATTACTACAGTTGCAGTAATCCAGAGGCCTGTCAGTTCCTGACTTTATGCATGTTTATTTCTACTTGTTTTATAATATTGCACTGGAATTTCCTGTCTTAGATAGTTTGCTATTGCATCGCCAGGACTCTGTGAGTAATTTTGACTTTTTCTACTCTGTTAATTACATACCGTAAACAAGAATGCTTGTGTTTAGGAAGTGGTTCACTGGCAGCTAACATTTGAGATTCTGTGCTGTTTAAGATCAGGTAAGTAAACTTTGCAGCTCTTCTCTTGCTAGGTTTGAAACAGCTTCATGTTACATGTGGTCAGTGCATTTTGGGTTCACGCATGTCTGAAATAGACTGTTTGGTCCCATAGCTTTTGTTCTTCTGTAATAAAATATAGTGGTGCTACATTACACCTCATTTGTGGCTAATTAAGACGTGGCATGTCTCACATTTTCAAGTATACTGTATACTAGCAATTGTGGTAGAACTAATGAAGAAATGCACACAATTCTGAGCTTGTAATATGATAAAGAAACCCCACTCCTTTCATACTCCCCCCTGACATTTCCTCTAAATAAGAACAGACATCAGTAAAAGGCAGGATAGTGTTAACAACGAGTTTGTTAAACAACTGCAAGGCTTAACACTCTTCCCTGTTCCTCACCCCCCTACCACTCCCCTCCCATTTTTAAGTGCTGTGGTGTTTTCCTTCATTTGTAGGGATATATTTTCGTGGCAAGCAAAATGACAGCATGTTAGAGTTCAGACTTTTAAAAGCAAATTCTGCTCACAGTGAACTAGAAACCTGTGGGAAATGCTGTACAGGATCTGCGGTTTAATCAGATGGAGTTATCACAGTGACTCCCTTGTTGGTTTCCTGAGATTGTCAAGTGTTACCTCTGCACAACTCAGGTTTAAAACAATGGAGCAACAGATTGAAATCAGAAATTAGAAAGCTACTAAGGTAACACTCTACACTTCTCTCCTAAGTGCTGTAAGATCATACTCATTTCTGTAAACACATATCCATGCAAAGGACTTTCCAGATTGCCTTTTTTTTCCACTGGAAATGTCACTTTGCTGTGTGGTGTAATAAAGCTAGTGTTTGCTGGTAAATACCTTGGGTTATACCAAGAAGCACAGATGTTCTGCTCTTCTTTATTAGTTTTCATTTTTGACATCTTAGCTTTTCAGATGGAATTGTATGACTAAATAATTTTAAATAGTAAATATTCTACAGACAGCTGCCTTGTTCTTTCTAATGTATATTATTGCTCCTGGGAATATAAAATGTCCTTGTAAGACTTCTCTAGATATCGTTTTTTTTGCTAACAAATAAATCTTTTTTTGACCCTGAAATAGAAAACAGAAATGTAATTTTAGCAATATTGCCGCTTGCATGTCTTGCATTGTAATGCCCAGATTCTTGCAAGATTAAAGTGACCATCACAAATTGAAAATGAACACTCTGGTGATTCTGTCTCAAATATTTTTGTTAGATGTGGATCAACAAAGTGAATAGCTTAGCTCCTCTAAATGGCTTTATGAAGTTTAACAAGGGGTTTGCTTGCACAGATATTATTTGAGGTAACTTTTGCCAGCTTTACAATAATGGTCAGATAAAGCAAGTCGATATTACCCTTTGTTAATATTAAACCTAAAGCACAGTGAAATCAGTTTGACTGAGATGATATGCATTAAATGAGATAATGAACTATATTATAATTTATTAATTCCTATGATATTTATGGAAAAAGAAATAAGAATCCAGAGTTATCTTAGACATCTAACCTGGTTTCAGCAGAGTACCTCTGATGCATGTGAAGCACAAAGAATTAAGTTGGTGAGACAATAAATGTGGAGAATATGGTATTGTGGTCTGAACAGACACGTGACTTGTCATGTCTCATCTGAATGAAAGTTATTTCTGCCAGGATAATTTTTTTCATATGATCAGGTTATTTAGCTCTGAACATTGCTACTTTGCTTCTGTGCTCAACAAAAAAGAGGGACTGTGGAAAATATACTTGCAAGTTTAATTGAGTTTCTTATGATGTTGTGTTTGCTGTGATCCTAAGCAATGTGCTGCAGCTGAGCACATGGACTGCTGACAAATCTGTTAACACCATGTTTCCTGCTGAAACTGTATTGAGACTGAATTCTATATGTGAAATTTGGAATCTAACATCACAAGCAGTGCCTTCAGGCTGGATCAAAGTCCTATTGTGCTGGATGCTGTTCAAACAAATAGTGAAAGGAAGTCCTTCCCCTTATGAGATTATAAGTTAAACAGGGTGGTAGGCACAGGATGGGTATGTGCACAACTTAAACATAACCTTGGGCAAGTCAAAGCAGGTTGACAGCTAAAGAAGGAATGAAATTCTGGAATATATTTGCAATATGATGCTGTATTATATGGATCTGTAGCAAAGGCCTGAGGCAGTGAAGGTCCCCATTAGGACACCTGTTTGATCCAAGAAGCAGTACAGCTGCATTGTGCCAAAGCTAATTAGGCCAGAATTAGCTTGTGCTGAACATTTTACTGCTTCTTTTCTAGAGGCTCCCATAATTCATAGCTCAAGGCCTCTGATGTTACTTAAAAGAAACTTTTTGTCTTCTCTTAAGTTAAATAATTCCTGCAAGATTTTACATCTACTTTAGGAAGGTTAGATACCTAGAATTTTAGAACACTTTGGAAAGGTTTTCTCAAGTGTTTAGAAGAGAGTGTCAGATTTGCAGCCTCGTTTAAAACATGCCAGAGGCTCTTCTTTTTAAATGCAAGGGAACTCAACTTCAAAAGGAAGACAGCAGAAGTTATAGCTTTTACATAGTACCTACCTTGTGTCTTTCTGTCTTTGTTGTTTGTATTTGTGTTTGGCTGAAGCAAGTTAAATTCATGTGTCTTAGTCTCCTTAAATTTAAGGTCGATATGAAGAAATGCTTTACATAATTTGAAAGAACTTATAAAAATAAAGAAACTCCCCCTTAATCTTGAAGATCCAGCGTTTTCATTGTGAGTGCAGGTGTCCATGTCTGCAACAGTTAGCCCATATTCAATAATTCATGGCAGCCTTGGGAATTAAGCACTGGTCAAAATGAGCAGAGAATCAGACAGGGCCTTCTGTTGCTATTGCTATAGATATGTATTTTGTTTGAAAATACTAAGTGACTTTGTGTGTGGCACTGCTTGTCTTTGAAATAAATATATCTGCATACCTCAATTATACAGATATAAAATACTTCTTGTTTAAGGAAGAATGTATTTATGTGACTGTATTGTCATGGTTCTATGTCGCAATATGTGATTAAAAACATTATAGAATTTATAACTAGAAATTTTTCATTCACAAGAAAAGATAAAGAATTTTGCTTAGCCAAATGCATACTGAATGTTTTCTTCTCTCATTTGCACTGGTTTCTTAGAATTTCTAAATTAACTATGCAGTCTATAAAGATTATTGCAGAGCTTGAAAAAAAATAAATAGGTTAAGACTAAAGAAAAACATATTTTTTTTTTCTTTTTTTTTTTACTGGAAAATGTTTTGCCCTCTTTCTGGATGATCATTAAGCATTTGAATGGTCTTGGATATAAGCAAGAAAGTGTAGTCATGTCAGTACAATAATGCCTTGTATCCTCTTAAAACAGCATAAACATTCATCTTTGATGTCTGTATGTTCTGAAAGATCATCTAGCAGATTGAGAAGTGAGGAACAAGAATGGCAGAGAGAGAGAGGAAAGACAGATAACCAGAAAGAAAAATAAGTGAGTTCCTATCACGTTTGGAAGAAATCAAAGGGAATATTGAAATGAAAATCAGTAGTTCCAACCGGTATCTTAAAAATGTCTATTTACAGTATTAAATAAAGTAGGTGATGCAATCTGGCCCAGAGGGTCAAATAAAAAGTCTCTAAGTCATATAGACAAACCAGCTCTTTGCTTGCTTCTGTAATTTTGTCCTTGTAGTCACTTTCTGTATGATAGTTATGCAGTGAACTTACTGATAATAAAATACACCTCAAAGATGAATGTGTGGATGTTCATAGTAGGTGAGAATTTACATTTGTATTGATATGGAAAAGCCTTATTATCTGCAAGTATTTGAATTCTCAGGATCAAGAACAGAATTGCTTTGGTTTTGTCGTGTTAAGATTTGAGGTTTGTGCATCTGAAAAACTAATTCTCTGCTCCTGTGTCCCCGCTTGCTCTGCTTGAATGGAAGTATTGCTACCCAAAGTAGAATACAGATGTATTTACATTTTCAGGCAGTAACACAAACATTCTGCCCAAGTAGCATAGCTCCTGGCCTGTGTGCAGAGAACATGCTGTTCACTCCGGGTTTGCTGGAACTTGCTGTTCTCTGCATGAGAAATGACAGTGTCTTTTGCATTAAATAATTTGCTAGCAAGTTTTACCTGTCATGATGATTCGGGGAGCTAGCAAAGCTCAACCTTGCTGTAGCCTGCAATCTGAATTTCAGTAGACAGTCTGTTAAATTTCTTGATGTATCATATTCTAAATACGATCTCATTTATATCTCTAGTTCTGACAAAACAAACCAAAATCTTTTTGAATTGTCACAGTCGTAGGGTCTTCAGTAAGGACTCTAAGTATATATTTTGTAGTTTGCCAAACTATAAAAGGAAATTATTTTGGTTCAGTAATGAATTTGAAAAGCTAAAGGGAGAAAAGTAGCTTTTTGTGTACTATATATATTATATGTCTGAAATTGGATGTGTATAAAATTTTTATCATAGTGCGGATGACAAAAAATTGTATTTAATGCGTGTTTGGATGTGGTCTGAGGGTAAGATAGGAACTGAAGTGGAAGAAGGTGGTTTTATGGCCTGTGACAGAAAAGGATATAGATGGAATAAAGGGACTCTGCTGTATAAATTGACCTGACAAAGCTTGAAAGCTGTTTTATACTCTGTTTCACTGGTAAACCAGAACTTCGAGAACATAAGGAATGTGCATGCTGTGAAGTGTGATTAATCAAATCTATGTTTGTCTGCAGTTGTAGTTATCCTCAACAGTTCTCCCAAATCTTTTCTGGTTAGTTAAGAAAAATTGCATTTGACTACAGTACATAAATGTCTGACACAGCAGGGGAAAGCAATACAGCTGATCTTGCTATGAAGAATTTCAATATGTGTTCAATTAGTATTGTGTTTCAATTAGTATTTGGCGATAACTATATTTCCCCTAAGGTACCACATTTTGCAAATGCAATTAAAAATAACAGTGTTTTGTTCATTTTATCTTAGAAATTTGAACACATAATCCCCCTTTTTAATATTAAGTGCCTTAATGTCTTTCTTTTTACATCATTTAAGGCACTATATGTGATAATTTATGATGATTTACCCCAAACAAGAGATAGTGTGTGGTTGTACATGTACAAAAACTTACATGCACAATTAAAAGTTGAATTTTTTGATGTTGATTTTGCTTGCTGTTTTTTAAACCTTGAATATAAAATTCCATTCAATCTCCATCAAAAGATTTTAAATTTTTCTTTAAAATCAGTATCTAACAGTAAAGATGTTCAAATGTAGTCTGTCTATTCCTTATCTAATTATCTAGGGATCTTCTCCCTGAACTCTTTGAGCTCCGGACACTGATGTCAAGGTTTGTGGTTTCATTAATTTATAGCCAAGGAGTCTGTACTGATTCCTATCCTTCTGTGTCTTCTTTGTGGCTTCATGAGTAAATTGATACAGAAAAGAAGATATATTTTTATGAGAATGCATTTTCTACTTTCTTTATACTCAATACATGTATACATTGATATAAAATTAGTGTGGTAATTAGATATGTGCACAAACCATTACTTACACACAGAAAACATATAAAATAAAAATTATACTTGAAAAACCTCTTAAAAATTGAATCAAAGGCAGAGTTTTTTAGTATTTGCACTTTTCAGAATCTGAGTACTCTATGCAGCTTCTCGGCTCAGCTCATATGGAGGTTTGAACATCTGTGGCTCACCCATGTAAACAGATGGTGAGATCTGTGATGTCCCAGGCATTTGTGGTGAGACGTAGTGTTCAGCAGAAATGTATCTGTATATACACCTCTTTTTGACCATTAAAATGATTGGCCTTGCTCCAGCCTTTCTGTATATGAAATTTCTAGAAGTGTGCAGCCCTTGATCTTCAGGAACATACAGTTTGTTATTTGCCTTTGCCATCTCCATATGGACGTTTCCTATTAAGATATTTAATTACAAAGAGAGGGGAAGTTGTTAATCACTAACCCTTTTTTTATAATAGATTCCCAGTTAGTGGATATAGCACAGTGCATGTGTATACAGTAAATGAGACAATTAGCTGAGATTTAAACCACCAGTTATCAATATGCTTTGAATTTAATTAAAATTAAAAGTTATCGGAACATGTACCTAATGCCCTGTTAATTGACGTTGTGAGGTATTTTTATTTAAACATAAACCTCTCCTTTGAAAAAGCATCTGGTGCTCTGAATAATCTCTTCAAGTTTATTTTGGATGAAGACAGCTACTCCCCATGACAAAACAAAGTCTGAAAACATAAATCGTGGTCTTAAAAGTCATTTCCTGAAGTCTTCTCACAGAAACAACACTAAGGCCCTTTATTCAAATATTCAGATTGAATTGTTTTTGTGTGCATAGCTGTGGGAATATAATATATAGGACAACCCATGGGAAGAGGTAGTCATAATACTGGTGTTCCCAAAAAATGCTGATCAGTGGTCTAGTAATTTTTCTGTGCAAGAGAAATAATGAAATTTGACTTCTAAAATCAGGGAAAATGTAGCACTAGAAAAGAGTTACATCACTGCAATGGGATGAAAAAAATCTCCTATGTCCAGGTTTGGAGTGCAACAGGGAAATTCAGCAAGATTAGAAAAAGAGTCTCCTGTAGGTTAGCAACATTTGTTGGCATACTTGGTAGAGCAGGAAATGAATAGGGTAAAAGGTAGAAAATAATCCAGGAAATGTCTACTTTTGCAATGTTTTAGACTGAGGAATTTGAAGGTGATGCTTATGGATAAAAGACCTGATTTTTCTTACATGATCTTCTTTTTGAATGTGCTGTTTCAATGAAGGAAGAATTGCTTACTTTTGGATATTATTTCCTTTAGCTTCAGCTACTGATTTTTAATTCTGTCTCTTAGTGAGTCTTATTGAAGCTAAGAACAAAATATTGCCTTCAAATTCTGTTATTAACATGGGACAAAATCATTCTAAGTATTTCTCAGTCGTGGCTAAGATTCCAAGATTTTTAATGTAATCCCTGGGTTTAGATACTCTTGATCTATCTGAACTATTTGGAACATTACTTCAAAAATTCCTCTCTTCATTGAGGATGCTTTTCAAACTTAGAAGGTTTTCATGGCTCATTTAAGTTTTTGCTTTCAGAGATAGTAAGCAATATAGCATGTCACTTGTATCAGTGTTAGGACGGCCTGTTCTGGGAAAAAACCCATACTTATTCTCTCTGGAATTTGGTCCTTCATGGTCATGGTTTGCTGCAAGTGGACCACTAAGGGTTATAACTGTACTTTGCTGATAGAAAGCAAAGTCTGTTCTGCTCTTGTGACTTTTTTTTTTTCTTTTTAAAACTAGGATGTGTTTGCAGGACTGCAAGGTTAGAATCCTTAATAATTCAGGTATGAATTTCCCTATGAACTTAGGACCATGCACTCACCCATGTTATGCAGCTCTGTCTCTCGTGGTCCTAAACCAGTTCAGGCTTCATTTGTTTATTTATCTCCTTCTCCACTTCCCATACCCACTTCCCTCGTGAAAATTATATAAAATGATGTCGAAATTATGCTTTGATGCAGAAAATTTCTTGCATGTGAAATTTGAGCAGTATGAAATTTGATATGTCCAGTATGCTCTGGAGTGATGAGGGTACTTAGAAGTCAAACAACAGCCTAGGACATTAAAAGTTGGAGGAGACACAGTGAAAACTTGTCTGTTCTTACTGGGAACGGGTCCCACCATGTCTTACCTTCCAGACCATGCTAGCTGGCAGAGCTAGCACAGTGCCAGGAAACATGTTTGTAGTTCCTGTAGTGGATCAGTGGTCCAGAGTTCAAACTTGTGCCCCAGCCACACTTTGTTTAGCTTTTGGGAGTTCAGGTCCGTCCAGTGTGTTTACTCATCGAGCTGCCGTGTTGCCTTTTGTCTGGGTAACTTCTCAGCCTGCTTCCTATTCCAGCTGACCAGCTTCCTGGTCTGCTGCTCTTTGCTGGCTTGGAAAGGCAGGTCTTCCCCAGGCAGCAGCCCTCGAGTTGTCCAAGGAAGGACATGTCCATGAAGAAAACCCCACAGGTAAGAGGAAATGCTCTCTCCAGAGCAGGGACAGCACATGCAGGATGCACACTGCCAGAGGAACCCACTGCATGCCTTGTGCTAAATTTCTGTGTGAGGGCTTTGGGCACAGCTCTGCAGCTCACCTAGGAGTCCCCAGAGGTGTGGCCTCAGAACAACCCTCTCTCTGCTTCGGTTGCCTTGCTGCAAGTTTGCTCTGGGAGTTTTGGGTAAAAAGACTTAAGAAAACTCTTGAGTTAAGCACTGGATGGAGACTTTGCATGGGAAGCTGTATATGAACTCACACGTTGTTTATGTTTACAACATACAGAGATAGCAAAAAAGGAAATAGGACAAAATATTTTAAAGTTTAAACAAGAAGTTAAGCTAATGACTTTCAATAGGGTTGTCTGCTTCCAACTAGGTACTAATGTAATTCCTTGCTGTTTTGGGTTAGTAATGCATTTCGGACACTCACAGTGAAAAGTTTGAAGAATGCATCTTTTGCTTTTGTTCATTGCAGTATATTTATATCAAAGCCTACAAGTTATTTCTATTCATCATAGGGATAACCCATGACAGCTTAATTTCCAGGAATTTTTTCAGCACTTTGTGTTTTCTTAGTCTGTTATTGATTTGATTCACACCATTATATGTCTAACTATTCAATATTACATAGTTACTTTAGTTTGGATAAAGTTGTTATCTCATGTGGGAGGAAAAAAAATATCATTCTGCTTCAGGGAATTGTTTGATGTGTGCATTAAACAAAAATCTAAAAACTTAGATTGGTGATTCCTTAGGAGATCTGAAATTATGTTGTTTGAGAGAGTTAATCCAGTTAATCCATGAACACACAGGCTCTAAAAATATAAATTCATATACACAAACATACAAAACGCAGATATATCACTGGGTGAGAAAAATCTGAACCCAGATCTGAACCCTACTATTAAAGAACCAAATCTTACAGGTACCAATTTATGTGCAAATTCTTGCTGATGTTTCAAAGTAAGCTGTACTCTGTGATGATCAGATATTCACTAGTGACTGAATTTAAAGACAACTGATTTGGAAGGCATACTATGTAATTATGACAGAATGACAATTTATAGTAATTTATAGGTTTTCTTCTTCTTTTTTCCCTAGTTGCTACTTAAACTCATTTTCTCATCATTCAGATTTCTAAGTCATCCACTGTCAAACTAGTTTTGGAATTCAATTACACATTTACTGATAAAATTCAGTGAAAGAGCTTCTATAAAATTATATAAATGATAAAATTGCAAACAGTCTATTTTAAAAGTAGCATAATGCTAAAATAATTTGTAATATTAATCCATTCATGAAATTAACTTGATAATTCTAAACATTTAAATGAATCCAGTTACATGACAAGATTTTATGTGGAACTAGGTTTGAAGAAATATAAACATTGTGATGTTGCACAGCCAGTCCATGCTAATTTCAATTTAAATATTTGAAAACAAAATGCAGGTAAAGCATGAGATTGTAGAAAAATTTTAGAACTCCTACTGCCAGTTACCTGTGCAGATGATTCATAAAAGGAAGAAAAAAGCAGATATGATCAGCAGTTTCATCTGCATTTGCTGCCTTGGACAGTCCCACCTGTGGACACTGGAATTCTGAGTTTATTTTTAAGGTTTTCTGGTGTATTATTGTTCAGCTTGGAGGAGTCTCTGGGGAGAACATTTTATTATTTAGGACTATTTGGAGAGGTAGTTAAGACACATTCCTACTTGCTTCACTTATGCAAATTTTTTATTGCTTTCTCCAAATTAACTGAATCCTTCAGCTAACCTGTATCCCAAATATTCAGTTTGAAGTACACATCTGTTAAGGGTAATTTTACTCCAAACAAATGAAGCTTGGCAAAATTTACCAGTTGCTGAAAATATGTTTGTATGAGAAGAAGAGTAAAGGAATTTTTATCTAAGAAGTGTAGCTGGAGGGTGCTTAGCTATCCTTATTGCATGAACCTTATGTGGTTATACCCACAAGGTTGAGATCAGTCCCTTCAGTGAGCAGTGGGGAAGGGGAGCCTCTGCTGCAGCCCCCAGTCACAGTGGGGCTGGGGGAGATGGCAGTAGCTCCACAGTGAGGAATCACTGCAGCTGTGGCTGTGGCACTATTTGTTGTCTTGCTGCCTTCTGTACTGGGAGGTGCTTCACACGTTCACCCCTGAACCAGGACAGGCATGTGTTTGTTGTTGTCTGACAAAGCATATCTGTGTACCAGCATTAGCCTGGCTTGGGATGCAGCTGACCATCTGGACCCTGAATTTCTAAAGGATTCTTTCCAAATCAGGCTTAGCATTCCCCTTTGCTCCATATTCATCAGGTTTTCATTCTGTTTCTTGGGAAACATGCTGCTGATAAATACTGGGGAGATCCTGTACAGCAGGAGGCTTTCACCTTCATATTTTAAAGAGCAAATTAAAATTTTTAATCTAAATATTAGCATATTTTTAAAGATTTTTTAGACAAACTCCAATATAAATGTAGTTGTGAATTGAAAAGAATTTTAAAAAGCTTTGCACAAGGTTTTCAGAGGAAATGAAAGTTTTAAATTGAAATTCCTGTGTTTAATTCCTCACAGTCATTCTTTTATATATAAATGATTACATATAAATGATGTAAATATTAAGTACCTCTATTATGATACTTGTATTAGTTTTGTTTAAAAACCACTGACAAAAATACAAAATTATATTTTCTTCTTCCCGCTTCAATATGGATGAATGATAAAAGGAATCTGTATAGATTGTTTGGCTAAATGAAGACAGATTTGTGAAGACAGTTCCCTAGATCCAACTTCTCCTTTCCAACGCAAAATCAGGAATAAATCTTCCTGTTGAAATGAATGTCAAACCTACTGAAAGATATAAAATGCATAGGGTTCTTCCAGCTCCTTAAGAGACTTTATGTTTTGTTGAACAACTGACTAATGCTTATGACACTTTAAGCTGAATGTGCAACCTAAAATTATACATTCTTTTTTTTAGATTTTCTGACTAACAATCTCCTGTTTACTTTTAATTGCAATAGAGAGAATCACAGAGTAGTCGTGGCTGGATGGCTTCTCTGGAGGTTATTTAGCCCTATCCCTTTGGTTACCTAGACAGGGTCGGCCAGATCTGTGTACAGTCAGGTACCTCCCTTAACATTTCTGAATACTTTCTTTTTTTTTTTTTTTTTTTGATTATCAAGATACTTTTTCAAATTAAGTTCAGCATGTGGAAGTGCCTGTCATAGTCTGTTTGCCTAGACCAGACTTTCCTTGGTGGGAAAATGACTTCTTTCAGAAGATTTTCCTTTAAAAAGTATGTCCTTCTTTCACACCAGGAACACAAACAGCTTTCAGACTATGGAAACAAGAAAGTTTGAAAATTCTTTTAAAAGAAAATTTGGAATGAGAGAATTGCCTTGAGGCTCACCCAGTTATCACAAACACAGAATTATGTCTACTATGTCTACAAAATAATCAAGGATCTACAAAAAATAACAGGGAATCTTGACTAAGGCAGCAAAAACTGGGGAAAACAGGAAACAAAAGGAACCTGTATCCAAGTTTGTCCCCAAACAGTTTGCAGATTAAACATTATTTTCATTAAGGCATGTACTTGTGGAAGGAGCAGACTTGCTATTTGTTGACAAAAAGATAAAAGCCCTTCAGGTATTCGTATGTATTGCTATAGTAAAAATACACATTGATGGATTGAGAAGAAGGGAGCAGTAAATACTTGGATATTTACCTATGGTGGAGTGTAAGCACTGCCTATCCTAGTTTGTTCTTTATTTGTGTTCTTCTCCCTTTACTTGGATGTTTGTGTATTGCAAAGATGTTGGCATTTCTTACTTTCAGGTTAATCTCAATGTGTCCTTTGTCTAACTCTTTGTCAATGCAATGGAATGGGGATCTAGAGGTAGAAACACATGGGATAAATCTCTTGTACAGTAGCAGGTAATGTAAATAGAGTATTTTTTATGTATTTACATTAAATGTTACAGGCATTTGGAATTGGCTATAGCGTAAAATAGAAAATCAAACAAAAAGACTGAGCACCATGATCTTTCCAGACGTTTTTGTCATGAAAAGAGCTCAATAGCTGGGAGGAAATCAATGTCCTTCAAGGATGCCTGATATCATCAGGTAGTCTCTTCTAACATTTATGTATTAATCTATAAATGTTTGTGTTTAGCTAGCTGTGTTTTGCCAGAAAATTTTGCAGGATTTTTTTCTTTTATGGTAGGACACTTCTCCTGCTGTCAAAGAATCTCAGAGAGCTTGCTCTGCTGCTATCACAATAATAGGTAGAATAGTTTTTTGTGTTTAGATATGTTTGGGCTGATGTTCCCGCCAGTAGAATGGCATCCACAGTCTCTCTGGACCATCTGTGCTGGTGAACAGCCACCCTTACAGGGTGTCTGCTCCCCTTTGCTGGTACTGGCTGTGGTTACAGAGCTGCTCTGTCCCTCAGCCTCCTTGGCACTCCCACCACATCCTGCCAAAAGACGCAAAGTGCCTGCCTGATCCTCTCTGGCACCAGGAACAAAGTGCAAAGAATGCCCACGAGGGCAGTGGTTGAGGGAGATGGGGGGTAAGGGCCTCTCAAGGGTGTCCTTGAAGGCTGAAAAGTCATCAGCCAGCCCTAAGGGCTACCTCCACTTTCACTATCGTTCCACACCCCTGGAGAGTCAGCACTGCTTGCGATAGCACAGGGTACCTGCATGAGGGCTTAGGGAAGGCAGAGGTGGCACTGGTGGCCACAGTTTTGGGTCAGCCACTGTGAGGAACCACAGCCCTTCCCAGCCAGTGCTCTCCCCAACTGCAGCACTCCTAGTGTAGGACCAGATCCTTGCCTCATGTGTGCCCACCAGGGCTCTGGAATAAAGGCCACAGTAAGAGCAGAGAGGGCAGTGCCATGGCAGACAATTCCCAGAGATGTCACAGGGTTCAGGCAGGGACAGCAGATACTACAAAGCTGGAAAGACCCTGCTGCAGAGGACCTTGTCCTCTTTTTGTGGCCTGGTGGGGATGGTTTAACCTCAGGTCAGATTCCATGGTGAGAGACCAGTGACTGTGAGCACAAGGGCCTGGCATTGGGGCAGATAGACACAGGTGCAGGTGGGGATCCTGCTGACTTCCTCGGTGCAAAGCTTTTCTGAGGGCTGTCATGGAACAAGGACTCACCTACGATGTTCACTGGGAAAGCCCCACAGAACACAGAGAATGATTGAGTCTGGAAGGGCTCTGTGGAGGTCACCTTGAGCAACCACCAGCTCAGGCAGGGCCTCCTAGAGCCAGCTACCATGAACAGGGCCTTTCCAAGAATGTGCAAGGAAGGAAAGTCCACAGATTCTCTGGGCAACATGTGCCTGTGCTCTGTCACCCACCTAGTGTTCAGAGGCAGCCATCTGTATTTCAGTTCTTATCCCTTGCTCCTTCTCTTGTCCCTCGGTAACACTGGCTGACCATTCCCTCAGCTTTTCCTCCTATGTAGGTTGTCCATCCCCTGGAGCTCAACCAGTCCATCTCATTGATTCTCTGAGTATTTCCTTGCAGTTTTTTTTGTCAAATGTTTTCAAATTGTCCTTTCAGAGCTATTTGAAGTTTTTGTCAAGTCTCAAATAACAGTAAAGGAAATCAAATTTAGTCTCCATGACCTAATAAGATATTTGTTAGGATTAGAGTAATGAAGCAAATTTGCTGAACGATATGACTAGGATAACACTATCAACAAGCAGTAATATTTCAGGCTGTGATTATAATTTGAATCATTAGTTCTTCCTCTTCTTTCATAACCCCTTCCAGGCCTCCCCTTTAAATATTCAGGAAAGTATGTTTCTTTCACCTGTGCCAGCAGTAGGTCTCAGACTATATTTATTAAACTCTTAGAAGGGTCACAACCTACAGGATGCAATAAAGAGCTGTGTAATATTGTGCTGCAGCGCAACTCTTACAGCTTTCTGTGAGTCCTCTTGAAGTGTGAAACTATCTTGGCTGATATTTATTTAGCAACAAAAGCACCTGTAGAAATGAAACCAGGATCTAGCAGAACTGAGAATTATGGAAGTGTTTGCCTTTGAATGACAGATTCCATGAAAGCAAAAATTAATTTTAAATTTATATATAGAGTGTTCTTGTAAACTGAATCTCGTATTATATTTTTTTTATATATATAAATGTATCTTAAATATTTTTTGCTATAGGCAACAGCGTTGATCCTGGTTGTGTTCTATTGGAGGTTTTTGCCATTTTATTCTTGTTAGTTTCAATAAAGAATGTGAGTCAGAATTTTCTCCAGGGTCCAGATAAGACTCCCTCTCCCCACCTATGGTTGATGCTTTGGGTAAAACAGATATGCCAGAGAGAAAGAAGAGCATATTTGCCATTTTCTATTGGTGGGGTACTTCTGAAAAATAAAGAAACTGTTGGCTTGGGAGAAACTTGTAAGAGGAGAATGTTCCTGTTTTTTCAGATTACTTGGTGCTAATCACTACAACAAAAGTGACACTATTTGTAAGAAAATTTTATAGCATTTAAATGAGCTAAACTTAGGGCTCAGAGGGGATGGTGAACAGCTTTTTTGAGAGTTTGTCCTCAAAATTGTCAAACATAGGCTTTGCTGTAGAGGGTTCCAAGCCTTGCAGGCCCTGATGAATGCAGTTACTGGGGTTGAATGGGGTCATCTGCTAAAGCCATGGACTGTGGTACCCTGGGAATTCTGGATATTTATTCATCTATGCATGATCACCTCACTTCTTATGAAGTAGCTTCCGAAGTCACTCAAGTGCTCTCAGGATTAATTATTTTTTTCCACTACTGTCTTCTATTAAAATGCACTGAGAAGAAAAAAAGCTCAAATAAGTTGTTTGATAGAATCATTCTTATTTTCCCCTTTTTTCTAAGACCTGCCTATATATTTAAACTTACACTTTCATAATATGTTCTTAGAAACTGCATGTCTGAAATACTTCCTTGGAAAATTTCCTATTTTCATTCTGCAACTTGGCCTTGAAGGCAGCTACTGTATGACAGCCTGAAGAGAGGGGTGGAAGCTAGACAAAGTGCACCAGTGAAGAGCTAATGCTACAATATGGAAAATGAAACAAATATATTTCAGTTGGAAATGTGGATTTACAGGTGATTCTTCTGTTGACTCAGAACTTAATGGGGGCCTTGGGCTTCTGTAAAATGCAGTGAAAATGCCAGTAAATCCAGGAAGGTGAGCAATAAGCTCTTTCTGAGAAGAGAGTGAGATAGTGGGAGTACACACACATAAAGAACTGTATGATTAATGTATATTGTAAACATGTTATAGATATGTATGCAGGGCTTCTTCTGATGATGCCCTTAAAGGCTGTGTACAAGTCATAGTGGTAAATTGCCAACAGTGAGAAATCAAGGTAGTTCTGCAGAGAAATCCATGAGGATATGTCAGTAATGGCCCAAATAAATTTTGTAAAAACATTGTAAAACTAAGCAGTAGAGAATATCCAAAACAGTACACTTGAACTCAGTGAGAATATTTGAGAAGAAGATAGATATAGAGCTAAGAATCAGGGATTTTTAGCCTGTGAGCAGTAGCTGATTACACAGAGAAAACTTTCAGGAAACAAAGAGTCAGTAAGTAAGAAACTGAGTATGCCTTTCCAAGATGCCAAAAAGACCCTGCAAATGAAATTCAGATGTCAAGCAGCATGCATAATTGTAATGAAGCTGAGAGGCAATAACTCCTTTAAATATACCTCTAAAATAAAAACAAAACAAAACAAAACAACAAAAGTGGGTTTTTTTGGGTTTTTTTACTTTCAGTATGAGAAAATTATAGGAAGCAGAAAATGAAAACAAAAATTTTTTCAAAGTAATTGCAAGGTAGAAGTCAAATATGACTCATAAGCTAGTAAAGATGACTCAGTTGCCAGCTTCAACACTTTCAAAGAAAAGGTGACATTTACACTAAAACATAGCTGTGGATTTTGTTGACCAAAAATGAAGATAAGGATGTTTGAGTGGTGGGAACTTGCAACTTACTGTTTACAGTCTGTGTTCCCTGATTTTGCATTTCTTAGTTTAGCTATGCTTCATCCAGGAAATTTTATTATGAGTGGGCATGCCTGCCAAGATGGTGCCATTTAGGGTTAAACAAGACAGCCTGGTTTATAAAGCTGTTCAAGTACACTAATGTTTCATGCTGATTTATTTTCTTAATGGGGTAAGATTTCTAAACTTGGCTTTAGCTAAGTACTGAAGGATGATTTCATATGTCTAAACTGGGGGACCCACAGAAGAAAGTTTTAGGCCACCTTTTGTACACTTCAAGGTATCTGAAGGTTAAAACTACAAAGGGAATTTATCCTCCTGTTTCCTTTGGAAAACCTATTAGTCGTGTATTTACACAAGTAAGTGCCTAGCTAAATTTTGAATGGGTTTTTATTATGACACTCATTATGTATGCCGGGCAAAGACATGCAAGAAGCTAAACATGACAAGAGCCCTTAAATTGAATATATTTCTCTTCCTGACAGTGTAAAGTTTTTGTTATGCATCTTTCACAGGAAAATCCCTGAAATTTATTAATAATTCATCTTCAAATGTGTCTGGCTTAGCTAACATTGCTCACTGACTTTTTAATATATCAGACATGAATAAGAATAGTTCAAGTAAACTTGGCATTCTGCAGAGAAAATTTAAAAATATTTATTTACTTTCATGTGCTAGCCTTCACACTCATTACCATATGTTAAAATGGAGTGCAAATACCAATAACAAAATGATTTATAACATGAGGCTGGCAAAATGACATCTAGTCTTCTGTTTTTCTTCAAAGTAACTTATAATTGGTACTTTTTAGAGAATATGCTCAGGCTATTTATGGCCAAGTATGGAAACTTTCATAAATTGATAGAACATATCTTCAAGCCAATAAAGCATAATCTCATATTACAGTAGAAAATTAAAAATTAAACCATTATTTACAGTAAAAAATTAATTAAAGAAACATTGTATCTTTCTAAATGGAAGAGTTCTACAATAAATGACATAATCAACAAAAATAAGATTGTTCACTTATAAGGTTTGCTTCATTTAAGGTTGTTTGATGATTCAAAAGCAATCAATCTTCTTTAGGCATCCTATCCCTATGAATATTTTATTAGTCCTAGTTAACAAGACAAATTGAGGCACATCATGGTTAAATAATTTGTCTGAATTAAGAAAAACAAACATTCACTTATATAATAATCATTGATTGTATATTTCAACCCTTTTGAGGCTGTCCAGTGAAAGAATTTGGGTGTCTTTGTATTTCTGTACGGGCATCAGAGGGCAGTACTTGGGAAAATAAGCAAGAACACCATATGGTATTAGAGCTCAGACTGATTTCTCCCCTTCTTTCTGTACCAAGAGTGAAGGTCCTCAATTTGTCCCAGGTATAACAGGGCATGAAACTGGTATTGCACCCAAAAGGATCCCTACTGCCCTATGGGAGACACATGGTTAAGGTGGAGAAAAGGTGATTATCCAAGCTGAAATTCAATGGTAGAGATAAATTTCTGACAGAAACTTGATACTCACAGGGGGACCACAGTGTTTAAATTAAAGAAATAAGAACAAATATACCCTTTTGGTGCAATGTAGAAATGAACCAATAGAAGAAATCCTAATTTCTAATCTTAGATACTAAGAAGTTTATTCTCTCATGTCATTGTTGCTTGTGTCAGTAGAGTCCTTTATTCAATGTAAAATGGGCCAGAAACAGATTTCAGATGTTTTGTCAGTCTGATATTATCTGATGTTTATTTACTTTTTCTACTTCTCCAAGGAGTAGCTTGGATCCTTATGATTTAAGACATGTCATAATTAGTGATTTTGTACTTTCCTGCCTGGAAAGTCCAGTTCAGACTGTATATGGCATTTTCAGGCATCTGATAAGAATCAAGGGAGATGCAGGGCAGAGGACTGCTTTATTTAGAAGTGTATGTAAAAGGAAATGCCCTAAGAAAGTTGCTTAGTTGGAGCGATCTTAGATGCAAGATTTGTAAAACTAAACATGTTAGTTCATTTTAAAAAAACACAGACCTTGATAATATAAGTGTGTACATAAAGACATCAAAACATCATTTTAAATTATGGTCTCTCACATTGCCCATTTAAGAACTTGCATAAACTCCCCCTTTTTTAAATTGCAAACAGTGTCTTCTCAAAAGCTAATGTTTAGTAGTAACACTTAAAAGTATCACTGTGGACACATTTGTTATTGGTATAACACCACCCAATTTTGGTGAATAAAAACAAGATTCTGTTTTAATTTGGACGATATATGTGAAATGGCATTCCCTAGATGTATAGGAATGCAATAATGAAAGATCCCGCTTTAATGTGGTAGTGGTTTTGAGGGGTTTCTGGCTTCCAGGTTCAGAGTTCTCTTGGCCTGGAATGGCCTAGTGAAGAGTTCTGCAGTCAAAGCCGCAGATATTGAGTTTGATTTTCTAAAGGGGCTAAAAAAAAGGCTTTTTGATGGTCTTGTCAATGCAGAATTGCAGTTTCATTTTGTAACAGTCACTTTCTGAGCTATTTGTTCCACCAGTTGTTGGGTAATTTTTGCCTGTATCTGTATTGCTTGACCCCTTTGCATGAGCTGATATTAGCTCATGATATTATCTTGTCCCATTAGTCAGAGTTCAGCAGAGATGCAGACCATTTCTCAGAACATCATTGTCTGTCTCTCAGAAAGGTTATGAGTTTCGTGAAACTGGTCATGACATTCTCCCATCCACCCCCTCAGGGTCTACAGGGTAGTAAGGAGCTGCGAAATTTGACAAACTAGATAAATATATGTCTTAAAGCAAAGCAGCTGTTCAACTTCCTCCTTCCCCCTCACTGTGCAGTTCTGGGAGTACAGTATTCTCACTGCTATATTCCCACACTTCAGTGGTCAGTATCATCCTGACCTGCATCCGCTCTCCTAAGGGTTGGTTTTTATTGTTTGTTTATTTTCTGGACAAAAACGTCAGCTGATGCCTTACTTCACAAGAGACAAGCAGTTTCCTTTCTTTTCTGTGATGAGACCAGACCCATGGCAAACATGCAAAGCAAGCTGTAGTTCTCCAAAAGTTCAATGATGTGCTTAATGTGTTCCATTACAGGAACATGCTCCATGTGTCCCACCCTGGCAGGAGAGGAGCTGACCCCTCTGAGAGCATCTGAAACACTAGAGCACAGTAACATGTACCTGTTGGAGAACATCAGGTGATTTTTACTAGCTTAGGCTCTCTTCTGCAAGCATGTGCAACAGCTACCTGTTGTCAAAGCTGCTGGCACAGCCTCTACCTTAGGACAACTTAGCACTGAGAGTCTTTTACTGCCTTGTGGTGTTCAGATGATGCCCATCATTCTTCCAATCTGATGCAGGAAGAAAAACAATCTTCTAGTTGCCAAGGAGTTGAAAAAGCATTCAGAAACAAAGGCTGTGTAATCAAACCAGAAGTGTTTATGAGAGTCCATAAGCAATAAGTAGTGTGATACTCCAATCTGCTTGACTGTAAACATTCAACATCATCCAAAACTTCCAGTGATTTAAACACATGTGCCTTGTTTCCCGTCTCTCCCACTCTGCATTAGTATTCTTTTTATCTTTTCGAGAACAGATTAAAGCAAGTGAGTAGCAAAATTTTGTCCTGGTATATTTGTAAAGCAAATGCCCTTTTCTTCAGAAAGTGCAAAGGGAGTAGGCAGTAGTTTGTGTAGGAAAAAAAGTCCAGTATGGTTCTGTTTAGTGCTGCTGGAATCAGTGCAGTTATTATTAA
This sequence comes from Trochalopteron elliotii, assembly GCA_024734555.1. Lineage (NCBI taxonomy): Eukaryota > Metazoa > Chordata > Aves > Passeriformes > Leiothrichidae > Trochalopteron > Trochalopteron elliotii. The sequence goes on from JANPWX010021771.1 coordinate 697,879, forward strand.
GGCTGTTTGGAACAATGTACACGAGTTCAGATTGACTACAGCATATGAGCAGTCCGAGGAATCATTTCCCGACCATTTCTGGTCACAATCACCTCTGAATGTTCAAGTGGTCCTGGGGATTTGGCTCCATGGGCTTTTTTGCAAGTTCTCTTTTTTCCACCAAGGTTTTTCCTGGTGGCTTTATTCCTTATTACTTTGTCTCCTTCTTGGGTACTAGCTTCCTTTTGGCTTTGCTGGGAATTAAAGCTCCTGCTTACCAAGAATCATGTGCATCTATACCTTCTAATTTTCTTACAATTTTCACCTTTAAAAAATACTTTTGTTAGTTGGATACTTTATTTTATGTTTAGGAATTTTCCATTCCTCTGACCTGCCTCTTTTCTTCCTACCAGCAAAATAGGAAAGAATGGGTTTCACCAAGATTTAACTAACATTTTATTTTAGGCCAAGGTTCTTTGAGAAGTCTTTCTCTCTCTGTCACTAAATTTCCTTATTTGGAGTAGGTATGCATAGGCTAGCATCCTTGTCTCTTAAATTCCAGGAATGCTTCTGGCAAAACAAAGTCTTGAAAACAAATACCTAGAAACTACTGCAAACTGTTACATTAAATCACACTGTTTTATAAACTCAGTTCACATATTCCCATGCTTTTTGCATGTTTTACTACTGAAGGAGTTAAATTCAAGTTAACCATTATTTTCCAGCAACCTTAAACATTGCAAAAATTAGATCCTGTAAGAGACATGTAAGCTAAAGTAAAGCAACAGTCTTGTATATGGGTAAGAAAATGTTATGGCATTTTGATTCAGTAATTCATAGTGAATCATAGTTGTTTTCTGAATTCTGAGCCAGAGTTACTCTACAGTCGCCAGTCTGACCTGTGGCCACCTCTATGTGGCAATGAATGCAAGTGAGTAGCACCTACTCAGGATCCTCCTTCTAGCATAGGCCATTGCTTGATAAACCAGCATTAGATGTTTGTTTCTTTCTGCATCCTCTGGAAAGCAAGTGGGAATCCTTAAGGTTTGAAGTACTGGTATTGGGCATAATATTTGCAGCTTCCCTCATCCCTCATGTGTATTTTGGCACAATAAAGACTTGAACTACGTGGGATCTTCATTTTTATCTGCAAATCCAGAGTTAGAAAAAGGTCATGTCTGTCACCAAATCTAATGAAAACAATATGTTTCAGTGTTCTCAGTGAAATGAATTCTGGAAACTCCTTTCAGGTGACATGAGATGTTTTGTTTCTGTTTTAATGATAATTCTATGTTCTCTAAAACTATAACAATATGAGTTCTGTTGAATGGCAGATAAAAATGTTCCTTTTCTAAAAAGGTCAAAGCAATTCTTCAGCTATATCAAAATGTATTTTAGCTCTGAAAATGCCTTTCTGAAGCAAACTTTCTTTGAAATGAAGAAATTTCCACATAGTCATTTTTCCTTGATGAAATACCTCCTTGAAAAATTTTTAACAAGTTTAGTTACTGCCTAGAGAAATGTCCCAGTAATAGCTCATACTTCTTAGGCCTCTGGATGGAAGCTGTTTTCATCTCTTCACTATATTCTCCTCAGGTTTGCACTCCTGGTTGTTTCAGTGATGAGAATAAAAATATATTTTTTCCTTCAGGTTCATTTTTTGATACAATTGCATGATGTGCTGCCAACAGTTTCACCCAGTCTGGACTAAAACTTACAAGGACCCCAGGTGTAACGTCCTCTGTGCAAAGCAACCAAGTCTCTGTGTCAGACAAGCACAACCACATGCCACATAGATAACCAAGAAATTTTCTATACAGCAGCAAACACATGCAGAAGTTTAGAAACTAGGTTGGCAGCAGTCTTAAAGCATTTTGATGAAAAGCAGAAGAAAGTCAAGAATGGCTATTAAGCCATTCTTCCAACAGGCTGGAAGCCTGGTTCCAAAGCAGGAAAAGGCTTAGCTGCATGCACAAAAGGAAAGGATAGAGTTAATTTGTAATTAGCAAGAAGGTTTTGTAGTGAAATTCGCCATCTCCAGCTGAAGATTTGAGGTGCGTTCTAAAGAGGCAAGGAAACTGAAGCATGACAGTATCCAGTTTGGGAAAGTATGGTGATTCTTGATATTGAAGTCTCTTGGTGGAAATACGCAACAAATGCAGTGAAATTAAAGGTGAAGAAGTAAATATGGAACTAAGAGTAGATCTACTCCAATACAAGATTCTCAAAGAAAAAAATCCTTTAGACATGATGTTTTATAGTAGTTGTCACATTTAAAAATTCCAGAATTAAATTAGCAATCTTTCCTTCCAAAAGTAAATTAATTAGGACAATATTGTTAAGCTGGGCTGCCAGTCCTATGGATCTCTCACTCCCTTTTTTCCAAGTGATTGACTCTAATTCTTGTGATCAACTGGAGTATATCAAGCAGATGATTCAATTTGCCATAGTGTAATAGTAGAAGCAGTAACTGTTTCTATAAATATTTTTTATATTTAATTGAAATTGGAAATGATGGACATGGCTCTTTAGAAATTTAAATTGGTAGTTTTAAAATGTAGCTGCAGAAGTAACCTTAAATGTCTGGTTTGAAATTGCTTCATTATAGAACTGTAAGGAACATGTAGAGACACTGCAGATGAAATTATTGCATATGAACAATCACCCACACGCGTACAGATTCCCTACTTTAATTTCACTTTTCCTCTGTGCTGATGAGGTAGTTACTTTGTTTTGATCCTTGAAAGCTCATTAAGAACACTCATTAAGCCTCAGAATACTCAGTGAAGTATAGCTTCTGTTGTTACATGCAGGGTATAGTTCAATAACCTTTTCAGATTATAACAATTTGGAGGTAATCAGGAATAGTACCCCAGGGACTGAGTTACTGAAACATGATATCGATAAAAACAAACATAGAGATGTCACACTGATGTGTTGTCTAGGCTGGCACCACTATCATATTTTAAGATGCTCAAAGTTAAACTTTGTCACAAAGAGATTGGAAACCAAATGAAAAGTACTGACACTTCAACTGTACTTATGCAGATTGGTTATTTTAATATCCTTCTCTTTCCTGCTCTTTCTTTCTTGTTAGCTTGAATTCCTTTACACATTTCTTCTTCATTAAGTTAAAAATTTTACCTATGTTGTCTGTCCCCTCCTGCTCTCCAGGGAGGAAATCTTTTAGGCCCTTTTCTAATCTCTGCCTACATTTCCTGAATTTTTAGTAATGTGCCACATCTCTGCTGCCAGCATCTTCAGATACTTCCTATGAGACTTGAGAACTGTTGCTTTTGGACTGAAATAGGATAAAATATTGCATTTAAATGCATGACAGTTCACAGAGCACCTAAAAAACAAAAAAAGTGGGACTGCACAAGCAAGCTGAGGGACAAAGCTCATGCAAAATTCTTTTGGGGTCATTTTCTTGTTCCTGTGTTAAGGAAAATCATGCTCATGCCTAAATGAGGAATGTAAAACTTTACATAAATTATTAGCTGAGAATTATCACCGAGAACTTTTCCTACATACAATAGACCCTTTCCTTTTAGTTCAATCTTATCTCTCAGTCCATTGCTACCAATTGCTCATGAGGCATCAGTCCCTTTTCCCCATGATTCTCATTCTGCTTAGTGCTCTAATTTTCATCTGCTCTAATTTTCTTCATATCATGGGTTTCATGCTTTTTGTCTCATTCTGCAATTAAGATGGTTCTTGTCTCTGCCATCCTTTCTCCTCCCTGCTTCCTCCCTTCTCCAAATATGCTCAACAGCTGTTTGCTTTCTCTGTTGCACATTTGATTCTCTGACTCATGTATCAATAAAAAAAAACCTGCCACAGATGAATGGAAGCAAAGCTGAGATGTCTCTCAAAATGATTGCTTTTAAAAGTCTGCTTGCTCCATTACACCTATGTCACCTGGAGGGTGTGACAAGTCATGGCAAACAACTTCTGAAGATTTGCACAGTCCAGTGACTCAATGAGGAGGTCAGGAAGCCAAAGCCTTTGGGACTTTCTGTCTGCTGTAGCCTAGGAGGACTCAGAGGGAGGCTGTTCAGTTATGGTCCCTGGGCTGGGCAGGGAAGGAGGAAGTCCCCTCCTCTGTTAGCAATCGTGTGTTGTCAGAACAGGGAATTGAGTGAAACGGAGCCTTAAACAGGGACTCAGTGTCAGCTGAGCACATGGTTTACTGAGCCTTCTAGCTAAATTGTGAGAAGTCTCCCTTTTTGGCAGTATTGAACAGAAGCCTAAAACATCAGCTGAGGTTTTATCTCTGATTTAGCCTTTCAAAACAGCTGTTCTGTTAATCTGGGGCAGGTATATCTCACAGAATTTTTTTCTGGGGCTCTGTTTCATCTTTGAGCCAGCAACACTCAGAGCCTGAGGGCAAATGAGTCACCCAAAGAAGAAGGAACTGTGGCAGAGCTGGGCTTGAGCGGGAAGAGATCATCACAGGACACCTCTATCTGATGTAGATAGACTTTCTTTAACCTTAACCTTAACCAGAAGACCTGATAGACTAGTGGCATGATGCTACAAGAATTATCTTAAGTATTATTAGGCATTACCCAAGGGCAGTGAATAAAAGGTTCCTGTATAGTTGTGAATCAATGAATTAGGAAAAAAAAATATTATTTTGATATCTTTACAGGCATAATATTATTATTTTACCACTGCTAATTACTTTTTCAATTTGGAATAATAAGCAATTAATTTAAAAATAATTATATTCAACCTCAGCTATAATGGAATTAACTTTTCTTAATTGCCAAAAGAAATAAAATCTTGGTAGTCAGCATGGCTTTTGAGGAGAATGAGAGATCATCAAAGTAAATTAAATTAGGAGTTCAATTGAGAAAATGAAGGCCTTTCACCATACAGGTAATTTCACTATTCAACATATTTTATTATTTGAGGATATTCTGTTTCAGCTTCAGAATAACCTAAGTCTTTAATATTGAATCAATTCCATATTAAACCAGGTTTTCCTGGATGTTTGAATTATTGTGTTTCCAGTTATTAAATTACATCTTTACATGACCTCTACCTTGAGATGACCATTCCTTAATTTATCGTGTCAGTGTCAGAGAGGATTATGTTGCACCACAGAAGGCCATTTAGAAGAGGAGTCTGATTCACCCTAGATGGGCTAATCTAGAGAGATAAAGTATAACTTCAGCAAGCAATTCAAACTGGAACTTTGTTGAAATACCAGTAGTGGGAAAGGCCAAAGGCCCATCTTTCCCTGTATCATAGGATCATAAAATATTTTGGGCTGGAAGAAACCTTAAGATCATCTAGCTCCAAAACCCTTGCCATGGGCTGGGAACATTTCATGAGGTCAGGTTACTTAGAGCCCCATTCAGCCCAGTCTTGAACACCTCCAGGAATAGGGAGTCTCCTGCCTTTCTGGACAACCTGTTCCAGCACCTCAACACCCTTATAGCTAAGATTTTCTTCCTGATATTTAATCTAATCCAATCCTACCCTCCTTCAGCTTCTCCCATGTCCTATCCCTACATGCCCTTTGCTGGTCTTTTTGTAAGCCCTGTCTAAATATCAAAAGATGCTATAAAGGTCTCCCTGAAGCCTTCCCTTCCTCAGTCTGTACAACCTCAAATCTCTCAGTCTTACACAGGGAATGTCCTCCAGCCTTATGATCAGCTTAGTGGCTCTCCTCTTCAGTCATTCCAACAGGTCCATGTCTTTCTTATGTGGGGGACCCCAGAGCTGGACACAGCACTCTGGGTGTGGTCTCGCCAGTGCAGAATAGAGGGGAGAATCCCCTCCCTTGCCCTGCTGGCCATACTGTTTTTGGTGCAGTCCAGGATGCAGTTGGCTTCCTGGGCAGCAAGTGCACATTGTGGACTCATACTGAGCTTTTCATCCTCAAACACCAAGTCTGTGCTGCCAGGCTTAGTCTCAACCCATTCTCTGCTCAGCCTGTATTTGTGCTTGGGACTGCCCCAACCCAGGTGCAGGATCTCACGCTTGCCCTTGTTAAACTTTATGAAGTTTTCACGGTCTCATCTCTCAGGGCTGTCAAGGTCCCTTTGGATGGGATCCCTTCCCTCCAGTGTGTCAGCTGGACCTCATGGCCTGCTGTCATTGGCAATTTGCTGAGGTTGAACTTAATCCCACTGTCCAAATTGCTTGCAAAGATGCTGAAAAGAGCTGGTGCCAATGCTGATCCCTGGGGAATGATACATGTCACTGGGCTCCAACTGGACAGAGAGCTGTTGACTGCAACTCTTTGAGTGTGACCATCCACCCATTTTTTCATCCACCCATCAAATCTGTGTTTCTTTAATTTAAAGGCAATGATGTCATGAAGAACAGTGTTAAATGCTTTCACAAGTCCAGGTAGATGACATTTGTTGCACTTTCCTCATCTACTACTGCTGTAACCCCACCACAGAAAACCAAAGTTTTCAGGCATGATTTGCCTTCAGTTAAATCATGTTGGTTGTCTCCAACCATCTTATTTCCCATGCATGTTAGTGTAGTTTCCAGAAAGATCTGATCCTAGATCCTGTCAGGCACTGAGGTGAGACTGACTGGCCCTGCACCTTCCTTATCTCCCCTTGTAAAAATGGGGGGTATGTTTCCCCCATCCCATGGTACTTTACCAAGGAGACCCTTGAAGAGGGTCTCTCTCTCAAAATCTGCTCTCCTGGGGTCCAGGGTAATGAGCTCTCTGTGTGCCCTCCTCATTGCCCTAAGACCTCAAACTCCACCATTTCACAGTTACCCCAGACCAGGTGTGCTTGAGCTTCACATTCCCCACCAGCCCTCCTTGCTGGTTTCAAAAAGGTCCAGCCCAACACTTGTCCTCATTGGCTTCTCTATCACTTGGTGGTGGAAATTGTTATCAACACATTCCAAGAACCCCTTGGATTGTCCATGGCTGGTTGTGTTGTCCCTCCAACAGATACTGGGGTGGTAGAAATTCTCCATGGATATGTGGATACGGGGCCACTCCTCTCTATGTGTAGAAGACCTCATCAGCTTGATCCTTCGGTTCAGGCAGCCTCAGAGACCTACTTTAGAATCACCTGTCTCTGCTCTCCCTTTAATCCTGACCCAAAAGCTCTCATTTAGCTCCTCATCTATCACCAGTTAGAGTTCCATGCACTCTGTTATCATAGAGGGCATCACCACTTTCGCATCTCCCCGGCCTCTCCCTCCTAAAGAGCTCATACCTTTCCATTCCAACACTCCATGAGTTTCTGTGATGCCACATAAGATCAGAGCCCTGCAGGCATGTGCAAGTCTCTAGTTCTTCGTGGTTATTCCCTGAGCTGAGTGCATTATGACTTTCTGTCTGGAGTGTCTGGAATTCCTTGGTGCTGTGCTTCAGGTGTTTTCCTCTGGACCTGCATAACCTCTCCAGGCTCTGGGCATCTCTTGATATCCCTGGCTCACTGGTTGGATGGTTAACTCATGAGTGGATGGCCTGTCATCCCATGCCTTATCACTGTTAAACCTGATGATATCCCCTCTCCCATCATATCTCATTTAAAGCACTAGAAACAACTCTTGGCCAAAGATGATTTTTCTCTTTTGAGACAGGTGAATCCTTTCTGAATTCAGCAAGTCTGGTGCCATGTAGGCCATCCCATTATCAAAGAACACCAAATTTTGGTGGTTACACAGGTCACAAGGTCATTTATTAGTAGACTGAGTCCACCTGTTTTCTGTCTGTGTTGCCACCTGCACCTGGAAGAACAGAAATAGGAATAACCTGAGGTTCCGATTCCCTCAAAAACTGTCCCAGTGCCTTGAAGTCCCTTTTGATCACCTTTGGACTATGTCTTGCATTTTTGTGGCTGTGCATAGGGAGGTAATTGCTGGAAAAAGGAAAATTCCTGAAATCTGAATCTTAGTTTCCCATCTCAGTTTTGGTGGAAGGGTGTCTGAGAAGGATGCAGAGCTAAAACAAGAACAGATAATACTTCCCCATAATTTTCTAACTTCCAACGCACTCCAAGATGTCTCTATGCTGAAATAGATGTAGAATTTCCTGAACAAGACATATCTTCTGTTTGGGTCAGAATCATACATATCAATTTTTCATGTAAAAACACATCTGTTACAAGCTTTGTCTTACCCACCTCCTACTGCAAGCAGATCTTCCGCTGGCAGTGAATGAGAAATTCAGTTTAATATTGGACAGTTTTAAAAGAAATGTTTTGCCTCTTTCCAGTTCTTCCAGAATATGCTGTGTTTGTTCAAATCAACCAGAGCTATATAACCAAAATGCTATTTTTAGTTTTGTTTTTCTTTTCTTCTTTTTAAGATTGAATTTTATGATGTGTGGAAATAGAAAAAAAATCTCCCACAAAGAAAATTTTAGTTATCTGCTGTACTGCTCTTGAAGACACTCCCAAAAGAGAGAGAGTAGTGATTTTTCAGTAACCAGTTCTGAGTTTCAAATAATAAATCAATAATCCTTGAGCAAGATGGAAGTCATTTTGTTCTTTGTTATGCTGGTTTGTCACAACTTGTTAGGAGGATTTATTTCCCTTTGGGACCATGACACTGCTGCCATGACAACAGTAATTCACAAAGCCAGATTCATCCCATGATATGTAAAATTATGGAAACTGTCTAGGATGTTGCTAAGTATTATATATTTTCTTTTCTTTTGTTAGCAATTTTACTTGGTGGGTGGATAATAACACCACCAAGTTTGGAAGCTTTCAGATGCCTATTTGCCTATTTCATTCTATATGGAAGCTTTCTTGCAGAAAGTTCCAAATCTAATACAAAACCTGTTTTGCACATGATAAGCCCTTGGTAAGATGCAGCAGCATTAGCAGAGGTCCAGGTAATTCAACCAAATAGGTTTACGTGTGTGATCTTCATAGCTATTTTTTATGACTCAAGGTAATTTTCTATTACATTTTGGGCAGAAAGGAAATGTTAGCACAATTTATTCACTACCATATGCTTGTTCTCAGGCTATATGACAAATAGAGTCTATTTCCCAGGCATTACAAGGGGCTTTCAGCAGTAGAAAAGTCTGTTTTGAGATCAGGAAGCATTAAAACAGTTCTCATCCAAGTTTTCTTTCTGCAGGAAAAATACGACAATTTCCAGTGCAAGCCTGTATCAGCTAGATAAATAATGGTGATTTTGTCAAGGCCTTGCCATCATATCTCTAATTTGTCAAAGCAGAATAAGGATGATTTCTTTGCATTTCATCTGTTCTCACTTTCCACTTAATGATTATTTTTTCCAAAAAAGTGTTTGTTAAGTTGCACTTGGCAGTGCTGGCACTGTTTCCCGAGTCATTTAAAAAGTAAAACAAAGGAAAAAGGTCCCTTCCTATTTCCAAAGTATTTTATAAGCATTATTTTCACCTTCCACTGTCTTATGCAGGATTGACAAGTGAAAGCAATGGAGTCACCCATTTTCTGCTCTTCAGTTTCCACACCTTGCCTGCCACAGTGATATGGAAAATCTTTAACTTTCTCCTTCCACTACTCTGAATCAGGTTGTTTGGCTTCTGACCAGGTAGCCATGTGCAGCTTTGGGAGTGGTTAATTGGCTGGTGGTAACACAATCGGCTGGTTACTGAGCATGCTTACTGATCAGAGAAAAGACTGAGCTGAATGGTATTTTTTCAGCAGGGTGGGTTGGCCCATGTCCTGTCAGTCAGACCGTGTTCAAATTAAAACCGTGTTTGTGCTCTCTTGCTCAAAATCTCCCAGTGATACTTTGACAGGCTGCTGTTAGGTCTGCAAGCTGCATGCCTGCAGTTTCAAACTCCCTTGGATTTGGATCAGCCCCATAGCTATGGAATCTACAGTGGCCACTTACTCCTTGTCCTCTGTAAGTGGCGTCTGTTACATCCCTTACTGAAGTGGGACCACTGGCAGTGAGCATTGTGCAGTTCCTGAAATATGCCTCTGTGAGGATAGGTGATCCCACTGAGATTGTTCTGGTTTGTGTTTTTCAGGAGCAGTAGACTGTTAAACGAAATAAAGACTTTGCACTGAACTAGAGTGATTAATTTAAAATATGTGATTCATTGATTTATCCATTTTAGAGTGGATAAATCAATGACATATATGTCTGCCATTTCTTATAGCTATAGAAATTTGGTTCAAATTTCTGTGTACTCTCTGGACTTTGAATCAGATCCCTTCAAATTTTCAGGTCTTTCATGACATGTGGAACATTTCTAAAACACAGCATTCTTCTTTGACCTCCTCAGTCTCTGGAAGTTTGCTTTTTCTCCTCCATTTTCCTGGGCCTATTTTCTATTTTTTTATGAATAGACCTCAGTCCCTTCAGGAAAATTCTACTGCACTCCTCTTTCTGTCCCTCTCTGTCCTTACAGGCAAGACAGAACAAATCTGGTTCCACAGATCACAGGTTTTTGGCTTTTCTGTGTTGGGGCTATCCCAGGGGCCATTAGGAATGAGTATCTCATGTCTCCATCTTACAGAAATTTTGCAGTCTTTGCTATCTAACTTCAGGTAGAAAAATTGTGTATATCTTGTAACTGGTATTCAGTATTGCAGTAACTTCCTCAAACCAACCAGAATTAATAGACTTTTGTAAGATAAATTTCACAATCATTCTGGAGATGCTATAGAAATCAAGAGTAAAAGACTTTTTATTTCATATCCATTCTTAGAACATAAGACTATATCAAATTTCTCTTAAATATTTACTGCTTCCTTACTTCTGCTTATAAATATTTTTCTCTGTGTGGGGTCATGCTGACAGTAAATTAATATGTAACTTAGAGCACTTCCATAATGCAGGGCTAGAAGTGCTCTAAGTGACATTCCCTGGACTAAAATCTGTGGCTATTTATTGTAAATGTCTTTGAAAAATTTTCTCAAATCTGAGTCGTAATTTTAAATTATTTTTTTAACTGCTAGAAACTTGTTTATCACTTTAACCCCTCACCCAATTTCTTGGATACCTGTGCTGCTTTCTAAAATTTGGCTTTGATCTAACCTCCATGTCCCCTGCCTGTGGATAGCACAGCAATCAATCTTCCCCCTCATCCTTCATAAAGCTGGTACAACAGTGGCAGCAGCAAAGGTTAGTGTTGAGACTCGCCTACTGAAAAGGAAAAAGTTGGACTTGCTGTTGAGAGCATAACTAATATTGAATAAAATATCTCCCCACGCCCTTATATTGCGTGTTTATACGAGAGTGCCTTTTCCCCTTGCTCCTTTTTGTAATTTTCCCCTTTCATTTTCCAGAGGAAGAGAAAAAAAGGCTTACATTTCATTTGAATAAAAATTACTTTGTTACATTAGAAACGTTGGGAATAGTCTTATTTTTCAACCAATTCCAGGCATAGCTTTATTCTTTGCTTTTTCGATTATCATCATGACTTGGGATAGGACATTTTTTTCTCAAACCCTTTACCTGCAATTTCTGCCGTATTCACAAGCTGTTTTATGGCACTTTTGAATGGCTCAGTGAGCTCAGACTCTCTGGAAGTTGAATTTAGGACTACAGAGGCAGTGAATATTTAAGACTATTGTTAACTGTAACATATATGGTAATATGACAGTCTCCACTTGTTTGTATCCTTCTAGGGAATCTTATTAAAATTCATTAATATGGATTCAACAATTAATATCGAGCATTGCCACTACTTAATACATGACATGTTGCCTTGCATAACCTCCACTGCTGTATTAGTTAACTTTCAACTAATTGTTTTTTTTACTTCAATAGCATCTATGACTATTGTCTTCACATTATTAACACACAAAGACCGATACCGGCTTGTTTGTTTGTTTATTTGTTTGTTTGTTTTAAATTTGTGAAAGAAGGAACAATTGTAAGAATTGCCATCGATGGAAGAGAAAGTGGATAAATTAAATCAATAATATATATAAAAAAGAGTTTTACCAAAGGAATTCTAGAGACAAAAGTAATTTTAAAATCTATGTCTCCTTTCTTCATACCTCCTGTCTGGACATAGCTCTGTGATGATTTTGTAGCAAGGAGGACAGAATATTTGTAAAACTCAGGAAGCATATGGATTAATAAAAAAATTAATTCAAATATTTTTGCTGGATTATTCATGAATCCTATGTGCTAGACATAAGAGCTTGAACTGTAGTTAACATTCAACTTATACTGGTTAGGATTAAGACCTTTGCCCACTGAAGTACCATTTGGGTTGAATATCAAAATCCAGTGCTCATTATTTGAATATGAAATACCAGCAGTTTTTATATGACAATGCAAGCTTTTGGAGAAATTACTGTTCAGCTCAGTGCAAGTATGAAAGGAAGGATGAAAGTTTATGATATTTCTTTCCAAGGTAATGTTCTTTTGTGGTAAAACTTTGTAATGTGAGGCCAGAAAGACACTTCAGAATGCAACTTCAATAGAGATCTCAAACTTAAAGAATTTAATTTACAAATTGAAAACATCATCCATGAAGAATGTTGAATTAGAAGACTCAAATAATGTTCAGATTAATTTGTTTTAAAAATATAGAAGAAATCACAGAACAGTGAAAACGTAGCTGTACTCAGTTCCACTGGTTGATGTGTCATGGCTTTGATATATATATATTAAGAAAATGTACAGAATCCTGTTTACTTTTGAATTTAGCTTGGTAAGGACTGCATTTTTATCCTTATATCTGGTACGTGTTTTCATTCAATAGAACAACATGTATATCTACGTAAAATCACTGAGAGGTCTGATATGCACCATGAAATATGTCAACACGTACATTAGTGGATTTTAACTGTGTTTCATGAATAGTCTTTAGTTGCTGCCTCCCACTGAGTACTTTTATCACTTAAGACGTCATAAAGGCTGTAAGTCAGCTATTTTGAATCAGAGCAGAGAAACTCCAATTCCAACACTATTGCCTATTCCTGAGAATTTATTTATTTATTTCTTTATCTATTAGCATTTTATTTTATTTAAAAGGTAGATCTATTCTGATACTTTTCTAAAATTGGGCGGTCTTTTGAAAGCAAAAACTGCTGAAAATTTTTGCTGGAAAGATGGATTTATTAATCTCTACTTGTTTTATTAAAAATATGTCAGTTGGATGATTTTAAACTGTATTACTTTCATTACACTCTTCATAGAAATGGATATCAGTATCAGCTCACACTGAAAAGTAGCTGCACAAAGAATATCTTAACCAGGTCCTGTGTGTAGGGAAAGCATATGTGTTTTCTATAAGAGAAGATAGAAGCTATTGAACTGCCAGAGGAATTAACTTATTTATTTCCCTGTAGTCTTGGCTCAGATTTCATTAAATATTTGAGCTTCTAAGGTGCTGGTGTATATAGGATTTTGAGAGAAGAACATGGAAGATAGTCTGGGGCAAGTCTGTCCCACGCAGGTTATCTTCAGCTGCTCAACTTGACAGAATCAGACACAGATTCAGATTCATTTAAATGAATAAATAAAATTTCTTAATACAACAACTCTTTACCTTTAGAACTGGGTTTCTAACTGTATTACTTTCAAGTTACGAACCAGAACCTCTCAGCACAGGACTCTGTTACATTTTGTGCTGAGCTCTTGGCAAAATTGATTTGAATTATCACTCTTAAGGTTACTAGATCAGCATGAAAAGCTTTCCTTTTTTTTCTGATGTTGTATTATCACTATTTTTTAAATTCAGTACAACTGAAGAAATTGTGGAGGTCGTGTTTTACTATGCTGTTTTCATACATGTAATCTTATTTGCATGGAACAGTTTGTTCCTGCTACTTATTCTTCTTTAAGAAATATGGTTTTTCTTTGGAATATTAGAGTAGTAATCGGTCCAGGGAACACTGTTTAAGAAGAACAGGAGAAATAAGATAAAAAGTTGCAAAGAAAGTTAGGTTGAATACAAAACATATGGGCTAAGGACTCTCTCACTTGGGGTGGCTACCTCCTTGTGTTTTCATTACTTCAGACTTGAAATAAGCATGCTGCAATACTGAATGGCTCCTGAGCTACTTTCCAGGCATCTGATTTTCTTCTGTTTTTCTGCCTTGTCTTAATGCACTTGTAGTTCCCATTCTTCCTGGCATGGTCCTGAAGGTCAATGGTCAGAGGAAGACAAGTACCTAGGACATGAAAATTCTCTATTAGATGCTTCTCAGTCTTTAAAGTTTACATCAAATTCTTCTGTTCTAGTGTGAATGGTTGTGAAGGATCAAAGGTTTAAATGTAAGAGCCACAAGATATGCGCATATGGATGCCAGCACTGTGAGCTAATATCGGTTAACCCAACTATTCATAGAGGTATCTGCACTTGAACATGCATTTTTTGGGCCTCTCTTTCATCATTCTTCCATTTGATGAAGAATGATGTTACTTGTGCAATAATATTTGGTAGCATAATTTAATGGTTGACAAAGGAGTAAGCAAAAAAGCAAACATAATTTTATATAAGGTACTTCATTTGCTGTTGAGTGAATATTATATAACAAATATTGCAAATATTGATAAAGATAGTCAAGTTATATTTTGAAACTCTCCGTTTATCCTCTTAGTCTGAAATTATTTGTGAAAGAGCAGAAAAATTTCAGCTTTAAACTTGAAGTATTTTATGAAGTTTCACCTAGGTAATGATAATGTCAATGGAGGAGGATAATGTTCTGGAGGAGGAAAAATCTTTCTTTAATATTCTCCAGCTTTAGTGGTGCAAGTGTGCATTCAGTTTTTAGTAGTTCCACTGATTATGAAAGGTGATTTTGTGGAATCTATGAAGAACTCCAGGAATAAAAATAATCTATATTAATTTTTTCCCTGCTGTTTCCTTCTTATATTGCTTTTCACTCATTTGCCCTTTCTGTCTTTTCTCTTGTGTCAGTGGTGCTACCTGTTAACTATAAAAGTCTCACCCTAAAACTCTGCTGACTGCTGTATCCTATAATTGACAGTGGCCTGAAGCAGAAGTTTACAGAGGAGTACAGGAGGGCATGTACAGAACAATGCTTTCTCTGACATTGACTCCCAGCTTCTGATACAGAGATATGCATTGCAAATTAAGCTAGGAGTTTGTAATCCAAATAACTGATTTGTTTTGGGTTCATTCCAGAAAAGGGCAAACAAGGAAAATCATAAATGAGTAGATTTTTCCAATTCTAAATATGAAACTGTCCCCACTTCTTGATGAATAAAGGACTGTTGCCTTGCAGGCAGTATTAACTAGTCCTTAATATGTTGTAAATATCCTTTCACTTCATAATGTGTTTCAGTAAGATACTATCTTCAGGAGAATAGAGGGTTTTCCAACAAAATGAACAACATATATATATATATATGTACATATGTATATATTTTAAGAGTAAAATGTGTTTTAGGACTTTATGGGTTGCAGAATAACTTCCCAGTTGCTTCACATAATCAGAATTTTGAATGCACTATGAACAATAGGGTCTTTGTTTCTGATGGATGAAAGTAAAGTGATTTGTTATACTATGCTTACTAAAATACAGAATTTCATGCTGCTTGTTTTCTAAGATGTATGCTCATGCTACTTTTTTCTGCACTTGTATTTAGAATACAATTAAACATGTAGAGTTTTGAGATTTATTATACATATTTCTTTCCAAAACTTGCAAGAAAAAAACCAAGATACACTTGGATTAACAGCTTGAAGAAAATATCTGTGTTCCAAACAGGTATGATAACAGCAGTTTTGGAGATATTCTGCCACAGCAGTATGCCTGCAGCATATCGTCTGTGGAACTGTGTAGTTGTTTGCCATGTGTCCTAAAATAGTTCCTATAATATCAGGATTGTGGGCATATTCACTTGAAAAATCAATAAAATTCTTGCTAAGGGCAGAAGTCCTTGTAAGGAATACCTACAGGTCTGGTTTTTTCCTTATGAATTTGTTAGTAGCTAGTTAAAAAATTGGTTTCAAAATCCATGCATGTAGTAACCTGGGTATGCTCTCATTTTTCATACAACTTTCTTTATCTTTGTAGCTTCTAGGTTTGTCAGGTCAAGTAGCATGGAATATCTAAGCTTTGGGGATTTTGATGATCACCTTTAGCTCAAAGAATTAAGATGGCTAAACTCATAAGGAAATGTAAACTTAAGGGTCTAGTTTCCAAATTCTCTTTTTTTTTTACATCACTTTTAAGTCTCACCACACACACACACACACACACACACACACAAACACACCTTGTCTCCCTCATCCCCACTCTCCATCCTCAGTCTTTGACAAAGAACAGATTTTAAAGAGATTTATAATTCTGTTCAGTCCTTTGCCTTCAGTGGTCTTGAATGAAAATAAGTTGGCCTTTTCGCCTGCTAGCTAATTTGTGTCAACTATAAAACCAGAGGATGATGAACTAGATTAAGGTATTCCACACATTTCCCAGAGGCCACCAAACAGCTTTTATTTGACAGTATAAGAGATGTGAAAAACTAAGCAGAATTAGGCCCTAAAGCCAAGTGACATATAACAAAATATTTTATTATGTGACCATTTTTCCACCTACTTCTCCAAAAACCCCAAAATCCCACTTCTCCCCAAAACAGGATGACAATATAATAGCATGAGGAAGAAAGATGTAGGAGTACAACTAGTTTACTTATACATAGTAACATTTAACATTGATTTGTTTTCAGCTGTCTTGCTATCACTCTCTATGTCTAAAATGTTTTAGTATTTATGATATTTACATACTTTTACTAAATTGTTATTTAAAGGAAATATTTTCTATTTTACTTCTGAAGGATGGTTAAACTAAATGAAAACCATGGCTTATTTTCTGAGACTCTTGTTTAATGTCTCCTGCATATGAGTATGACAACTTTCTTCAGGCAGCTGCTAGTTAATGTCATGGTAAAGCAGCCCTGAATTTTTAGTCCAGTCCTCAGCACTGGAGAGTTATGTCTGCAGATGTTCCTCTTATCTGACCTGACATATGTCAAACAAACAAGCCAGCTCTAGGGCATGCATTTCCTAGGGGAGAATAAGGAGCTTGCATGTGGCTGTGGTTTGTGATGATGACTTTCTGCTGCAGATGCAGGCTCTCTCTGTCCCAGTTTGCTCCTGGCTGGAGTAAGGGTTTCTGTGCCAGCAGGCTTGGAAACTGCTGAAACCAGGAGGAAACCTCCCAAATGACTAGCAAGCCTATTCGTGTGAGAACCACTCAAACAGAAGGAGACAAATTTTAAGCATGTATTTCTAAGCTAAAGTAGTAGCATTTCGGTACTATGAAACAACACTTGGTAAGTAGCATCAAATTCTCTTCTCTTTAAGTGGTGACAATAATTACTCTTGTTTACTGATCCTGTTTTATAATTGTATGTATGCATTGCTGTAGAGAAGCTACTTAAGTGAAGTTACTATCTCATCACACTCTAAGTCAACATTCATGTGGTTTTGTGCTGGTAACACTTGCCTGACTTTAAGAATAAAGACTAACTATACTTTTATTTTTTCATAGCAATTGGTAGGAGAGGAACAAGAGGTCCTCTAATGGTTTCTAGTGCCTGCAGATTCGTATTATTTTTCTCCCTCTAGAGAAGGCAAAAGTTTTCTCAGTAAAAGGGGGAGAACATATGATTATTCATTATTTCTTCTCATGTACTTTTAGTTTTGACTGAATGCTCTAACCAGAGGTTAAGAAAGAAATTCTAGTAGTCTATTCATCTGCTGAATCACTGAGCCTGAGATCAGGGGTATGAAGTTCAACAAGCCAAGTGTTGGGTCCTTCACTTCAGTCGCAACCACCCCAGGCAGTGCCACAGGCTGGGACAGAGTGGCAGGAAAGCTGCCCAGTGGAAAAAGACTTGGAGGTGCTGGTGACAGTGACTGAACATGAGCCAGGGTGTGCCCAGGGGGCCAAGAAGGCCAATGGCATCCTGGCCTGGATCAGCAATGGTGTGGCCAGCAGGGCCAGGGCAGGGACTGTCCCCCTGTGCTGGGCACTGGTGAGGCCACACCTCGAGTGCTGCGTCCAGTTCTGGGCCCTCAGTGAAAGAAAGACACTGAGGGGCTGGAGAGAGTCCAGAGAAGGGCAATGGAGCTGGGGAAGGGTCTGGAGCACCAGTCCTGTGAGGAGCAGCTGAGGGAGCTGGGGGTGTTTATCCTGGAGAAAAGGAGGCTCAGGGGAGACCTTATCACTCCCCACAACAACCTGCAAGGAGGCTATGGCAGGGTGGAGCTGGTCTCTTTTCCCACGCCACCTGTGACAGAACAAGAGGAAATCACTTCAAGGTGCACCAGGGGAGATGATTGAGTTTGGACTTGAAGAAGAATTTCTTCATAGAAGGAGTTGTTAAGCATTGGAATGAGCTGCCCAGGGATGTGGTGGAGTTGCCATCCATGGAGGTGTTCAAGCAATTGCTGGATGTGGCATTTAGTGTCATGGTTTAATTGACATGGTGGTGATCAGTCAAAGTTTAGACTTGATTGTGGATGTCTTTTCCAAACTAAATGATTCTGCGAAAACTCTGAGGGGTACTACTTAAGTAACATATTCAAGTTCATCATGTAGTGTCTTCAACCTGATGTCAGCTCACTGCAGCCTGTTGGACATTCTTTTAACAGGTAGCCTGTAAGAGATGCAAGCAATTAGACATTACAGAGTGTTGAAATAGTGTCTATTGTACTTCTACACCATGGACCACAAGGCATATGGGATAAAACCAAGGTGGGTAAGGTAGTAAAAAGCTGACAGGAGATAGCACTGATATGTATTTAATGCAATGATATTTACGAACAATGTATTATAGTCAGTCTGGTAAGGTGGGAAGAAAGGGCTGGCATTTCTCATTTCATTGAGATCCCTGCAGTAGCCAAGTTAACTTTGTTAATGTAAAATAACAGATACAGGTTAATGCCCCTTTTATTCTTAAAATATTTTACAGTTTATATGAAAATTTCGTCTGTCTCTCTAGTTTGGTTTACATGTGTTACTAAGATTTTATATAAATTGTGACTTTTCTGTCGTATTATAAAATAACTCACTTAAAATGAGTTGATTCAGCAATCCAGGACTTGTCTGGAACACTGCTTATATGTGTTTAATATTATTGAGATGACTTTCAACACTTGTTTAAAATCTATGCTTCTATCTTTTCTGGCATCCCTTTTTTACCCTGCCTCTTCATTATTTTTTTCATGCTTCAAATGTGGACTTGCTAGCCTGGTGATTGCAGGCCTTATTTTCTTGCTCAGTGGGCCTGAAGCACAGTAATCTTTCTGTATCCATTAGATCAGGAGTATTAAATATTTCCTATGAATACTGATTGAAAATGTGCTGTGTCAAGTGCTCTCTTGACTTCTATAAAATCAGCACTACTGCTCCTGAATATTCACTGTGATAAATATACCAATCACTTGCTTTTATTTCAGCTTTTTGCTTTTGATTAACTTGTATATTTTAATACATTCAAAGTAAGCATTCTGTGTTGATATCTATATTAGGGTTATGTATTTTCAAAGTGTGTATAAAAATGTTTGTCAATTTACAAAATTAAAGAAGACACTTTTTTATAACTTCACTGCAGTGCAGCATCATTTTGGCTATAAATACTTTCAACTGTTTATAAATAAGGATGTAAAAATTGCAAAGTGTGCACTCCATTAAAAAACTTACATAGCAGGACAATAAGAAGAATGAAACAAACTTTTTATTAACCATAGTATATATCTGGAAATGACTTGTCACATCCAAAAAGGTTGGGTATTTTCAAAGGTACTGGTATTGGGGAGAGGGGGGAAGCAGGTGACCACAGGGACAGGGAAGGGAGCAGAAATCCTGTTGGTTTTCAGCCAGGTAACATTTGAAGAACTGATGTAATCAGCAGAATAAACATTAATTTTGTAGACAAGAAGTATATTATATCATATAGACTTCAGAAAATTAGCTCTAGCAATTTAGCCTTCTTGTGAAATGATTTTAAGTAAGTCAAGGTGAAGTACCTCAATTTTTGAAAAAGCCAGTGAAAAAGAGAATGGCACCAATTCAGACTCATTTCTCCTCAGTGAAAGGAAGTAATCATTCAGCCGGTCTTTGGGGGAAAATGGAGGAAGGACTAAGCTGTCTGAAACCAGAAAATGCTGCAACTTTGAAAAGAAATGCTATTGATCAGAAAAATACAGATACAGTTGTATATGTTACTGTAAAAGAGCATTCCTTCTTGCTACCTTGTTCTACACTATTTCCAAGCTATTTTCACACTGAGTGGTTGGTTGCAGAGTGAGATTTTTCCACTGTGTGGCTGCAGAAGAAATACCTGTGTTAGAAAACGTCTTGCAAAAGAATAAAAAGTTTTGGAATTGGAAAATAAAAAAAAGAATTGTTACCTGTTTCCTGACCAAAATAGCAAGAAAAATATTTTTATGGAGTCTCATGATCACTGTAATTAAAACAAATCAGTATTTTGAGACAGACATTATTAAATAGTGCAAAATTAGTTGAAAATGAGACAGAACTACACAATTGCATTGTGCTTTTGTGTCTTAATTCTTCTCATGGTTTTATAAACACTTTGTTATTTATAACTTTAAAGACATTCAAGCACAAAAATAAGTAATGGTTTCCTAAAAGATTGAAGATGAGATGCTATCCCATGGCAGCCACAAGCAACAAGTTGAAAAACTGCATACTTGTAATATTTGATCATTTTTAATGGTGACAGTTTAGCATCTTGTGAGGAAAATAAGTAGCATGGATCTTTTGCATTCAGATACCCAGCATCTGAATTTCTCCTCTTTGGTGAAAAAATGTTACCTCTTCTTAGATGATTTGTTAGATGATTTCTTAGATTCTTCTTAGATGATTAAGACTCAAGAAGAGTCTTAATTAGAATAAAGTATGTTCATAATCCATACTGAATCAGAAAGTTACTTGTGATTTCTCCCTCTCTCTCCCTCTCTGCCACCACCCACCTCCCTTCCTTCTCACAGAAAAAGAAAGAAAAGAAAAAGAAAAAGAAAAAGAAAAAGAAAAAGAAAAAGAAAAAGAGCATGGGGAGGAAAAGACAGTTGAAGGAAACATAGAAACACAGAATCCATTTTCCTGGATTATTTCCAACCTTGAATGTACTGAAAAGATCCATAATTGTTTCTGTGATGTAGTGTGGCTGAATCCACCAAAATATTAAAGCTCTCCATTCAACCCCATGTCCTGTCAAAATTAGACTTCTAGTGAGTTACTTTGTCTGTAGTCTGAGAGGTTTCAGGAGTACAAGTGCAGGATCCACCTGAAGACACTCCTGCGGTGTTGCTCATTGTCTTGTTTCCTATACTGATCAACAAGTCTGCCTCTGAATGAAGGAATTGTAAAACTGCTTCTTATATTTCTTCAGGCAGTCAGGTGGGCAAGATTAAACACCTGGTGAAGGTGGCCTGAGCTACCTTACTTGGCATGAATTTTGAGTGCCCCATAGCCCTCTCTTCCACTGACAAAACCATTGAGAGGTTGTGTTAGATGGATGGTAAAAACCAACTCAGGGGCAGGCAGGTATATCCATAGACTGCAGTGTGTAATTTATGCTGGTTGTGCCACTCTGGGTGTCTGCTCTAAGGTCCATTTTAAATTGTACAACAATAATAAATACACACCACAAGTTGAGACAACAGGCAATAGTAGCACAGAGTCCTTAATTTTCACCAAATTACCTTGCAAAAATTTCATTGTCTGTTCATGCATATCTACTCTCCATCTGATAGTGGTTTTGCTTTTTTTTAATATTTTTTTTTATTTTGCTGGTATTCTATTGGTCCTGTTCTGATTATTAAACATTATAACTAGGATATTGACATTTTCAAGCACTTTTTCCTTTGAATTCAGACATGTTCATGTTTCTTTACAACATGAACACCTCAATTTCATACCACTCCTACTGTGTTAGGTTTTTGAAACACCAGCCTATTTTAGGAGACTGGCCTATTGCTCCTGATTATAGAGCCATAGAATGGTTTGGATTGAAAAAGGCTTTAAAGGTCATTTTGTCCAATTCTCCTGAAATGGACAGGGACTTCTTAATCTAGATAACGTTGCTGAGAGCCCCTTTCAGCCTGACCTTGAATGACCCTTGACTTTGAATTCCCTGACCCAGGAGTGGGGCATCCCCCATCATTCTGGACAACCTATTCCATCATTTCACTTCCCTCACCATAAAAATTTTCTTCCATATATCTGTACTGAATCTACCTTCTTCTAGTTTAAATCCATTACCCCTTGTCATATCACAACAGACCCCATTAAAAAGTCTCTCCCCATGTCCACATCTTTCCTATTGGCGCCCTGTGAGTGCACACTTATGGGCCAGGTCCAGTTTTTCATCCACCAGTATCCCAAGACATTTTTGGCAAGGCTGCTCTTGTTCAGTTCATCCCCCACCCTGTGCTGATACCAGAGTTTCTTTGACTCAGGTGCAGCACCTTGCTGCACCTCATTAAACCTCCTCAGGTTCACATGGGCCTCCTTCCTGAGCTTGTCGAGGTCCCTCTGGATGGCACCCTGTCCTTCAGGGGTGAAAACAGCACCACTCAGCTTGGGGTCATCTGAAAATTTGCAAATGGTGTACTCAACCCCTCTATGTTATTAATGAAGAAATTAAATAACACTGGCCCCAACCCCTGCTACAAACCCCTGATGGCACCACTTGTCATTGATATCCACCCAGACACAGAGCTGGTATCACCACTCTCTGGATGTGGCCATGCAGCCAATTTCTCATCCACTGAATAGTCCATTCTTTGAAACCATCTCCCTCACCAATTTAGAGAGAAGGATGATGTGGAGAATCATGTCCAGAACTTAAGAGAAGTCCAGATAGATGACATCTGTAGCCCTTCCCTTGTCTCATGCAGACACTGCATCACAGAAGGCCACTGGTTTGGTCAGGACTTGCCCTTGGTGAAACCATCCTGGCTGTCTCAAACCCCCTCCCTGTCCTCCTCAGCACAGCTCCTGAGAGCGTCTGTTCCATGATCGCCCCAGGCACAGAGGGAATGCTGACAGGTCAGTAGCTCCCAGGGCACTGCTGTCTAAAGATGGATACAATGTTTCCATTTCCCCCAATCTCTGGGGACTTCACCTGACTGCCGTGATTTGTCAAATATCATGGAAAGTGCTTGGCAACTACATCAGCCAATTCCCTCTGGGTTCTGGGATGCAATGCTGTTTGTTACTGCTCAGCAGTGCCTTTCAGACTCAGTCAAGCAGCTTGTATAGAGTTGTCCTTTGCTGTTTCATCTTTGCCTTAGAAATGCGGTGGAGACTTGTGGAATAGGAGTGTGAGGAGGAGAAATAATTTTAAGACTGGTTTTTACTATATAAAATGTACCCCCCTCCGCACAGTGTCTTTCACCAGACAGTTTGGGGTATATGTTTTGTTTGCTAATGCTCTACCTTATTAGTAAGGACTTTCTGGGGCAGTCCGACAACACTAACAACTGTAACAATTTTTACAAAGTTTTAGAGACACATTTTCAGGTACTTGATGCTGCCTAAATTACTAGTTAACCACATTTCCTCCTTTTCGAAGTGACAACGTAAAAAAAAAAAAAAAAGGCAAACCAGTGCTCAAGGGGACCCATTTCTGACAATCACTGCCAGCATGAGTCAGTCTCTTTAACACCAGATGGAGCTGCGGTTATGCAACCCCGTATGTCTATGGGTGAATGAAGGAGCAACCAAACTCCTTTCCCCCAGGCCCCAAGTCAGGTGCCAACTTGTCTGGGGCATTTGGTAGTCCTCTGGAAATACTCTGTCATGCTCTATCTAAGAGCTATTTGCTTTGTACAGAAGTAGCAGTACTTTAAAAAAAAAAAAAAAAAAAAAAAAAAAAGAAGAAGAAGAAATGGTCCTTCTGAATTGTTTTAAATGGCACCATAAGAACTTGAAAAAAAAAATCAAAGCCAGTTCAGGGATTTTTCTGGGGGGGAGTGGAGAACCACTTTTCTCCTCCACCTTTCTCTCCTTTAAGAAAAGGAATCTAGAAAACTCTGGCTGTCATTCTCTGTGCTTTTAGTACAGAGTGGGGGTGGAAGCAAACACAGATTTTCTGCAGGATAGAAAGGAAAAGCCTTGCAATCTGAAGTTGGTGACTGAAGTGACAAAGCATTACAATAGTGCTGCAGCTGTTATCTTGTCATGAAGACAAAAAATTCCTGTTATGAAGTCAGTATTTTGTGTTTGGATAGGAAAGTTAGTTCTGTTTCTGTATACCCCAGGAAGAAGGCAAGAGAGAAAACACTTCCAGTTAAAGAGCCTTTTTGTTGGCTCCAGGTCTCATTTGGAGGTACTTTTGAAAGTATTTTTTGCTAACCACTTATATTTGAGTTTTAAACACCAGTTTTGAAAACAACAATTAACAAGGTAGTTGGATCATTAAAAAAAAAAGAAAAAAAAAAGAAAAAAAGAAAATAAAGGCAAATAGCTGCTATCTGAAGTGATTTGAATGCCGCAGACCAAAATTTTGATTTACTTGTATGCCACCTCAGTGTAGGTAGATCATGATGCAGTCTAATTCTATCAGGTTGTCAGAAATTATGTTTTAATGAGTATGTTCCAAGGTGGAAGTGACTGAAGAAGTATCAGAAGTAGTCAGTGTTTAATATCTGAGGAGACAGGCAGCTGGTAACTAGATCTGCTTCATCCTCTCTGTGGTCACAGCGAGGTGAGATGGCTAACACCAGGGTGCCTCTGTCTTAGCATGTCCCTAAGCCTTCACCACCAGGGAAATACATTACACATAATGATTCCTGTCTAGTCCCTGGAAAACTCATTATCTGAGGAGCTGAAGCAATGGTAGTGATTAATTAAAAAAAAAAAATAAAAAACCAAACAGGTGGATGTAGTCTATTAAAATGCTGTGGGACCTTCATGTACTTGAATCTTACCACTAAAATCCACGTCTCTGATAGTATCAAAGGATATCTCCCATTTCTTTAACCTGAATGACTGCATTTGATATGAATTCACAGATAATACTGATAACACTGAAATTCTTGCTGTTCACTAAAATTTCCTGTTTACTGAAAGATTTCTCTTCATCATGGTAGTGAGGGCCATGAATCTTAATGTCAGTGCCTTGAAGATTTGAAGTCTTTCTATAAATGGACTTGTTTGTTCTTTCTAGTTCTCTTTTGCCTAGATTTTTTCTCTTTGGCTGTCACTGTGTTACTCAGATCTGAAAGCATTCAAATTCAGGAACGTAAGACTGCAGTTGAAAGTGTTTTCTACTTTGCACTGACATTTCCTTCAGAGTTTAAGTAAATCTCCAAAATGTTCGAGCATCTCTTTTCAGCTGATATGAGTTTCTACTTCCCATCTATGACTAATCTTAGTCTTGGGTTTTGTTGTGGTGTATGTGTCACTTCACTACTCCTTGACTGGTAGATTCAAGAAAGAGTTAAAAGTAGGGACATGTTTAAAGGGCAGAGTCTCACATCTTCTATAGGTATCTATGTAAAGTGTATGTAATTTTCATGTCTGACAGATAGTATTGTATTAGCTGGATGAATGGAAAGGAAATGTTGTTAAAAATACTTTCAGGTTGTGTCTGCTTACCTTGCCTTATCAAGTAATTTTTAATAGACTTGGTCAATAGTAGAGCTATTGAACTACTTCATGTGGGAACTCTTTGCTTATTTTATTCAAAACCCACTGAATTTTTTGCTATAAAAATATTCACAAACAATCCATTCCCTGAATGACTTTTAGATTTCTCACTAGAATCTCCAGCATTCAGTTCGGTTTTTTCTCACTTACAGCTAGTGGAGCAATCTACAACAAAATGTTCTTCTTTGAGTCATTCAACCTTGTGTCTTGGCAGAATGGGATATAAAACCTTTACTATGGTGATGATTCAGCTCCAAATATGCACATTTGACAGAAAAGATGCCTCTCATGTGAACTGAGAGTGTGCTTGTAAGATCATGGATTATTTCCAATGTATTCCCTTTAACTTCATGTAGCAGAAGCAAAAGTGTGTAGTTTGTTGTCTGCTCTATTTGCACTTTTCAAATCTATTGAAACTGTAGCAATAGAATAAAAGATTACAGATTTCAGTGTTTGCATTTACTGGGAAGCTTTAAAACACTCCAGAAATTATCTCCGCAGGATGTGTGTCCCATTACATATAAACCTTCATTTCTGCTGGATGGAATTTAGAATTTAGTCCAATCATGAACTACTCTATACTTCTCAGTTGCCAATTTTCAAGTTATCTTTTCCTTTTGACCACCCATGAGGCCTCTCTGGTGATTTTTCTCTGGCAGCTCCCTGCTGCTCCAAGGCACTACAGGCTGTTATGTAGCAGACAGATACTGGCAGAGTGTGGGTGTAGAGCAGCAAGTGTGTTAATCAGCTGTGTGGCCTTCCTTATGTCAGAAGTGACCCTGAGCACACATCCCCTACCATCCTAATCCAAAAAGAATATAGAATGCTTTCTTAAAGGGCAAGGATGAAGGGAACATCTGGAAACACTTTCATGAGCAATCCACTTTGCTAAAATAGATTGCAATCAAAAAAACCCCATCAAAAACCCCCACCAGAAAATCCCAAAAACATGTCTAAGTAGAATGTCCTGCGATACTGCAAACTCTTTTTCCCTTGCACCAGGATTTTCCCTTGTACCAGGCACCTTAAATGTACAGAAAACAAATGTAGGTTATATTAGCATATTGTGGTTTTTTAAGTGTGAAAGAAGAATTTTTATCAGATAATCAGACAATTCTCTTGCCACAGATGTAATGAAGCTGGTGTGATCTGCATTATATTGAACATGTGTGGTTAAAATAATGTTCTTATAAAGGCTTGTACTAGAGGATAGAAGTACATACGTCAGTCCTCAAAGTCCAGGACAAAGCATCAGTAATGTGCTGGTTGAGTTTCATAACTGAAGTGTCTGTGTTCCTTTTTGCTCACCTTAAATACATCACTTTTCAGTTCACCACATCTGGGTACCTAATCTTCTACATATTTTCCTGTTTCGTAGAAATAGAAAGAGTGATTACAGAAATTTCAGAGAAGTTTCTTGTCAGTGCAATGGCTCAGGAAAAGATGATGCAATGTAATGTTGCCTAAAAATGCATTAGTTACTTTACTGTGACACAATTCAGTAGTTACAAAATATAATTGCCAACAGAGAATTAATTTCAGGCAACTTTGAAATGAATTGATAATTTTACATTTCTGCTTTGCAGGTCTCAGTACTGAAAGCCTGTCTAGCAAATGTCTTTCTTTGGGTTTTTTTGTAGTTATTTAAGGAAAAACTAAGGAGTGTTGCTCTTTCATCCTCTTTGTGCAAAACTGCACCTCTCCTTTTCCCTGATTTCATATATGGGGCAATACAGCAGTCAACCTGAATCTTTGATGTCATGTTTTGCATAGACTCTGAGTGGGACCTTGGACAGGATGAACATCTCTTATGTATAGCTGGCATTCTGAGGACGAGAAAACTAATTTTACTTTGCAATTTTTTGGCAAAAGAGCTTCTGGACACCTCAAAGAACTATGAGGATACATAGATAAACAACACTGGAAAAGCATGCTTTCTGGAAAAGCATGAGGTATGCTTTTTGCCAAAGAAATGTGGAGTTTACCTGTCAGAAAAAAGGAGGCCTGTTTTCCTTCAGATGAAGTAAATACGAATGGAGCTGTTGGCAGCTCCATCCATCTTCTGCTTAAAACTATGGAGCCTTTCCCTCACTAAAAACATTCAGGCTCTTTAAACATTCTAGGTTTATCTGCAGTCAAATTTAGCAGCATGTATCATCAAAGGGGACAGTGTGGTGAGTGTTGCAGAAAGCTGCTAACAGCCGAACTGCGGCTGTTCCCCAAATGTCACACCACAGATAAATCAGAGCAGCCAAGCACATACATCATAAAAAACCAACCAACCAATGAACCAACAAAACCAACAAAACAAAACCCCCAAACCAACAACGACAACAACAAAAAATCTCCACAAAATACCCTATACCTCTTTTTCAAAGCATTTAGCAGGAGGACCACATAATGCAGGTTTCCAGGAGCAAAGCTTCAGTGGTAGGAACTGTAATTGATTGGTGCAGCAGGGCCACAAAGACTGTGTGGAGAGTGACAGATTGTACTGACCTGGGTACTTCATAGCAAATATTTATTTTTATCCTTAAAATGAAAGATAAACCAAATTTCACCACAAGCAACACCCTCAAAAATAGTATTTTTTGTTGATTCAAATACAGAAACTCCTCTCATACTTTCTGCAATGTTTTTGTAATACAGATTAAAGGTGATTACTCCTACTTAGCTATGTTTCTTGCAAACCTGGAGAAACAGCATTTGCCTGTGGTATAAGTGATTCTTCAGATTTAGCCTTGAATAGATTTTTGGACTCTGAATGCAAGATTCCTCTTAGCCTATCTATCCAGGGCACTACACTATGTCTGGAATACTTTGTTCACTCTGATCTAGATGCAATTTATTTACCTATTCTGTTGCTGTTTCAGTCCTAAGTGTTTCAAAACGTAAAACCATGAAGTTCCTGCTGAGAAAATAATGGTGAAATGAAAGGTCAAACCTTTTAGTACAGTGGCAGGTAAGCGGGGAGTTTTGGCTGCCATCTTCAAAATTGTGGTAGATGTTATTTATGCTCTTAGATACTCTGCTTCCTCGCCACTTGCACTCTTTTCAGAGACAGTTTTAGACTGGTTTAGAAGGTGTTTAAGGTATTTTAGTTATAACTGCTCCCTCTTGTGCTTACACTGCTCTGCTCTCTTTGCTGCATGGCCAGACAGATCAGACTCTTGGATTTTGTGCTGAAATGGAAGAGATGCAGTAACTAGCTGGGTCAGAGCTTGGTCTCAGTGATTAAATGTCAGATGATGTGAATCACCATCCAAAGAACAGCATATACAGGGCGTTCAGCCTCCCAAAGGACAGCTGACTCACTTCTATGTCCTGCTCATCAGAGGGCTGGAATGAGAGCCAAGGCTGTTTGAACAGCCTGTGAGTTACGGATAATGCTTGGACTGTAACAAGGAGGCTCTAACTAAGCATGCAAACCCAGCCTGTTCCTGTGCAGCTCTGCTCAGCTGGCAGCCTGCATGGCAGGCCTTTGCTGTGAGTATTTCAGTGAGATATTTGAAAAAAGAAAAAGGAATACTGCATGGAATGAAGGGTTAAGTGCTGGTTGCATGTGAACTAGAAAGTGCCATCAGGTGTAGGCAGCAGAGTGGGATGTGAGTAAACACAAGCAGTGGAATATGCAGTGCTCAGAAATTATGGAATGTGCCAGATCATTATGTCAGCATAATTCAATTGCATCTTGACTCAATTAACATATTTACCTGCCTTTTCACCAAAAGGTGGATCATTTGGAGCTTATAAAAAGGAAAATATGGACTCTAATTTCTATCTACACTTGTAGAATCTCAAAGAGCATGTGCAATATATGTATGATTAGAATGCAAGGGTTAAAGATGCTTGCCAAAATCAGTGTACAAGCAGAGGATCAGTCTGAACTTTGAAAATAACCCCTACCAGGAGCAAGAAAACTCCTTCTTATCTCTGAAGGAGGAGGATGCCTGTGCAACAAGGATGCCTGTGCTTAGTTGAGCAGTAGGGATGCAGTCACCTGGGAGTGACATGTTGTGGTTGACTTTTTTTGCGGTGGGGGGATGGTTTCCTCCCATCCTCTTGTCCACCTTCTTTAAAGACAGATTAAGGAAGTGGGACAGGGTAATGCCAGATGTTTGTATACACCTCACCTCAAGTGCTGGGGGCAGTTTTGGGCAGCACAATATAAGAAAGACATTAAAGTGTTAGAGAGCGTCCGAAGGAGGACAGTGAAGATGGTGAAGGGTCTGGGAGGGAAATTTTAGGAGGAGCAGCTGAGGTAATTTGGTTTGTTCAGCCTGGAGGAGACTGAGGAGAGACCTCATTGTTGTCTTCATTGTCCTCCTAAGGGGAAGCAGAGGGCCAGGCACTGATCTCTTCTCTATGGTTACCAGTGACAGGACCCAAGGGAATGGCCTGAAGTTGTGCCAGGGGAAGTTTACGTTGGATATCAGAAAAAGGTTCTTCCCCCAGAGGGTTCCTGGGCACTGGAACAGGCTCCCCATGGAAGTGGCCACAGCAGCCAGCCTGACAGACTTCAAGATGTGTTTGGACAATGCTCTCAAGCACAAGATGTGACTCTTGGGGTGCAGTGCAGGGTCAGGAGTTGAACCAGGGATGATCTTTTTGGGCCTCTTCCAACTCAGCATATTCTGTACTACTGTGACTCTCTGATATCTCATTATCTTGTAGATACTAAAAACATTTAATTCGGATTGCGTGTTGTATTTTTTTACAGTTATGTCCTGAATCAGGGAAAGGCAGGATAAACTTCAATGTATTGTCTTTGATTCTTTTGATAGTCTTGGAAGCAGACCTTTGATTGCTATAACTTAGTGCTTGCGCTATTTTCTTGAGAGGTTCTGCAATTGTGTGTGACTGGAAGGTAAAAATAAAACTCCTAGATGTTAAGGTTGAACACTGTTCATTTTGCTGCCTGAATTTGTTGGGCTGTACTTAATGTGTAGGGAACTTCCACTGCACTGAGCACTTACCTGCCCAGGATCTCACTGGCTCACAGAATTCTGCTGTAGCCACTGAGTTGGAAGAGAATTTGTTAGCTGCTGTCCCACAGCACAGGCAGATGTACCTATATTTCCACTTGAAAGAGAGGTTTTCTAGGAGCCTTCCAAAGAAGAAAGTCATGGTGTTTTCACATAGTGTATTCCATTACACTGCCTTCTGTGCTGTCAAAGTTGTCCTAATATCAGCTTGTTATCTTTCTAATTGAAATAGATGGATTCAATTCTGCTTGCCATAACTGGCTGCAGTCTTGAAAAGATGTTCAGCTATTTATAGTCTATTTATTTTAATCATTATTTATGTTAAATATTGAGGGAATAGGCTTGAAGACACCAGTGGGCTATTCACTGTTGTTGCTGGTGATTTCTTTGCAAGTCTGAATTGTCCAAAACTAAAAAGGGCTTTTTACTTATGTCTATCAAATTTTGATGTGTATATGTTTCTAATTCATAAATCAGTCTTGGGAGTTTCTCTGTCTGTAGTGGGAATTTAGGGTTCAGATAAGCCATGAGAAAAAAAATGTGAACAAAAGGCACTCTTGCTATTCCTGCTGCGTAGAGATAAATGCCCCAGATAGTGTAGGTTATTTAGATGATCATGGTAATGTCAGTTCACTCATTGCGGAATTCAATTTCCTTCTTCCCATTCTCTTCTTAATGCCATATTTGTGAATCAATTCACTAAATCCAGTGAAAATTAACTTTCATTTAAGCATAATGAATTTACTCTGGAGTCACAGTTATGCACACAAAATGGAGTTTTTGCCAGTGGTTGTCCTCAAGAACTGTAAAAAGTCCTCAGATATTTATTTATTTAAATTTATTTTAAATTAAATTACATGGATTTGCAATTTGACAATGCCAGATATTCAGGATTTGATTTACTACCAGATATTGTTAAGGTCTTTGAATTGTTTAGTAATTATTTGATAGAATTATTAACAAAAACTTTTGAGGTTTTTGATCTCCGAGTTTGTAAGGTAAACTGTTAAAAAAAGAATTAACATCCCAGCAATAAGGGAAAAATTTGTTTCAGTTTTTCAGTAAGTCCCTACTTTCCTTTTTCCTTTCCTTTTCCTTTTCCTTCTTTGTTTGCTTTTTGTTGGTAAGTTGTGCATTTTCATTGAAAGCAGGCTCATGTCCTCCAATATATTATACTACAGTTGTACTACATCTTACTTCCTTCTTGCACCAATTGTATTTTAAGAATAACTGGGTAGGTACTTTTGCCTTTGAGGCAGGTACAAAGCACAAAATTCATGTACAAATTTAATAATAGTGCTAAGAGTCTTGGTTTGGAAAATAGGTGTCTGCCAGGGAGGACAGGAGCCTCCCTTGGAACGGAGAATGCAAACCGCCTTCCTCTGAATTATTATAATTCTGAAATTAGGGGGCGCTCAGGTAAGGATATGGGGATAGGAATAACAGTTCCTAGTTACACTAGTATGTGTAACAAGGCAAACAAACAACAAAAACTATGGCATTAACAACAAACAGAACGAGGAACCTCGTGGGGGCCTTCTCAGCCGAGATGGGAAGGGATGGAGGAGAGGCCTTGCCTCACAAAACCCTGGGGTAGTCTGATCCCGATGTCGTCGCAGGGCTCTGAGGAGCACCAAGCTGGAACGGCAGGAATGAGCAGAAATCGCGGGCTGGTGGATGTGTCAGAAGCTCCTCGGTGGTAGCTGGAGCTGTGGGGATGCCCCGGCAGGGCAGGGGGTGCGGGGCTACAGCGTGTCAAAGGCCGGAGAAGTAGCGGGGTGTGACAGAGGTGGCCCGGCTCCAGCAGGACAGGAAAATGCGA
This sequence comes from Trochalopteron elliotii, assembly GCA_024734555.1. NCBI lineage: Eukaryota > Metazoa > Chordata > Aves > Passeriformes > Leiothrichidae > Trochalopteron > Trochalopteron elliotii. The sequence goes on from JANPWX010021771.1 coordinate 730,224, forward strand.
ACTCAGGATTCCTGGACACACGAGCAGATGGTGGTTGATCCCTAGGACTGGGTTCTAGTGATGATAGTGGATTCTCCCTGCAGCAAACAACAGCTTGGCTGTCCTCCTTCCGATGCCGAGAGCGAGATCAGCTGCCCCCAGCCCCGTCCTTTAACTGCCCCCAAAACTCATGGCATCTTCCCCCTCTGGGAGAAACTCCCAGAGACAAAAATGTAGCCAGGTGCTACACCCCTCTTCTCTGGCCCGTTCTTTTGTTTTGCTTAAGTACCCATAAGTACCCAGTAGTTAGTTTCCTAGCAACTTATGGGAAAAAAATTCTATAAGTAAAGTGAAACTAATCTAGCCCCCACTAACACTACATTTCTGGATTTTTCAGCTTTGTATGTCACAGCACCTGGAAGCACTACTTTTGACATATGATTTTCAATTTCTAGTCTTACTGGTATCTATCTTAGAGGTTTATGTCTCTGTTGTTGTTCATACTAACCCTTTGTAGATGAAAGCTGCAGAAGAGACATCATTGGCACCTCTGCCTTTCATTATGTTTTAAACACTGAAGTGACTCATTAAGAGCAAGTATTGTATTGTTTTTACTAGACTGTGTAAACAAGAAATATTGAAAACCATCTTTCATTTTTAGTCTGTCAGCAGACAAAATGTTAGATCGTTAAATCAGTGCTATCATGTCTGTATCTTATAATGTTAACATTTAAAAGAAGAAAAATTATTTAACTCAAGTAAATCAGAAAACAAAATTATAATAAAACTAAAACATATTTTCTAGATAACTCTTCAATTTATTTTATGCTTAATTAAGTGTTTTCTGCTACTCTGTGGTTATATCATGCAAGCAGTTTAATCTTTCTTTGAGTACACCAGGCATGGAAAAGAAAATAACTCCAAAAAACATAACTAGGTGCGTTTCCCCGAGTATGGTCTACAGAATTTTTATACAAGTGCTACTTGGATAACATGGGTATTTTTTCACAATGTACTTGAAGTAAATTGTCCTGTACATTCTATTTTTTATTAAGACATAGATCTTGATTTAAAAGAAAATGTTCCTCTTAGATGTCTTGTTTATCCATTTGCCAAATGGTAAAAGTGGATCAGCATTTTTGAGCACTAATTTCATTGCCAGCCTGTTTTTGTTTTTGATGCATAGAAAAGCTCAAGCAATAAATAGCTCAACAATTGATCTCTGATATTCTATGAATACTGAGTTATACTAAAAAGTCTTGATCTCATGCCTCTGGACATTTGTTTCAAAACTCTGAAAATACCCTATGCCCATTTTTTGGAAGTAACTACTTCCCCAAGACATAGATTTCTTTTCCAAGAGTCCCACCAATACCTATAGACTGAGCTGGGCAATTCCTGGAACTTCAAAAAGTACTTATTCCTGCAAAACCCATGAAAACCAATGAAGAGCAGGTGCCTTGAAGTTTTCAAAGCTCTCACTAGGTAATTTTTGCAACTAGCAATTCTTTGAATATCTTTAATGTTAAAGTTCAGTCTTTTATCCTGATCTCTGTTAACAAGACTCATGGTCCGATGAAGTCTTTAGTTAATAATGGACAGATAAATCGGAATTTCTAAATTCCTTTTCTAAAAGGGAAACTTATTTCAGAGATGTAATAACATACATAGTTAATTAACATACATTATTACAATATATTAAGATTGTGGTATAAAAATGCCATCAGAAGATCTCTTTGTCTTTTGTAAATTTTTATTACACAACGGTTTAAAAATACTTTCTAAAATGTCTGTGTTCTTTAGGGTCACTGCAGTCATTTCCAAGTGTGGTGTCATGATTCATAGACTCTTGAACATAGCATCTTGAATAACGGTGTGAAAAAAGACTTTGTTTACATAAATGGAGGTAGGTTATAAAATACAGTTCTTACTTCTGGACCAGGAAGTACTTGGAATGTGGTTGGATTTTAAAACTGCCAGAAGATATAACTTTGCAGCTACTGCACACTGACCAAATGGAATAATATTTGAGTCTCATTTTATGGGGCAGAGAATATATAGGGTATAGAGCAATTTTATTGGAAGCCCATCAAAATCCTTGTCTAACTATACTCAGTTTTAAGGGACCAATGTTACAAGGGAGAGAGAGGCTGGTTAGACTCCATTTTTAAATATAACTCAGGTTTTCTGTCTGTAAGCATAACCAATTAGGGAGTCAAAAAACATACCACATTTTAAATTTCTGCCTCTGAAGGACAGCTTAGGCACACAGTCATCCTACACAGCTGGAGAAAGTTAACACAATCTCATCCACAGTTATTTAATGCTGTCAGTAACAATGAAGTGAGTTGAGGGCTAGATCCCACCCCAACCAGCTTTTCCCTAGGCAGAAATTTACTGTCCTGTCAGCTGCCTTAGGAGACCAGGCTGCAAGCCACTGCACTGCACTGAACTGGAATAAAACAGCCCCTACAAAACACATGTGGGGGTGAGAAAGGCACCTTTAATCATTTCACTGATCTGGTTTGAAATGTACTCATGATGGTTGTGTTGTGTTGATATAGCAATAATGAGACAAACCCCAGTGACACAGAGAGGGAGAGGCAGGGACAGGAGATCTTTAAAGCTCCTTTGCTATGAGAACCTAAGTGTCTGCCACCTCCACCCTCATGTACTTTTTATGGCTCTCTGGAAGAGCCATGTGACTATCAGCACCTTCCATCACAGTTATACCCCTCAGACAGACATGTGTAGCATGATGGTGTGGAAACCCTCAGTATTCTTCTTAAATTACAAGTATGAACCATATATATCAAATAGGAAATGAGGAATTTGTAATGTAAAATTTATTGTCCATGAATTCCTACCCCTTGTGAGGAATATAATAGAACACCTTGAAAACAAAATAGTTTACTCCATGGAAATAATAGTGATGTGTGATTTTGCTTTTCTCCAGTTTAAACATTAAAAGGTTGTGGTGGCTTGTTTCTTTTTGTTTGTTTGTTTGTTGTGTTTTTTTTTTTTTTTCTTTTTTCTTTTACCTTATTTTGGTGTAATTGTGTTATATTACAAAATGAAAGGTTTTGAAAAAGTCAGATATTTTGAAAACCTAAAATGAAGGGTTACAAATATTGTCTACAGCAAGTAAATTGGGTCAGATCTGTTGACCCAAGAGAATAATCTTGTCAACAAAAAGCCTTCTCTTTCTTCAGCTTGTCTTAGCCTAACTCTGCTTATGTTTTTCAAGTCATCTTGGGAATAAGACATACCTTAGGCATAATTATGCTAAACCTATTCTCCTCACAGATCCTGGTCCTTGCTGAAAAACATGAACGAAGAATTAAATGGAAGCCTTCTGTAATGATAGGATGAATTTTTGTGAGAAACTAGTGTTATCACCTGTCTTCATATTTAAATTTTCTCCATTTTTTAAAAAAGGAAAAAAAGGTTTTGACATTTATCAGCAGCCTTCTTACAAACTTTGAAGGAAGTTAAATTGTTGAGATTCTATAAAAAATGACACAAAACTGGAGACAAACCTTCAATAATAGATAAGTCCTGTTCTTTTCAGCTGTCATTGTAACATACTGTGGCAGAAATCTCTGCTCTTGCTTGCACAAAGAGATTCAGATTTCTATATTCCCCTGTAATTGTTTATTAAGGGATTCCTTTTACTGACTTTAGAAATGTAATAGGGAATACAAGGAATTGGGAAGATAATGCTATTTTTTCCAATCCCACTTTTTTTCCTTTGAACTATAAACTGGTTCTGATAACTGAACAGGTGTATTTGCATTTGGCATTATTCACTACTGGTTTACTATGTATTTGTGAAGGCAATGAAAATAAGTACAAATTCAATTAAAACTCAAATATTTTCACTTCTGACTGAACTTGACTTTGCCTGTTGTTCATGAGCAGCAATTGTAGCTGTGTTGTCTAGACTTAATTTCCATTTTGATTGAGTTTTAAACCTTCTTTACAGATGATGATATACCAAGAGATTACACAACCCTTTCAATAATGGACAGAAGAGCCCTTTTTATGATTTCTTTTAAATATGGAAGACTCAGCCATAAGGAAAAAATACTTTGCCAATAGAACAGAAATTAAAATTTGATAGTAATTTGACATGAAACAAATTACACCAGAGGAATCATAGAAGCCAGATTGTAAAATTGATACTTCCCATAACCGTCATCATTAGAGATCTTACCATTAGTACCAGCCGTATATCTACAGGCCATACTTATTTCATAGTCAGCTGAATTACAAATGGAAAGGTAGTTGAAGTAGTTAAACTGCCTTCTAAGATTAAAATTTAATTTACATTATTCTTTATGACATTTTAGTGTCATAACTGCCATAGATACAAAATAGCAACCTTTGAGATATATAAAGAGAACTTTTTCCTCTCTTTCCTTCATGGCATTCTGTTAGGTTGCTGAAAACTAAGGGTTTATAGTTCTACACAAGTTTCTTCTATTGGAAGAACATAATGAAATCTTTCATTATCTTGTTTATGCTGATAACCAGTTTGTGTTTGGCACCTTTTTTGGTACAGAAGTGCTTTGTATGTCAGTTAAAAGAAATTAATATAAAGCAAAAATTTTTAGAAGGGAAGTTGTATTTTATTTTCCTGGGATTCATGACTTAGAATAGATGCTGAATGTGTTTACAGATGAAGAACTTCTAGTTGCATTCTGACAATGTTTCCACTGAAATTATCTGTACTTTTGTTTACATGTGAAAAAAAATTATTTGGTCATAGACCGTTGAGTCAGAGATAGTTCAAGGAGCTTTTGGCATCAGTTGCATAGGTTTGTGCTCACCTATGCAACAGGTGAAATAAAAGGATATAAGAAGGTGGATATAGTAAATAGATTTATTTATTTATTTATTTAACACCTTGTATGTGTAAACCTCTGTGATGTATGTACTGTATGCTATGTTGTTTTGCTGTAACCTTTTCATTGCAACTTCTGAAACTGTCTAGTTCAATAATTCCAAGCAAATGAGAAGCCTTAAGTTCTACTGTAATTTGGAAAATTTGCACAGCTGATTGTAATAATTCTACTAATGTAATTTAGCAGAGGAATATTGTAAAATATGCTGTATTATATTTTAGTGAAGGACCAATAGCTCTGAAAAGGAAAACAAAAGCAGTTTGTATCAAAATAACTTAATTGAGACAATTTACAAGCTTACCAAGATAGTAAGTTTATGTTTGTGCTACATACTCATAAACCAAAGTACAGAGAAAAAGCTGACTTTCTGTTGCACTTCTTCTGAAACAGAGAAATACCAGGGACCTAATTAAGTTTTCTAAAATCCAGCTGCCACAAAACAAGCTTCCTTCAAATTTTACAGTTAAAGTAGTTGCTAAGCCATCCTAAACTCATGGGCAAGGTCTGATTCAGTTCTGCTGTTTTAATGAGATACTGCCTGCAGTTGGGCATATAAGAAAAATCAGCACTAAATAAGCATTTTGTAACTTCCTCACTCGTTAATCTTCTAAAGCAAGATAATTGCATTAGAAAAGTACAATTAAGAGGAGTACTTCCTTTCACTGTGTTCCTTCCTATCTCAGCTAACTCGCCTGCAGAGATGTTATTTGTTTGTATGACCTGAATCAGACCTCACTCAATATATGGATAATGGACTAAAAGGTCAAAATACCCTTTAGTAAAGGAAGTGAACCTGGGGCCATAAGTAAAAGTGCTGATATTCTAGTGAGATGCTTGGCTGGACTGTTCGAGACAGAATTGTTTGAGGCATCTCTCCAATCTGTTTGAAAGTTGCATCTTTTCTTCCAATACTGCCTTCAGTTGTCCCAGCGTTTTAACTGATGCAAGTCACAGCCTTCTGTATCTCCAAGAAAACCTCTTCAGCTGTTAGGTGGTAGCTGGTTCCTCTAATTCCATTGTTTTGCACATAAGAACATGTGAAGTAAAGTTAACTGTCCTTGGCATATGTATAGATTTCCAGAGGAATGTTTTAGTTCATTCCTGTTGGTCTCCTAATGCAAAGAGTTTTGCTCAGAGCTCTGAGTGGGTTTCATAACAGTCATTGATAACTCACAAACCTTACTGCCTTTTTAAGCATATTTACTGGACTAATGAGTCTACAGAAGATAAGGTTGTTTATTGCAAAAGGAGGTCTGGAATTGAGTATTTGCATTTATTGAGAAACAGCTGCAGTTATGCAATGATTAGAAGCTTGTAGCTAAAGGCATGTACATTATATATTTGCAATAGCATTGTGTATAAACAGCATACTTTTAAAGGCTAGAGGGGACCATTAAGTACATACAATCCCACCATCATAACACAAACTCTAGTAGTCCACAGAAAGTCTTGCACTGGACCCAGTCATCCAGACTGAAATAAAACCTTCAACTAAGATCAACCAAACTTGTCCCTTAATAAATATCCCAATGGTTACTCAACATTATCGTATCCTTTACTTGTAGGTTGAACCTATCTAATAGCAGTTGGATCCTTCTAGTGGTTAGATTCCTCAACACATTTCTAAATAATTTATAAAAGCATCCTGATGTTATTCAAGCATGGTGAGCAGATGGCAGTAAGGTTGAAATATAAGGGACAAAGGAAGAAATTAGTAGTCAGCTCAGGCACACTTCATCACATCAGTGCTTTGCACTTAAGTGGTCAGCTTAAATTTAAACACATTTTTCTGCCTAAAAAGGGTGGTGACTTGCTGATGAGTACCTATTTAGATTCAGGGAGTCACTTCTTTCCAATTCTCCCTAATATGAGAAGATTGCTTCAAGTACCACTTAGGTCTCCCTACAGATACTACAGCAGAGGATTGCAAATTCGGTTTGAAATATTGAGAGTACAGTTAAATTATATAGTCTATCTATAGCTGACCTGAATAAACCTTCTTTTCACCCTTTCTGGGGTTGAAATTGATACTCAATTAGTGGATAGGGGATGCTTTCAGGTAGTGCTCTTGGAAATGATTGATTAGGCAGGTCTTTGCAAACTCTCATACAAGACAGGAGTGAAATGCCTCGAATCTGTAGTATTCCTGCTGGTCCAGTCTGAGGCTCTCTTGAACAGAGAGAACAAATTGTGCTAAACTGTGTGGTGTTTTTTTTATACGCTCAAATATTAACTGATGCTTAGGTTAAGTTTATAAGTCACCTTCCCACAGGTCTGGTGACTTATGCATTTCATACTGTGAAGAATCTCAACTATTACCAAATAGAATATAGTTTACTGACTCACATTTAAGCATGATGCATTTGTGAGCTTGTATAGCACACCAAAAATAAAGAAGGCATTTACTATAGTTCTGCACCTTTCACCACCAAAGGCAAACTCCAACAACTGTAAAAATGTTTTCTTTAGGTAAAAGAGAAGTTTTTTACAGTGAGGATGGTGAAACTCTGTAACAGGCTGTCCAAAGAGGTGGTAAATACCCCATCCCTGGGCTTCTTTGTGATCAGGTTGGACTGGGCTCTGAGCAACCTGATGTAATTGAAGATGTCCCTGCCTGTGGCAGGGGGATTGAGCTCGATGACCTTTAATGGCCTCTTCTAACACAAACCAGCCTATGATTCTATGAAAACTCTTCCTTCATGTGCCTCAAAAAATGACGAAAATTTTAAATGGCACATACTGATTTAGAAAGTGGAGACTGAGCTTCATTTTCTTTATTGTTTCACATGTATGGTTCAGTTTTTAAAATTTTTGTTCTATTTTTATTAGAGCTGGTGCTATTTTTCTGGTAACTGCTTCAGCCTGATACAAATGTGCTTTAATAGAAAAACAGCCAGGCATTTAGGGATTCCTAATTCATAAACAAATGTTAAATAGTTCATACAGTATTTTTCTTTTGAAATCAATCTGCCTTCAAAGTATGGGTAATCACAGATGAAGATATTTCAAATAGAGAAGCTTGTTACTTTACTTTTAACTACTTTTTTAGAATTGTTATAAAATATGGCCTGGAAACAGTGCTCTAACGCATATTAGATTAGAGGATGTCTACCCTCCACCTTCCTGTTTTGTGTGTTGATGTTTTAGGTCTTTTCAATTCTTTGAAGCAGTATTTTTTATTGGGAAAAAATTCACTAAAGTAGAAGGAACATTAGGAACGAATCTATTTGTTGTACAAAAAAAATGTCTTTTGCAGGTTATTTGACTGATCTCTTTTTTGGAATGGCATCCTGTCCATGAATCTTGGTTTAAAGTGAGACAGTTCTGTAAACAAAGGGAAGACATGTGAAATGGCAGAAACTTGCTGGATCCTTCTTGCTAGCAGAAAATTTCCCACAATTACGAGCATTTTTTTTTCTCCTCACCCTGAGTTTCCCTGAAAAAGCATGGATTCACCATGTTAGTATATGGAGCATTTAATGATTCCACTTAAAATCCAGCATGGTATATGGATTCCAGTTTTGCTTCTGAGTACTCATTTCTCTGATCGCAAACTAATATTAATGTTACAAAATCAAACAACACAATTGGCTTCTTTATCAGGGAATTGCATGCAGAATAATCATATTATCAGTAATAACACTAGCAATAATGAGTAAAGGCATGGGCAGAGCTTTGAGCTTGAAGGGGGAAAAATTAGACATTAGAAAGGCCAAAGGATTTCCTCAAATTATTTTTTAAAAAACTAAGAAAGCTGTATATGCTTCCTATCTATATGTTGTTCTCTAGAATGAAGAGCAGCTAATGCTAGCCACATTCTGTCTGTGAGATTATTTCTATACTAAATATACAAGGTATATAGACAGATATTACTGATGTTGATTTTTAATATTTATTTATTTCTTAATGCAGAATCTCTCAAATATTATTTCTTTCTCAGACTTTTATGGTAGTAATGCAAGTGATGTCTTTCCAGTCTCAAGAATTCATGGTAATGCACAATGGAATACATTAATAATTAACTTACCAATTTATCTTTTTTGGGGGGCCCCTCTATGATTTCAGGAGGAATTTTTAATTTATTTCAATAACATGAGAGTTTGTTTTAATTATCGCATTAATATCTTTGAAGAAAGGAAGAAAATAGGCACAACATTTCATATCTGTGAGCTATAGATTTTATAAAGGACAACTCCACTCTCTTAAACAGTTTTGTAGATCTTAGGTGGTATCTAAGCTGTTTGGCTGGTTAGCTGCATGTGCATTATTTTATTGTAGTGTGGCAAGTAGTCATCCTATTATTTTAGAAACTTTATTAATCTGAAAAATGTTGCAAGCCTTTATTTGTCAACCTCTCAGGACAGAGACTTTAATGGGAGACTGAGAATGAGCACCTACACAGCTGCTGGTACATGTTTATTTCCAAAAATACTTAAAAAAAAAATCTGTCAATGCCTTAAAAGTTTATGTTCTGTTTAAGCTGTTCTTTACTTGATGCTTTGCCAATACACTGATTCTTAGTTTTCTCAGCTGAAAACTCAATAGCCTCGTAGACAATTTTAGAGCTGGCATTCCATGTTTCTTGAAGCAGAGGAACAAAAATTAATGCAAGCATTGCATTCTTTAAAGGCTTTAAAAAATAACCTGTGGCTAATCTCTTTGTGACCACATCCTTGTTCTCTGAGAGTCCCAGCGAGACTGTCTGTGACATACCCTGATATATGTCTTGTTGCTGACAAAGTGGGACAGTTCATGATGTATTTCTATATGTACAGTTGTCTGTCCTATTCTTACTGCTGAAAGTGGCTGTAAAAATGCCAGGAAGGGCTATGAGAAGCTGTTTGTTTGTTTGTTTGTTTGTCCTTGTGAGGTCATGTTTTTGTATGGTTTGAATCTTTCAGTCTGAGCCTCTCAAAGCTAAATTAAATCACAGATCTGCTGAAATACATTCTTCTTATTGTCCTCCTATAGATCATTTGCAGTCCTGGCTTGAGTGTTTTTTTTAATTGGGAAGCATATTAATGAAAGGTGAAGAAGCAACACTTGCAACAGGGAGAATGACTGCTCCTGCATTTGGGTCACTGACTCTGAGTCTTTATTTTACTTGGTCAGTGATGGAAACTCCACACCTATTCTTGGAGTACTGGTGTACTGATATACTGTGGAGCACTGTCACTTTCTCCTCATTCTAAGCCTCTGCTTAGAATGAAGCCTCTGCTGTTTCTTTCCACTTCTTGAGCTTCTACATCTTTCCAGATGCATGTACACATGAGAGATCTCAACATCAAAATTGTTCAACTTTTCTGCTGGTAGGAAAAATATTGCTGCATATTAAATTTGCTGCACAAGCATGTTTTACTACTTAATCAGACAATGCAAACTTACCGAGCAGATACATAATCAGGGAAAACAGGAGATCAGAATAGAAGACTAAGGATTTTGTGTTTAGTCAAAGGTCCTTAATATAATTTCTGAACTTTATGCATTTTTAAGGAGTTGCTGACTTCTGTAGAGAATCTAACTGCATTTCAAGCAGAGTCTCTACTCCTGTCATAATAAAATGTTACAAAAGAATATGGAGCTTTTATTGCATTCGTACAAGAATTGCTTTTAGATGACAAAAGTGTGAAACCAAGGTCCTGTTCATGCTTCATCGTTCAAAATGCCATAGGTCTGTTGAAATAAAACAAGGCTATAAAACTCAATGTTTGGACCAATATCTGAAACAAGTACTTATAACAAATACTTCATAATTTAGGGCTCTGTCTTATGAAATATCATAAGGATTTATTTGCTTAAACTGAAGGCGTTATATAACCTCATATAGTCTGGTTTACAGGAGCAAGAAGACCTAAAACCTCAGATTAGATGCCTTGCGTTTATCTTTACTCCAAAATGGAAAATGCTTGCTTTCCAGGCCTCATGTAATAGTAAAACATGGTTGCTTTGTGTGAAAGTACTTGAAGAATGATCTAGATGCAGACCACATTATATTCTTCTAAGACTAGATTTGTAACAAGGCCAATCTTCCTACTCAATTTGTCTTTCAATTTGCTAGTGAGTTAGAGGAGTGCTGTTTTGAATTATGGAGACTTAAGCTCAAGGATAATGAAAAATTAGAAAATACTTGGGCAAAATGACCTGACATGACAAGACTCAAAGAGTTCAATCAAATGGATTTGAGAAGACTGGAAGTGGCACAGCATTAAAGGTCCAAACACTGAAGCAAAACAAATTTGGATGATTGAGGAATGTAGCTTTTTTTAATAGAATTTGAGTGTTGTCAATCACAATATTAGTTGTTAGGATTGTCATGGAGTCTTCAATGTGGCAAAATTTTAATCAAAATTCAATATTTTAAGAGTGAATCTTTCATTTAAATGACAATTAAATCTGTGCAATCATTTGGATTATGCAGGTAATTGAGTTTGATCAAAATGATAACTTTAAATTTTGTAGTGATGTAAGTTGCTTTAAATTAGAAATAGAGGAAGGGAGAATATATTGGGATGCTTTTAGAAAATTTCATGTGTATAAAATTTTTATAGTCTTCAAAGACTTTCCAATTAAGTGCATAGGGCTGAAATTAAATAAATTTTGAAATTTTTTTATGGATTGCATTAAATCATCTTTTAATAAAAGAATCTCTTAGGCTTCTAAGGATTTCAGTTGTGCTGTATTTTCTCTCTTTGAGGTAAAGAAAAAGCTGTTTGCTTCAGAAGTTGTTTGTTTGCTGACATTTAGTAAGGCTGTAAGAAGTTCAGCTAAAAACATAACACTCCTATTAGCATTTTTCTTCTGTGGGACATGAATGGTCACATCTTATATTAACACTGGTTGTTATTTTTTCAAAATAAAAATATGATTTTCGCATTTATTATCCAAACAAAGTATTTCTCCTGCTGTTTTACATTTAAATGCATTAACAAATCAGTAGAGCAGAATGAAGCCTTTGTGTGACGTCCTACTTTGGAAAGATTATCTTCTCTGCTTTTTCAATTACAGTGCTTTGTGTGGTCTGGGTTTTTCTTTTGTCTGTTGCCTCAATTGGATCACAAGATGCTCAAGATTTTGTAGACCTGCACTACAATGTTGGTCTTCTAAGGCATCAATACATGTTTTAATTTGTATCATCTTTCAGTTTTGTCTGTTTCTGTCAGCATAATAGTTTCATTTAAACTTGTTAACTCAGTATTGTTATTTTTTATTTTCTGGCTTTGATCTGTCTGTTTTTAGACTAATAAAAAAAATTAAAAGAGTGAATATTAACTCCGGAATTGTTGCCTTATTTTTGTCATGGTCACTTGAAATGCACCAAGCAGAGAGATAGGCTTTCCTATTTCTTAGTGTTAGACTGCTGGTTACGTTTAACAGTAAATGAGTGTGGGTCTTTTGCTATTCTCAAGGTGGCACATTGCTGATTTTATGTCTTTGTTTCAATCATAACAAAATTCTTGCAAACAGAGAAGATCAAAGATAGAAACAGTCTCATGAGGAACATTAAGTTTCTTCAAAGACAAATATCAAATCCTCAGTGCATTCTCCTTTTCTCTCTTCATTGAGCAAATAGACATCTTTTTCTAGGGAGAAGAAGACATGATGTATTCCAAAAGTCTTTCTGCTGGACAAATGTAATGACTTACCATTGCCAGTATTTTCTACCTCTCTTACTACCTCTTCTATATGACTCAGACCATGTCTTACCAATAATCCTAGAGAGAACATTTTTACAGTTCAGTCTCTTTAGATTCAAATAGCTTACAATGTAGCATGACATTTATTTATCTAAATTGTATAGAAGAGAGTAGTGGTTATTTGAATCTGTTGAAAAAAATCATGCAACGTTTATTTTACCACACATTTTCCTTTTTAACCAATATACTCAATTACTCTTCTTAGTCTATTTCATTTTAGCCCCTAAAAGAAATAGAAAAAAAATTACTTCAGTTCTGCTTCAAGAAATAACTTTTTGATGAGGGTGTTATAGGCTAAGATGTTTACCTTTGCACTTTTTTCCTAGGCAGTTTTTCTATGCAGTTGGTGATATAAATGGAAAATATACTGTAACAATAGCCAATACATTGCTTATATTAAAATAGAGCCAGAATAATTTTGTTTCCTTTCTTCAACACAGACAAAGCATTTGCAAATGAAATACAGCAGTTATCTTTATTATCTAGAAATTGAAATTGATGGCATTTATGTTTTGTTCTTCTGTGCCTTGTAAAGTTATATACACTATAGAAAAAGAAACACTTATACCTCGGAATGTAAAAAGGGACCAAATCTATTACCTGTGCTTATTGTTTCTTTGAAGTGAAAATGTATTTATTTGAAAAGCATGAATTTTTCTGTAGTTTTCTAGCTGATACAGTTTATTCAAACTTCAGGTGACTTAATTTATGATAAACAGATATGTAAGAGGTGTTTTGAATACCAGGACATTACTCTGGCTTATGTTGTTCCTGACCTGGAAGTTGCTGGAGTCTTGGAGATTATGCAAGTATAACATCATCTATTCTCTTCCTCCTTCATGGGCATCTGGTGTTTTCCAGTGAAAAACAAATAGATTGTGTTACATGGACTTCTAATCTCATAATTTTGACCAGTTCTTCTGCTTGTTTAGTTATAGCCATGATAAAAAAAGAAAATAAAGAGAAAATTGTGGATAAGTAACCTTGTGAAAAAATTTTCAGGCCAACTCTATTTCTAATTGTCATTTTTAGTCCCTTCCTTCACTCTAATGTGCAGGATACAGTTAATGTCAGACTCAGTATTTCAGCGAGGCAGCATAAAATATTACCACCCTTAAGGTTACCACATTAGCTGGTAACAATTGTGGCACAATAGCAAGGTAAGAGCACCTTCCTCCTTTCAAGGCAAAAATGAAACAACTGGCACAGCTTTCACAGGGTTGATGGACATATATTTTACTTCATCTGAGATTAGTAAAGTTCAGATGGCCACTACTTCCTTTCCTAGGGTTTTGTCCATTCTTTCTGTCTGCTGCACTGAGAGGTCTGGTTTGCAAAACAGTTTCCACAAACTCCAAGAGCGAATGTCTGTCCCTGCCATAAACACCTTTCCCAGAGCTTGGCTTTCTCTTCTCATGGTCTTTAACACCAAGAACCTTTAATGCCATCACACATGCAGGGTGGAATGGTTGGCTGTCCATCATGATTGTCACAATGGTGGCAATCAGGACAACCTCTGCCTGTGTGTGTCCCTGAGAAAGTAATTTTGGCTGGCATTTCCTTTGTATGGTGACAGATAGTGTGCTAGATAAATGCCTTGTGTACAAATAAAAGTGAATTAATTTAATTAAAGCAAGTTGGACATTTTGAACAACTTCTGTATTGATGCTCTTGATTCCTTAGCTTAGCTAAGCTCCTTTTCAAGATAATGTTTGTAAATCCTGATTTAGAAGCTTAGTTATTATTAAGCATTTGAAAACAGACAAACTACCAGTATTTAAATAGTTCTATTTAAATTAATGACTTAGATCTTCTTCTAAGAGTCAATGTGAGGACCAAGCTGGCAATGGATTGGACACGATCTGTATTTTTCTCAATTAGGACAAAGACAGAATAGTGATGGTCAAGCTGGACTGTACCATGAGCCATAAAGTAATCTCAGAAGATATGCATCTGCATTTGCATGGTTTGGTTTTTCTTTCCCAATGAGATTTACATTCCTAAGCGTCCATTTGTGGATAATTTCTGGCCTCACACATTGCCTGAACTTTGGGCATAATTCCTTGACTGTGATGTTACTGCTGTTTTCAGATCAATTAGTGATGCTCAAAAGAAGATTTTTGTATGCAATGGGGCAAGATACAGCCTGATTAGATGAACTGCATGGTGACAACGATTATGATTTGAAGCTCAAATGTCTTTTGTAATATAAATCAAACGATGTATAACATAAGGGCTAGGAAAAAAAGGAAATAAAGGAAGTAAGTCTAGACACTTCAGTTGCATTTAATTTTTAAAGGCGCATCTGCAGGGCCTGAGCTCATAATTTATTTTGGGAGGAAGATGTGTGTAGTCTGTTTTGGGTTTTTGGATTGTGTTTGTAATGGGTTTTTTTTAGATTTTCAGACTTATAAATCTGATATCTACTTTTACTCTCAAATCATGTATCATGAATCGTTTTAATATTTTCAGATCTGCTATCATGCTCAGATATTTAAAGAGTAGGATATGGACTTGGAAAGGGGACATAGATTCTCAACTTTAACACAAACGTCTTAGGGGAGAAACTCATCTGAGCCCATCTTGTATGAGAGAAGAAACAAATAATGAATAAAATATTTGGAGATGGCTGAAAACACAAAGAGGATGACTGGAACTAAGTCATCTCTATTGGGATTTCTGTGCTGAGCAGTGACTGCTTAGTGTCATGGGTATAGCAGCTACCCTTCTCTTCAGAGAGAGGACAGAGAATTACCTTTTTGTCTGTAGGCACTTAATCAGTGGAGGCCACTGCCCTTAAAATCTGCCTGCAGAATGGACAAAGTAAAAGAGGGGGTGTGGAAGCTGACAAATTACTTTGACTGCTAAATAAATAAAGGGGCTGGTGCTTTTAAGGAATGGCAGGACAAAATAACAAAGCACAGGGATAGAAAAAGATATGGATGTAGCAAATAGTTTTATAGATGGGAGTTAGATCTCTAAGGAAAGGTGCTGAGTTTTACTTTTTTCTGATGAGCTAATTAAAAGGGATCTCTCATCTCACCCCCCCACAAGAATAGTTGGGACTACATCGGAGATTGTACCCTGATTGTACTATAAAGCTTTTTCTTTTCTTCAGTGATATAATTTGTGAATTTTTGTCTATATCCTCCTTCCAAATGCCATAGTCATAGTTTGAAAATAAAAAATTGGATATTTATAAGAATAGTTTCCCACATTTTTGTCATTAAATGTATCATCAAATCCCTTATTAACATTCTTACCATTTCTGAGAACGGGCATTTTACATAGGCGTATCAGTATGTATTCCAGAGGTTGTAATAATTTTTGTGAGACAAGAAGAAAAGAAATAATTTTTCCTGCTTTTCCCCGATGTACTAAATCATAAGCTATTTTTCTAACTTTTCACCACCTTGTATCCTACCTGTAATAGCATTTGCTGCACTTTTTATCTGATATTTTCTAACTCCTACGCTAAAAAATCCCTGAAGATCCAGTAAGAGAGGACATGGACAAATTAATAAAAATGTTTTTGTTTTGTTTTCTTTGTTAATCATGCACTGTACACAGCAGAGCTGTCTTGGAGTTTTTGTATATTTTTGGCTCATTTAATCTCAGCAGAGAATTGCTATGTATAACTGACTCCAACCTGTGAACCCTAGAGAAGGTGCAACAACCCTCTTCTCTGTTTCTAATTTCCCAAAAATAGTTAATTCATCTATATTGCTCTTCAAAGCACAGACTGAACATAGGTGCAAGGATAGATGTTTCTAGTATCATTCAGATGTGCTTATACAAGAACAATGAAGAAACTTGATTTTGAATTTTGAAGCTGTTAGGTCTCCTTAAAATTTAGCAGTTCCAGGAGCTTATCCTGTTACACAGATGTAAGCTAGATGTTTGAAAGGTCCCAGACAGAAGTTTATTATGGAGCAAAGGGAAATTGAACAAGTCAGTGGATAAAAATGTTAAAAATATTCACTTCTTAAAGGAAAAATTGTGAAATCTTTACCATTAAGGTCCTTGTTTACACACCCTATTATTGTCTGTTTTGCGTATTAATTTTTTTTCTTTTAATCAGCCTGGATGCTAATATAGAAAGAATGAGAAATGAGGAAGAAGGGACAAAAGTAATAATGCACATTTAACATTGGAACATAATTGACATAACAGAGACTTGTGGGATAACTTGATGGGAATAATACTATAAAATAAGGAACATATAAAAAGGAAGATCTATGCTGCTCTATTGTTAAAGTGTATATATGCTCGAATTGGAATTCCAAGTGCAGAGGGAATTGGACCTGCTGAAATCCCATGGACAATAATAGAAGGAAAACCAGGGGGCACTATTGTGTTGATGTTGCATGGCATCCCCCCAGATTTGTAGGGACAGTGCTTTCCATGGGCAACTACAGACTAAATCAAAGCGGGGAATGCTGCAGTAGGAAGTATTTCCCTGGAATCTTATGTGGGATGTGTACTACAAGATGCTAATGGCCTATCAGATTTTTGATAATTTTATTACAGCTTCTCTGTATAGCAAGCAAAAATACAGCTCAGATGAACACCCAGTAGTGGGATTTAGCTGAGAATGTGGAAATGGAGGACAGCATCTTGAAGCTAATGAAAAGAAGAGAAAGTCAAAGAACAACAAAAAAAAACCAATGAACCAGAAGAAGCCAGATTCCAGACCAGTGCAGGTAGAAAGCTGATAGATGAAATTTCTGGTAATGTGAATTTGGGAAAATTAGGCTGTGGCAGTGTAACAAAGCAGTAAAGACACAAACTAATGGTAGCTTTATTGAATAATAACATGAAAATAAATGAAACTATTTTTATTATCCCCAAAATGTCAAGTATCACATAAGTACACTGCAGTGTAAAGTGATGTTGCAGAGATGAGGAAGACAGAGCATTAAGTAGGAATGGACACATGATATTTATATAAGGGAAAAGTTATCCTCTGTGTTTTAAACATACATGACAATGTTGAAACCAACTTACTGTGAGATTTTCTGTGTAATTTGGTTGTTTCCATACCATTATATACAAATACTTCAAATTTAAATGTCAGAAATATTTACAATATTTTTAAGGAATACTTTTCTTGAATTTACGTATGCACATATTTTAAAATCTGATCATAAATTACAGCATTTAGAGAATATTTCCCTTTGGTTGCAATCTCTCCTTTGTATGACTGCTGAGGATTTTTTTTCCATTTATTGTACATAATAAGGTTAAATTAAAGTGTACCACAGTATTCTTGTTTAACATTTCCTATACTGGAGAACTGCCACTTTGATATTTTTAAAACTTTGACCTAGAAAGAAATGGATATATTATGCATATTTTTGTCTCCATATTTTGTTAAAATCCATTCAGTATACCATTTAAACTGTGTGGTTTGTGACAGAAGTGCCATACTGAACGAATTTTGACCAATTTTTTGTTCCAAGGATTTTTAATCTATGTCTGCAAAATTATCCATTCAGTAGTTCTGATCAATGCAGATTCTCTTATCTAGCTGGGAAAACATTTTCTTCTGGATGAGATGCTACCAGATGCTTTCTCACCTTCATGTGTTTTGCTTGAGCTGTGAATTAAATCCCTTCTGGATGTAAGTATTGCTGATTTTTATGGCCTCTCTTTAAGTGCTTCATGAAGTCATAGTCACACAAATTATCTTAGTCATAATCTAATTAAATAGAATGAGAGCTGTGTTTGCATTTCAGAATTCTGTCTCCCACTCATCATAAATATAGCAAAATATGTGTATTTTTGCACAGGCAAATATATGTGTGTATCCTTATATATGAAAACATGTAAAAATATAACAGACCTCACAGATTTGTTCCCAGACTGAGCTCTCAAAATAGAAAGCAGTAGGATTGAAAACTAGTTTTGATTAAAACTATGGGTTCTAGTGCTTAACTTTGCAATCCAATTGGGTATGAAACAACTGCAGATCTTTGTTACACTGCCTGGACTAGCAATATAATGCTAGATAATGAAAAAAATAGGCATACAGAATTAGTTTAGTAAGATGGTGATATATATATTGCTGGACATGAAGACAGTTCAAAGAAGCAGAATTTTTTGTGCATTGTTCATATAGTGATTGCTGTAACAGTGGTTTGCAACACAGTCTTTGAAGGAAAGCTTGATGTTTAAGGAGAATTTTAAAGAAATAAAAAATCTTATTATTTTGATTGGTGGAAGAACAAAAATAATCCTCACCAAATCCCACAATACTATTCCTTGAACTCTAAAGAATATTGTAGAAATTAATACAGAAACCTAAACCTACAGATTTAAAGTTCACTTTTCCTATTGTAACAGGATGATTTCATCCAGCACTGAGCAGATTACATCTAATGAAGAATGTCAAATGTGTGCAATTATACTTGTTTACTTTCTAAAGTTCCACTTAGGTTACTAGAATGGGAAAACAAGTGTGGGTCTGTGCCTGATGTAGACTTGATGATGTAATTTCCTATTATTTCATTATTCAGACATAAAATGACGTAGTGTTGGAAACTATGACCACACATATGCTTCCATTTCTTACGTATATTTCTACAGTATTTCAAATTTGTCCTAGTCCTAAAGAATTTGCTAGTATAAACTCATGCCATTTCTCTAATCTGGTAAAATTCACACTTCTAAAATGTGAAGAACACAATAAATGACAAGTTTTTTTTGTTTGTCAGACCTGTAGCGCTCCAGGTTTAACCAGCTGGTAAGGTCCTGGCCCAGAGGGCCAGGCTTTGCAGTCTGTATGTGATCATCATGGTTATTGCTGTAGCCACAGTTCAGATGGGAACACATTCAGTTCAAAAGAATAAACTTACAGAAATATTGACAGCTCATCCAGGTGCACTTAAAAGTAATTTTACTGAGTGTGTTTTGACCACATTCTGCTATTTATTTCTGTTTTGTTTAATTTTTCCTAACATTTTCTTTATCTTTACACTGAAATAATTTAGCAGTATCTCTACTTGTCAAATCTGAGCAAGAACTTTAAGCCCCCAATATGTAAATGCCACTCTTGTTGCTTGTGTAACAGCATCCATATAAAGACCCATATAAAGTGTGAGGCCCCATCTTTTGCTCCCTATGGAGTACCTATATTTCATCAGTCTCCCAGTTTGTAAAATTGCTGCTGGTGCATTTTGCCATAAAAAGGCAGCAGTGAAAAATTTGGCAGCTAATGCTTTTCATGTCTAAATTTCCATAAGGAGGATTTAACTGGTATCTTGCCCATGGGGATCAATATAATAATCATTCTATGATTCTGGATTGCTGAACAGGTACTTGTGCAGTAAGCCAGTGTATGTACACATTCTGGATGGCAGATATTTTCTTAAATTAAAAACCATGTTCTTAGAATCATCAAATCATAGAACATGCTGGGTTGGAAGGCACCCATCAGGATCATTGATCCCGACCCTTAGCTCTGTGCAAGACATTCCCAACAATCACACCATATGCCTGAGAGCATTGTCCAAATTCTTTTTGAACTCAGACAAGCTGGGTGCTGTGAACACTCCCCTGGGGAGCCTGTTCCAGTGCTCAGCCACCTTCTGGGTGAAGAACCTTTTCCTGATATCCTATTTAAATCTCCCCTGACTCAGTTGCATGCCATTTCCTCAAGTCCTGTCACTGATCATGGGAATGAAGAGATCAGTACCTGTCCCTCCCCTTTCACTCATGAGGATACTGAAGAGCGCGTGAGGTCTCCCTTCAGTCTCCTCTTGTCCAGGCTGAACAGACAAAGTGACTTCAGCTGTTTCTCATGTGGCTTCACTTCCAGGCCTTCACCACCTTTGTTGCCCTCCTTCAGACACTCTCTAGCAGTTTAACTTATTTCTTACACTGTAGTATCCAGAACTGCCCCCAGCACTGGAGCGGAGGCCACCCCAGTGCAGAGCAGGACAATCCCCTTGCTTGCCCAGCTGATGATGCTGTGCCTGATGCCAGGCATGGATCCTGATCCCAGGACATGTATGTCCTTCCTGGCTGCCAGGGCACCTCTGGCTCAAGTTTAACTTGCCATTGACCAGGACCCCCAGGGCCCTTTCTGCAGTGTTGCATTCCAGCCCCTCACTTCCCACTATGTCCATACACCATTGAGTTGCCATTGCAGATGCAGAATACAGTACCTGCCCTTTTAAAACTTCATATGGTTCATGATTGCTCAGCCCTCTAATTTGTTGAGGTCTCTCTTCAGGGCCTCTTTGCCCTTGAGGGAGACAACAGCTTCTCTCAATTTAGTGTCATCATCAAACTTAGTATTCTTCTGAGTTCCGTATCAAAGTCATTAATGAAGATGTTGAAGTGAAGTGGGCCAAGGATGGAGCCCTGTAAAACTCTCCTAGTGACAG
Source organism: Trochalopteron elliotii (assembly GCA_024734555.1). Classification (NCBI taxonomy): domain Eukaryota; kingdom Metazoa; phylum Chordata; class Aves; order Passeriformes; family Leiothrichidae; genus Trochalopteron; species Trochalopteron elliotii. Next base: position 751,194 of record JANPWX010021771.1, read on the forward strand.
GCCAACATCCTGATTCACCCCACTCACGTAACCCTTTGTCCCACATGGGAGCCAGTTGCTTGCCCATTGCATAACCCCATCCAGCTGTGGGCTGGGCATTTTGTCCAGGAAGACACTGTGCAAGGTGGTACAAAAACTTCGCTGAAGTCCAAAAAGTTCACATCTAACTGGTTCTGTTGATTGGCCAGATGAGCTACCCTGTCTTAGTTCTAATAAGCAGGAATTTCTTCTCATGAAGCTGTGCTGTTACCACTGACTGCATTTCCTTTCAGGTCTTTTTCAATACTTCCCAGAATATTTTTTCTATGAATTTACCAGGAACTGAACTGATACTGACAGGCCTGTAAGTTCCGGGCCTTCTTGAAAACTGGAACAGTGTTTGCCAGCTTCCAGTCAGCTGGGACCTCTCAGGAGTTGCAAGACCACTCAAAAACTATTGAGATTAAACATTGCAATCACATCACCCAGTTTTTTGAAGATTTTCAGATGAATCCCATCAGATCCCATAGATTTGCAGGGGTCCAGCTGGGGCAGCCAATACTACACAATTTCAGGGTCAGCTGGGAATTGATCATTCTCACAGTCATGGTCCTCCAGCTCAGGGCACTGAGACCCCTTTGGTATGCCATCAGTGTTGAAGGAAAGAGGCAAAGAATGTGTCAAACACCTCTGCCTTGTCCATATCCCTGTTTGGGAGGTGACCATCCTAATCCTGTAATATGTCAATGCTATTTTTACTCGGCCTTTTGCCATTAATATATTTGGGAAAAAACCCTGTTTTATTGCTCCCCACAGTTCTGGTGGCCTCAACTCCAGCTGAGCTTTGGCTGCAGGAATTTTCTCCCTACCATGGTGAGCAGCATCTCTGTATTATTCCCATGTCACCTGACCTTGCTTCCACTGGGCAGACACCTTCCTTTATTGCCTTATTTCCAGGAGAACATCCCTGCTCAGCCAAGGTGGCCTTCTGCCTTGCCTGCTTGACTACTGACATTTGGGAATTTCCTGCTCCTGTGCACTAAGGAGGTGATGTTTAAAAAGTGATCAGCAATGACAAATCGCCAGACCTGCAGAAACTTCTTCCCAGGAAGAATTTACTTATTAATTCCCTGAGCAGCCTGAAGTCTGTTCTCCTGATGTCCAGAGTTGAGGTTTTGCTGGTACTTTCCTTCCCTCAACAAAGGTTTTAAACTCAATCTTCTCATGGTTGCTGTGGCCAAGATGTCCCCAGTCTCTGCTTTGCTCATGACATACACCCTGTTGACAAGCAGCAGGTTAAGGACAGTGTCCTTCCAAGTCACTTTCCCTTAGGACTTGTTCCATAAAGTTGTCATTCAGGTCTTTAGGAATCATCTGGCTCAGAGCTGCACCAGCTGTGTGATGCTCCCAGTTAAATTCTAGGAAGCTGAAGTCCCCCATAAGGACAAGGCAGTTGACCTGGAAGGGTCCTTTGTTTCCTCAAAGAATAATTCATTGTCCTGGCCAGGAGGTCTATAGTAGACTCCCATGATGACATCCAGATTAATTGTTTGCCCCTTGACTCTTATCCAGAGGCTCTCAATAGTGCCCTTGTCAACTGTGTTTTTGCCAAGTGTGCCAGACATTCTTACCCTTCCAGTACATAGGATGCCGCCCCTCCACCTCTTCCACCCTCCTGAAGAGCTTGTAAGAAAAACAGCAAACATGAGTCCTCTCTTCTTGAGGACATTTTTCTGAGTTTCTCAATTGCTGTTTCTTCTGCCAGAAGAGGGAGAAAAATTCAATCAATGGAAGTATTTTTAGCCTGTCCTGAGTGTGTAGAGATAAAGTTTTAGATTTATCTTTGTGGTATCTAAAATCAAATTCTAGTCCTGAGGCTGTGATTTAAAAGAGATCTTACCTACCCAGCTGGGATGATAAAAGTTCTGACATCATGAAACTAGTTCCAGCTGTATTTGTGAAAGCTGCTGCCCAGCTGGAGATAAAAAGTTAAGAAAATCCAAAATGCTAGACTAGGCCTTGGACATAAAGAAAACTTGGATTTCTCATTTGCAGTTGTTTGGGGTTTTGTTTGTTTTTAAATGTTCTTTCCCTTCCTTTTGTACCTCATCCAAACACTTTTAATCTGAATGCTTTTAAATTTTTTGGCAACAACAAATTAATTGCTTGTATATTCAGAAAACTGTATTTTAGCTACCCTGTGAAGATTCTTCTGTTACTGCTTTTGATCACATTAGCTCCTTTTCCATAAGGAACTTTCTTTCCGTTGACAAGCTGTAAATATGATAAGCAGAAAATTAAACTAATTTTTTAAATAAAAATCTAGTACTTCTATTAAAATAATGTGTATTTTTAAAATATTGAATAGCAGGTAAAACAAATTGATTTTGAGCTCCAATCTCTTTCAATTAAATCCAGCCAAAGGGAGAATGACATAATTGTATTTTATATCCCTTCTCAGTCTACTATCATATAATAATATGATAATATTATAATACAATAATAACCTTTCAAATTCAGGTTTTTAAAACATAAGAACATTTCAATTTCAGTCACCTGAAGTAATTTCAGGGTAATTTTCTTCTCATTTTTCTTATAATTTAAGTAAATTATGTAATAACATCAAAAGATATATGTGTATCTTCTTTTATGAAAACCAAGATCCTCGTTATTAATATATTTTTGTTTTGAGTTCAAGAATCAGAGGTTAGAAATTTGACCTTGACAGTCTTTGGTACATGACAAGAATATAAAGCAGAAGGTTTATCTGGAGCAAACATGTACAAGATTTTTCTAGTCTTTGAAACCTCCTAACTATGTTCTTCACTATTAGACAAAATAGTATTAAAATCACAGCTGACACAGCTGTTCCCTCAATTTAGATTTGCCAGCCCTGATTTTACTCCACCTCTTCTGTAACAAAGTTGTATCCAAATATGAGATAGAGAATTATCTTACTTAAAGGTTTTACTTCCAGCTTTTAAGAAGTCTCTTCATCTGTTCCCAGCCCTCACCTGCTTGGAGAATCTTACTTGCAAACCTCTGTCTTAAATAGTGCAACTGTTAGCCTTGCATAGCAAGTTTCAAGGGTTTCTCACTTGGATCACTCAGCTCTCTTTAAACAGTCATTTGTATGCAGTGTGTTATATGCTTTGATACAAAGCCAAATTCAGAGTTCCAATGCCTTGCTACCACTTCAGTCTCGACCAATTTCTCTGAAAATGCCCTGAAAAGATAATAGCATAAATTTGAGCAGCCTAGGGCAAAGGGATTATTTTTTAATAAACTCAAACTATGAAAAATAGAAAATATATTCAGTTGCAAATGTGAACAGAAGGAGGAAAATTAGGATGAGTTTTAGAAAAGCACAAAGTGTGGAGAAATTATAGTGCTTCGAGGCACAGGTGAAACTAAGTGCTGCCTGTAAAAGAAAAAAACCTCATTCATTATACAGCCACTGAATTGCTCTGTAAGATCATAATGTGCATGCATGTCATGGGCTGAAGGCAGAAAGCAATTACTGATGCCTTATAGTGGCCAAAACATTTTTAAACTGGGTAGGACATGTTGATTTTTAAAGATATTTGTTTTTTAAGTTAAGGTATCAAACATGAATTTTGTGTGCTAGAACTGCAGCAGTAAATTTTAAGAGTTGTAGTTATAGAAAGAAAAGAAAAGGTGGTTGTATTATTCTGAAATGGTGTTATTGCTATCCTTTATTCAAATGAGTACATGAAGAGATGGGGAAAGCGTGAACAGTTCCAGAAAAAGATTTCAAAACTTGTATAAGCAATATTCCATCTCTGCAGTGGTATTCTCTCAAGTGCTTTCCATATTGCATGCAAAAAATGCAAGAAGAAGCAGAAGGACAGCATTCCATCCTGTGGATGAGAAAATCAAGAACAAGGGCTTTATGCCTTTAGAGCAGAACAATTCTATTTACAGAGATAGGTTTTATCTGAACCTCCGAGGAAGTAGGCAACATATCAAATCAAGAGATTGTACTAAGATTTTAAACCCTTTGAGATGGAGTTTTATCTGAGGTTTTAAATTCAAGATTTTGGAAAGGAAGATAATTCTGAAACAGCACATTTCAAAATGATGGATTTCCCCAGGTAATTTTTGTATCTCTAAAGAAAAGTAGAGCTAGAAAATTTTTATCAAATAGGAAATTGGAAAAGACAGAAAACAGCGACAGGAATATTAGACACAGTAAAGGAGATAAGTGATATGATTCTATACAAATTTTTTGTGCATGTGTGTAAAACTTGTAGAAGCCCAAGAAAAACAACTGAGAGGATATGAATATATAGTTTCAATTTTTTGGGAAGTGAAAGAAACCTGTCATGGGGAAAAAATAGGATAAAGACAGTCTTTGACAAGACATCCTTTAAAAACTTGAAATTTTGCCCAAATACAAAACATTATAAAATTTTAAATATTACATATGAAATTCTAATGTGAAAGACCATAAAGGACAATAGAAATAAAGGTATAAAGACACAGCAATCTTTTAAGAAGCCTCCTCCAGATCATGAAGTCAGCTAGAGAGTTTGGAAGGACATACATAAAATAAAAGGAAAATTTAACAAAAATGTAGTACAGGAGAATTTGCAAAGTCTCTTATGATAGGCTTTCTTCTTGAAAGAGACATCAAAACCTGCCCCAGATTTAGGTTAGAGTGGAAGAAATTGTTAAATGAACAGGTAAAATGTTCAAGGATTATCAACACAATACTTCTATAGATGCCCACAAATTTAACAAATTAATTACTAACTCTGAAATATGTGCTTACCAGGAAGCAGTTTTGTGCTGTTCTATGTGTTAAATACAGCCTAGGCGGAGGGGGGAGAAAAAAAAAAGAAAAAGGAATTTGGTAATACCAAGCTTTTCATGGCTTTAAAGACAACTATGCAAAATTGCAAAACTGCAGAAGGTGATAAAATAGCAAATCTAAAACAAAATGTGAATTGATGGAATCAGTAGGAGCACTGCAAGCTTGAAGTTGCATGATGGACTTGGAACGAACATCACTATATGGAAAAGGGTCTTTGAGCAAAAGCAGTTGTATGAATATCCTGGCTTGATGCTCAGAGGTCAAGGAAGAAACTGGAATATTCAGAAGTGTGTGGAAACCAGCAGAATTTAGAGAACTAGGGATTGTTGTAGAAGTGGAGATTGTTGTGCTGGTGTGTGTGTGCCAAGGCTGCCTGTATGTTCAGCAGTGTAGGATGTTCTGGTCAGTTGTCTTGAAGGGTACCCATCTTTGTGAAATGAATGTATCATCCTTTCAGTGCTAGGAAAATAGGCACATTGGAGGACTCGCAGCTATTTTAAGCCAATTCTTCCATTAAAAAGAATGCAATCTTGGAGTAGTCATTACCAAACAGGCACAAACCTGGGACTAGCAGTGCCTGACCTCACCAGTGCTGTTGTGTGCAGTGTCAGGACACACAGAGTGTCCTCTTGTGTGTGTAACAGTCAAAATGTTTGTGAGAGAAGGTAACCTTGTACATATAATAAGACTGCATGTACTTTGGGGAAAGTCTGTGTTGTTTTGTTCAGTCTTGATGCAATCCCTAGGACTGAATCAGAGGAACCCAACAGCTGAGTCCTCAGTACTAACACAGAAGTGATGGATAAAATACTAGCAAATTGATGTGTAAGCTTATAAACAAAGTTATCAAATATACAGTCATAAGGAAAATATATTTAGGGGAAATACTCTTGCCCGAAATTGCTTTTTCATGTCCCGTCCCCAGATTCAAAACCTGACTAATTTCCCCAGCTTTCATGTCAGTGTCTGTCTGTTCCAAGTCACTTTTTGGGCTAAGTGCTCAACACTTATTCTGGGATGAATGAAAGTTACTTAAAAAAAAAGAAAAAAAAATGTACTAACTGAACTTATGTGTCTCTTTAGAGATCATGCTGTATTCTGCTAAAATCACATTTTCTGTCTCCAAAAAATGAGTCTTGATGATATTATCCAAGGAAAGAAATAGAAAATATAACAATATCTTTACATTCCATAGTGCTTTATAACCTGCAACAGTAAATTTAATTTTAATACTCCCATCATTTTTATTAAAAATCCAGCACCCTGGTGGGCAGTGCATTATCTAATACATACCTGTGATTAATGATATTTCTAGTAACAAGTCCTCCAAATTGTCTGGCACTGATACTTCTTTGTGTTGTATGCATACAGCAATATGTCTTCAAAAAACTTCTGAAAATATACTCTCCTTCTTGCATAGGCTGGTAGTGTTTTCTGAAAAGTGATTCTCATAACCTGTATTTCATGCTTTTCAAATGTAGGACAAAACTTATGGGAAAGGAATTCTCCAGTGTTAACTTAATTTTGTTCAATAATATATTGGGAATTTACGTTGTATCACCAAAAGAGTACATTACTTAACAATCAAGGGCTGACAGTAAAATTATTTTGTGGTATTTTTAAAACAGATAATGGCAAATATTATTTTGCTTTGAAAAACTGAAGAAAAACGCTCCTGCAAGTGGGATAAAAGGTTATATCTATTCTGCTGAATTTAAATGTTGATGTTACCTGGATCAATGTCAAAATTACCATTTTCTCCACTGGAGAGAGACAGTTTACCTATCATTCATGCCTACAGAAGAGGTTATTGTCAAACAGGAAATTTTAAGAAACTCACTAAAATACTAAAAATTGATTATTTAATTCAGTCTAGTTGACAAGTTTAAAGGCCATTTCTATACCCTCTTCAGAGTTGTTAATATTGTATATAGTATATTTCCCCGTGTATCTTCCATACAGTTTTGAAACTTTTATAGTAGTGTTTTTAAATTTGGATAGTATAAGGAAAGTAGAAATTATACAAACAAGGTTTTTATCTTTCTTTTTTTTAAACTCATATAGCAATTAATTTTCTGGTATGACATTCATAGTTGTGCTTGCTTTGCATTTAGCCAAGTGTAAAGTGGAATTTTCACACTCATGCCAATTATAACTTTTTTCAAAGGTAGTGTAGATGCTTTTTGAATATTGAATTGGTTTGAAAAATGCCTACAATGAGAAGCAAATTATATATAAAATATATCATTGAATTAAAGGAGGCAAAACTACTCTATTTAAGCAAGTTTGACTGATTTCTCGGTTATGCTTGAGAAGATATTTAAAGAAATATAAGAGCATGATAATAGGAATATATTTGGCCCTGAATATTCAAGTTTTTATTTGCACAGCTCTCTCTTAATAACAGATTTGTCATGTCTCAGCCTATCTATAGAAGCTGATTTTTCCTACTCAGTCATAAGTAGGAAAATACAGTGCCTTGCTTAGTGGAGGAGAAACGATGTACTGATGAAGCTTTTGCCTTTCTTTCACATCTGTTCCAGTTGTCTAGGTCTTTCACAGCCTGTTGCTTTGGAAAATTTCTCCCGTGAAGCTTAGCAGATTCATTGGAGTGTCTCTGCTCTTTTGTTTTGGCTTTTTTTTTTTTTATTCCTTTTGTTTTCTTTTGTATATGCTTGTGCTACGGAAACAAGTCAAACTAAAATTATACAAGACAAATTAAAGTGTTCCAGAAGTGGTCCTGGACACTGAATGAGTCATACACTGCAGATACAAGCTCAGGCCTTTTGGATCTTTATCTTCAGCTGTAAAGTGAATGTGCTTTGCTTGGATCTGAGATAAAAGCCTGTAAACAACACATTTTTTCAGAGAAATGGCAGTTTTGTTACAGCAGATTGAAGAGACAGAGGATCATTCAAGAGCTCTCTGTCCTGTGTGATAATGTGCTTTCCCCCCTATTTATTTAACTGAGAGCAATTTGGCTTCCTTACCAGCCCAGAACTGCTCAGAAATAGAGGCATGTCAGAGATGATCAGATTGTGTTCTTCATCTCACTCCTGTAAATGGATGTCAGGTGGCAACAGGGATTAAGCTTTATCTCAAATCTTTCTTGCAACTTTTATAGAAAGATTTTAGGCAGTGATTGGCAACCCAAATCACCGCTGAAAATCTTTCTAGATCATGAATATTTCCAAAGGATTAAAGTATAACATTTGTAAGGTTGTCAGAAAGGAGGAGAAAACTCTTTAGTCTGGTGTTGAATTTTGTTAAACACAGCTCTGATGCAGGCACTGGTGACCCTAGAGACAGGTGTAGAATTACTAACCTAATAATTAGAATTACTAACCTAATAATCTTGCCAACTTGCAGCAGTCTGCTCAAAATCACTTCATTCTATATCAATATATTGAAACCACTTTGCTCAGGTTTTAGATAGGTGCCTAAGATAAGCCAACCTAAACATCATGTATAAGAGTGAGCAAACACAACATATAGGCACGCAGAGTGTCAGCTCCTGACAAAAGAAAATGTCTTCATCTTAGTTTCTGGTTGCTAAATGCCTGTTAGAGGGTGGATGGACAGCTGTTGCACACAAGTGAGATTGTTCAAGGTCAAGTCATATGTGATAAAATGGCATAAGATTTTCCCAGCTAGTTGATGCATTCCTGTGCAAATTTTAGGGAGTTATTTTTAAAAAAATACTATCAAAGAAATGTGAGGTTATCTAACATGTAGGAAGAGCATATGTCCATTGAACTGTGCAGCAACTCCTATTTTGCAATGTTCTATAACTCTCTTTAAAGAAAATATGTTTTTTCTGTAAATAGACAGACATGCATACAAACAAATCAACAACAACAACAAAATCCCAGATGTCACAAGAACATAAATCTCCTGATTTACCCTGGAATCTGTTCAAGCAGTCTGTCAGAATTTTTTGTTTTTTTTATTCCTCCTCTTATGATATTTCTCTAGGTTTGGGGGGTTTTTTCTAAATTTAGAACCTGAAGTGATAATATTTTGCTCTTTATGAATGTGCCACTTTGCTCAATGGAACTTCACACCCTGAAAATACCTTGAAAGAGTAGTAAAAACTAGAGCTAGAGACAGATCACAGAGGCAAATTGTTTATATTGATTTTGTCATCTCTTAATCAACTGTTCAGAAAAAAAAAAATTGTAATTGAGCAACCATCTCAGTAGAAGCATTCAAATTTTCATTGCCCTCTATAATTTAGAAAATAAGCAATATCAGAAAAATCTTCAATTTTAATTTGCTAGCTTTTTTGTTAGTCTTCGTCGTGCTTACAGTTTTTATATAAGTTGTTATTGCTTAGGCTTAATGACTAACATGATGAAATAAAAATTTATATATATTGTTCTGCTTGTGGTCCAAGATGAATATCTTCTGTTTGCCCCATTTCTTTGGCTAATGTTTTGGACATATCATGTTCAACAGGGATTAAATCCATAATACTTTAATGAAAACTTGGAAAGCTTGTAAGGTCTGGAAGAAGGACATCTGTCTGTATGACTCATGTCCCTGTTACAATAAACGGCACCAGCCTGGTTGCTGGAAGTACCTCTGGGCTAGTTCACTGAGGTTTTTTCTTGTGGTGTTATGTGTAAATTATGTAAGAATGTAGGTACTGCACCCACAGAAAAATGGGGATTAGGGAATGTTCTTCAGTCTCTTCAATTAAATGTACACAGGACAAGAAATTACCTCTCCAGACTTCAGCCTAGCACTGAATAGCCTGCATTTTTCCCCTTTATTTTAAGATTTTAAGAACTCTATTGTCCTGTTTTCTGGCTGTGATATGGACTGGTGTGTTAAGGTTGTTCATGAAAACATGCCTGAAAGTGTTTAAGACAGGGAATCATAGAATGTAAAAGAAATATTTAACCCCCATTTAATGTGCTTGTACTGATTTCCTCAGTTAAAGCCATAAACTTGTACCTTGATTTCATACATCGTTCTAGCTATTTTATTAAACTTCTATGGGTTTTGCCAAATGCATCAACTAGTTTAATTAATTTCTGTCTTGTGTGTACTGCCAGAATAGATTGAACAATGATTTATTTACTTTTGTGTCCATTGAAAAAGTCATGTGAGGGTACTCTTGTGGATACTGATTTTTGCTGATGTAATTGATGTTATATCAGGAGATTTTACTGTAGCATCTCTGTTGGTCAGAAATTACACTTTATCTCCTCTTTGTCTGGCTGAGTTAAGGAAAAAAATATATGCAGAGATGTATCTGGCTCAAATGAGAATATAAATCTTTTAACTGCCTGATCTCAGGGCATCTGAATTTCACTTTAATTCTACTCTTCCACGATTATTGCAATGCATGTAGCCAGAGGCTGACAAATGCTTCTTTTCAAAGCTGTGATGCCATGCCATCATCAATTGCTAGGGGGTTTTGCTTAGTTTTTGTTTTAATACAATGACAAATTTGTCAAATTCTGACAACTATATGAAAGTACCCCACTGCTGGTTTAAGCATTCTTAGGTTCCTGGATTTGAAAATTACTCTAGATGATCTTCTTTCTCTGAATTTTTAGCATATTTGTGGTCTGAATATCATATAAGTTAAAAGATGCCTTTAGATTAGACTGAGAAATGGGATAAAAATATCCAAAGAGCCTTATTTCATTATTACAAACCGTACTGCCAATGTCTAGTTAAATATAATTGTGGCAAGAAGCCCATAATCAGAAGCCTGTAATCTTTTGCAATTTTTTCAGTTGGTATGTTATTTGTTATTGAGTGGAAATCATGATCTGTTCAAGGATCAGCTTGCTGTATGGTTCAGGGTTGACTATGTGTTGAATGATCTAGTGATGCATCAAACATTTGCTTTGGTGGATGTTAGAATGTGTGCAGCATTTATACACTGGTGAAGTGTCTTATGCCTGAATGTTGAACAAATTGAAAGGCCTTTTTAAATTATATCAATTAATTTCTTTCAGTATAGAAGCTATTTGGATGATCAAGGGATAAAACCTCACCTTTGACTTGCAAAACACTCCTGATTAAGTCCTTGCCACCATGAATAAGAATACCTGTAGTCTACATGGGAAGAGCAAGAGTGTAAGTAGAAGGTTTTCTTTTTCTTGCTTTTTTATTTAATATTAATATTCTTCCCCACTACTTCTGTGTCTTATTAGCCTTTCAAATGCCACTTTCTGAGACAGAATGATAAAATCATTGTTACTTGTACCCTATTTTTGTATCTGTAACGTAAATACATATATGCGTGTCTTCAACACCCAGATATAAGATTACTGAATAGTGGTATGGTTTGAGTGACATTTTTTCACTTATCTTTTGAAATTGAAACATTCATTTTCCACAGTTTATTTTTAAAAACGTTGTTAGAAGCTAATTTTTTCTTGAGCATTCACTGAAATATAAGAGTATATAATGTCTACATTGTACTCAGTTGTAAACATATATCCCTGCACTGATGTCAGGGACTGCACTTGATTTGGTAGGAAATGTTGGCTGTGAAATGTTCCAGGAGATCAATAAGAAGCTAATTATATAAGCATAGATTTGGATAAGGCTCAATTTTGCTTATTTTCTGGTCTTTGTCATGTGTTTTGTTCTATGTGTATACATCTATATGTATTCAAGAGTGCTTCTGCAACAAAGAGGTTGGACATTACAGACTGTGAAAGATATTTTTTAACCTGCAAAATAAACTTTCTTATTTTGATGTTAAATTCTAGCATATTTTGCTCTCTGAACTTAATTAGAACCATCTGCAACTATTCTTTCTTTGAACTGGGTACATAGAATATTTTCTGCTGTTTGTTGTTTTGAAATTGTAAAATAGTTAATCTCTGAGAAATTTTTTTAAGCTATGTGGTGTCATGCTACATAAATAATTTTTTGATTACTGCTTGTGGGGGAATAGAGAAAGCATTTGAACTATTTGAACAAAAGTGACTTTGGAGAAGCCTCATTAGACTTGTTGAGCACAGCCAAAGGTTTCATATCATATATCAAATCTTCCACTGTTCCACATGCCTGTCAATTTGAATTTTCATTGTCAAAGTCATCCCTGGTCTGCCAGACCAGTAATTTCATGAAAAGACCAACTGGTGAATAAGTAAAAATGTCTTCAGTTGAACTGGATAATCTTAAAAAGAAAGAATGGAATATAACTTCAATTTTTATTTAGTGGGATGTTGTTACATATCTTTGAAGAAAGTTTTTTATCCATTTAGGAAGCATGGGAATCAAGGTGTTGGTTCAGCGATTTCAGATGTCAGTGAACATAATTTACATAATATAGAAGATGAACCTGGAGATATGTGTGAACATTTGGGTATTTTCACCAAATATAGAACTCACTGTGCATCATGAACTAACTGAAGCTAACTTTAACAGTGTAGCATAATAGAAACTGCTGATAGAAAGTATTTTAAAATTTCCATTCCTTTTTTGACACCACAATATATGCAAGTGATCTTGTAATTAAAAATATGTGGTTAATATTTATTAACTGTACTTCTTCAAATAGATTTTTACATTCCATTACTTGAACTATCCTCAGATGGCACAATATGTCTAATCCTGCTAGACCTTTGCTCTCTCCCTAATGGTTTGCACAGTATTGCTATACATTCTTTTGTTGGTAGCCTATGGAGTTACATTTAACTGTTTGTGAAAAGGGTTTATATAATAGTAACTTCTTTCTTTGAGTGTTAGTCACAGCATTCAGTGAGAATCTCAGCATCCATTTTCTTTCAATCTGTGTGTACTGTTTGTCTAATCTTTTCCTTAGGTATACTTATGTGGCTCTTTATTTCTTTTATAACTTGCCCTCTTAAACATTTCCTCCTTTCCTTTTTTTCTGTTTTCTCTATTCAACTTAGAATACTCTAGGTAGTCTAATGCTTATAATTACATGACTTATCATCTGATACTTCTGAAAAGACAGCTAAATCTTTGTCTCTCCCTATCTCCTTCCCTCTCTCCCTCCCTGTAATTTGGGTTTTTTTCCTTCATTTCCACCACCTCCCCACCAAAAAGTTACTTCTAGTAAAGAATGGAGTTTTAGTTAGTACGGATCTGCCATAGAATGAGATCTTTTTCTGAACATCTTTCATAACAAAACAATGAACTTGATTTTTTTATTGTTTTAGAAGGGCTTCATATTATTTTCATAACTGCATAAGCAAGGCCAGGGATTTCCCCACACTATTTCTACAGCTCTGTGTATGTGAATATAATTTTTTCTTTATCAAAAAGCATGATGAAATATATTTATTGGTACTTTCAAAATCAGACTTCCAGCCTATCTTCAATGAAATTAGCATAGCTTTACTGACAGTTAGTACACCATCTATAACAAATAACTTTTCAACAAAGTAATGTAATAACTAGATTTCTGTGGGAGTATGTTGGAGCTTACTTGGTCAGCTAAAGGAAGTAAGAGTACTTTTAGGTGATGGGCATGCTAGTATCAAGAATGAAGTCTGACTGTCACACTGTGTGGGATTTTATCTTGGAACATTGTGTCAGAAGTGAGTCAATCCTTGTGAAATCTGAAAGTAGCTATATTGCAAGAAAATGAACCAAGAAAGCGGATATATTTAGCAACTGGGTCTGCTTAAACTGTGGCATTTCAAGAGCTTCAACAACAACAAAAGAAAAGTAGTGGGGGCAGAAAGAAAAATTAGAACTTTAAGGGTATTTTGTCTGCCTTTTAATTTATTATTATCTGCAAAAGCCTAGAAGTGCAAGACTTTTGAATTCATAAACATAAAAAGTGTATTTTCAACAATGATAGCTTTAAAGGGATTAACTACAGATCACTAGTAGGAGACAGAGCGGCTGACACTTTGTGATCAAAACTTTAAAAGCAAGTTTTGACCACAGGGGACAAAAAATGGTGGACCTCAAAATGGAATGCTCTCCAAGGAGAGGTTGCAGGAAGGATTCTGAGAGTTTAGCTGCATGCAGAAGTTGTGAGCGAGGGGAGGTGGTGGTGGTGGTGACAAATCATGAGAATGTAAAGCAGGCACAGAGCACCCATAGAGGAGTGCAAAGGAGGGCAGGGAGCTATTTGCAAACAGCTGACTCACAGACATGTTTTCATCCAAAGTTCTTAGGGTTGGATTGTCATAACCTTTGCCTATGATGTGGGGGAGTAAAGAGAAGTTAAACATTTCTTTTATTGCTATGGTCGTTTCTCCTTAGATTATGAGTCTCAGAGAAGACATGGGCCAAGGGTTCTTTGTCTGCCCCTCCTCCTGTAGGGAGAGGGAATGTCATCCTGTCTACCCCAGACAAATGCACTACACTCCTCTGCTCACCAGCTAGAATAGATAGTCAGCAACAGGGTAAGGCAAGGAATACCAAAAAGTAGAGTGATGTAGTTCTCCATTGAGAGTGTGAAGGAATTGCAGAGAAGTTCAGTTCCGGGCCCTTTTCTGGCACAGAGCAGTTCTGTCAGACAGAAATTCTTGCTTTAGGACAATAACTCTAAGTAAGCAATTTGTCAACAGGCAATCTTGCAGTGTTCCAGAAGCATTTTTCATAATAAAATTGCATTAGTTACAAATAAATTGATTTTTCTCTCATCATCAATGGTGAGGTCCATTTGTTATCTGATAGAAGGATACTTAGAGGGAGATTGCTTGGACTAACCATTCTTAATTAATGGGAAGCAATTACATTACATATTCTTAGCCTTCTTCCACCTCTCTATCTGTAATACAGCTTTTTCAAATGAAACAAGGGATAGAAAAGGCAAAGGTGGGACATTGCCAAAGGGCAAATTGAAATTCATACAGTGGTGCTATTTTTCCCTTAATGTCACTGGTTGACTGGCAAACTGGACATTTTAGGCAGCATGTTTCCTTATGTAAGGCAGCAGCTTACATGCAGAGAATTTCTGAAGACAGAGTAAGCAATGTCTGGTGCAGCTTTCATAGTTTTTTTCAAACATTCCTTTTATAGGGGCTAGTAATTAATGCCAATTGTGAGAGCCCAGTCTGAGAAACAATTGCTGGATTTGGATCCTATTAAATTAATTATTTTATGTTAATTTACTGTATTCACTTGATAATATCCTTGTGTGCACTTGATAATATCCTTTTAGTTGTGGGATTATCTTTGAGAAAGAGAGAAAAGGTACTATAGCAGGAATGCACTAGTTTATCCTTGACAAAGATATTGCACTTGTTCATTTCCTCCCAAATCATTCTGTATTTCTTCATTTTAGTCTTCCACCCTCTCCAGTCTTTCACAGAAGTTCTGACTAATGTTTCCAGATACCCTGTTCTGTTCAGATCCCAGATTCTATTCTCCATGCTTTTCTTCCTTCTGACTGTGATATTTCTGATATTAATAGGCATGCATTTGTCATAAATCTCTCTTTTGTTCTCTTGATTCTTCTCCTGGTTCATCTCCTGCCTACATCCCTAATTAAATTCTAGACTTCTTAAGCAACTCTCCTTATCTAGGGCCTGGGCAGTACACAGAATTTTGAGGCATAACTGCACTGTTTTGGAACATGAAAGTACTCCCACTCATGTGCTAACAGACATAAAAATCCTAATCTGTAACTCAAATGTCGTCCACTATTATGCAGATCTAAAAAACAATCTGTGGGGCAATGATATTTATTTAGTCCAAATTACATCAACAGGAAAATAAATCTCTTGATGGTTTGAGTGGGTCTGACAGAGAGTTTCATAGCTCAGCTATATCAGCAAACCCCTGAATTACACCTAGGACTCCACTTTTTGGAGTTCTTGCACAGTTGTGTCATTGGGATTCATTGTCCCAACAATGATTGTCTGCTGGGAGGTTACACTTTCCCAGTAACACATTTATGCTCTCAATTTTTCCACCCAGTGCTTTATTTCAGGCTGCCCTGAAGAGCCACAGTGTGTGGTTCAGGCCCTCTTTCATGGGAAGGACTGGGAGGTGTCAACCATTTGTTCCAGAATTACAACTACTTCTGTTTTTTACTCAAAGTAATTGCCCCAAATCTGACACTAGATCCAGCCCTTTTGTTTTTACTGTTTGATGGAAACTGCTGCTACCTTTGGAATAATGATAAGTGGTGAAAATAACATTAAAACCCGCTGAAGATCTTGCTCTATGACTATAAGAAAATATTCTTTACCTAAAGAGTGTAAACTTAAATGAAATAGATGTTAAAAGGCTAGAAAAGGAAAACATGGGTAGGTTACTGAATCCTGGAATAGGCAAATTAGGAGCAAAGACAATAAAGTTCAGGACTTTATACATTGCACTTCACACTGAAGGCAGCTAGTGGTCAGGGAGGAGTAAAGGAAAGACATGAAGGTGGTGGATAATTAAAACAGAATAATATTAAAGATTTAATGATCTCGCTACTTTTGCTTCCCACTTACTTATTATTGTACATTTCTAATCCATTACTGAGTTTCTAGACACTCTTCTATCTTTCAGTATGAAGATAGCCTTTCTGGCTCTTCAGTTTGCAAAGACTTCATCTTTTGATTTCCTCTTTCAGACTAAATCTCAAAATGGTGCCTAGGAGAAGGCTGACTGATGCTGACAGAGTAAGGGATACACAAGAATGAGCACGTAACTGCTGCAAACTATATATGGAGGAAAATGCCATATTGTGTAATTATTTTTTTTAATGTAAATTCTGTTCTTATTTGTCTTTCACTTGTCATTTTAAATTGCAGGTAGTTGTTGTCAATATCCTTGCATCTGTTAAAGTGCAATGGATATTGCATGTTCAGATTCTCCTGCATGACAAGGTCCTTGAGGTATTTATAATATAAATATTAAATATTTTCGATAGAAATATAAAATTTCAAGACTTTGGAAGTACGAAGAGTACTAAAACGTGGTAATTAGCAGTCACATGGATGATGTTTTTAGAGGAACAAATCCTGTGGTAATGGCAGAACAATTTGCTAGATTTTTTGTTGAAAATGGAAATGGCTTCATACTAGTTGTTATGAAAAAAACAGATAATTCTCTGGCAAGGATTACCATTCTTTGGCCACTGACAGCAACAGAAGACATGAACAATTAAAAACAATGAATGGCTGAGTAGTATTAAAACTTGAGTAGGTTGACAAGAGCAGTATATTCCAGAATTAAGACTGCCCTTCAACTCTTAGATGATGGTCTTGCTATTAGAGTTTTGTAATTTCTATTTTGTTTCTTTAGCAGTGGCTTCTGAAACTGCTGTGACTGTACATTTAAAATGAGATTTTTTTTGTTTATGTTGTACAGTTTTTTCCTTTTGACACAGGCCATGTGTCTTGCCTTTTATCTGTGTATGCACACATGCCTGTACACATAAGTATAGAGCCTAGAAAGGCAGAAAGCATATGCTATATATGTCCATTAGGAAGCCCTTAATGAAGAAAGAACATGAACAGATTTCTTTAAATGAATAAAAAGTTCCAAAAAAATCAAATCTAGCTCTGAAAAGGGTTAATATCAAACTTCCTTTTCTATAAAATATGAGGCTTCTCTCACTGACCTTGAAGTCTGTTACCTTACATAGGACCTCAGTAGGAACATTGCAAACTGCCTATGAACAGTGAAGCTGCATAATCTGTAGCCCCTGATCAGATGCATCTGGTGGCTTGAGGCTGAAAATCCTAATATTATCTATGAAAAGGCTGGTTAAATCTTTGGATTCTCACCTATTTCTTTCAGCACTGCAGAATCTGGGAATATCTGTTTTGTGCGTTTCTTTTCTTTCTCTCTCCTTTTTAAACCTTGTTGTAATTTGTACCAAAACTCAGCTAAAGAAAGGAAAGAACATGTTGAAGATCTGGGGAATTTCCGCTTCTCATTGAATCCTTTGATTCTATGATTCAATGCAGTTTGAGGACACAGTTAACTGAAAGAGACAAGCAGCATTACCTAGCCAAGTCTATCCAACAAAAGTCCCCATAAAGTGCTTCCTTCAGAACTGGGACTGGATTCATGTAAATGTCTTGATTTTCAAAGTGGAGAAAAACCTGTTTCCAAGATTTTTGATTAAATCTTTTTGGTCAGTTGCAGCTGAATATTTGGGAATAGAACTTAAATAATGTTCCCAAAAGACCAAAGAAGCCTATTAGGTACTTGTTTCGTGTCTCTGTAAAGAGGGGGGTAAAGGAAACAAATTTTGCAGTTTGTCCTTCCATATTCCATTTCTGTTATTTACAATTTCCACATTTAAATATGAAAAATAACTCACAATTTCCCAGGTCCTCCCTTTGTCTTTTCATAGAACCAGTAAGTATTGTCTCACATTTTCAGGCAGTCATAACAAAGATAGCTTTTTATTTTGAAACTTCCAAAAGGCTGTGATTAACTGCCTCTGCCCTGTCAGTCCTAAGCTGGAAAAAAGAGGAGGCTCAAACTTGCTCTAGGGCTAGTACTCATATTTCATATCTCAGATCATGTGTTCTCGAAAATTATTTGATTTTGATTTTTCATATTTTTTTTCCTGCTGCCATGCTTCTGTTCTCATTCCCCCTCCCTCACCCCTTCCCCTATCCCTCACCCCAGGATAACTTGCCTAGAGACTTAATTACTTATCACTGCACCTTTCTTTATAAGTATATAAAACAAGGGAAACCTTTGAATCTGATGGATTTTCACTGTGATTTGTGGCCACTCCTGAACACAAGGCATTCTTTGGTATAACTTCCAAGCTTTTCTCTTGCTTTGGGTTCTTAGATGTTAGCTTTCACCTATGCTTTTGACACATACTTATAGCTTTTGCAGGGTCCTATCTGCTTTTTAGGAGCATTTTCTGGGTCTTTGTTAGGATCTTAGACCACCCATCTTCCTTTCCTATTTAAGATCCAGAAAGCAATGAAGGCTATGATGCAATGTTCAAAATAATTACCCTGTTACAATGTGCAAATTAAGCCAAATTCTGTTAGCTCTTTTACCAGATATTAAAGATTAGGATATTGCAACACCTCATCTGGACATTTTGCTGTAAAATATAACAATAAAAACAGAGTTAAAAAATTAGGGCTCCCCTTAAAAAGCTAGTGCAGCAATATCAAAGAAACACTTAATTTGGTATCAAAGAAACACAGGTAATTTCCATGGTCTTAAATAAGTACAAACTACAACTGATTGCAAGATGATTTTAAAGAATAAATTAGCATACGTAATATTTTTGGCTAAAGGATTGAAAAAATCATCACATTTTGTATGAGAAGAGGGATATTTTTTAATATACAAGTTATGCTTCTTATACATTTTAAATTGCCATGCCTTGAGAAAATTGATTTCAAAACATAAGTGAACTTTTGAAAACACTAAAAGGCAATAATGTCCAGCTTCTCCATTAGGTAAATAAACTACAGTTTTCTACCTATGTAATTTGAAACTTAGACAAAGACTGTGACACTTATCTACATCACTTTCTCTGCGTGTTCTTCATTAATAGTGGCAATTAATAGCAAACTTTCCTCTCTTTCTGGAGCAGAAAATTGCATATAGTTGATGTTTTTTATCAGGGATCAAAATCTGCATTACATGACACATGTCAAGACCTAGATTTTTCTTAGTAACAACAGTCTCTGAATAATACAGTAAGGACAAATGAATTAGGATGGGAAGGGAAATTCAGACAAATAGTGAGGAAAAACTTAGATTAAATTGTTATATAGCTACAAATATCTACTTTGGCCTTGTTTTTGTTGTCTTTGCTTCAGAGATAAGATACTAGATTTTTTCTTGATGCCTTTGAAAATTCCTCTAGAAATAATTTTCACTTATTATTCTCTTCATTAGAAACCAGCTCAGTGTCACAATCCAGAGAGTTACAAATCAAATATCAATGGTTTTGCTATGCTCTTTTCAAAATAAAGAATATTGTCTCAGTGCAAATATTCTTACTTAATGATCCTCTCTTGAGAGAGAAAATTAGGATTTCTCTGTTCCTCTTTTGAAATAGCAGTTCCTCTGGTACAGGAAGGGGCTGTTTTAAAAAAGAAAAACAAGAAACTGCACTGGAAAATGAGATTAGATAAAGCATGGAAAAAATAATATTTTTGGAGAATGTGTGGTTTTCTAATATAAAACCTGTGAGAGGAGATATGTGAACACATAAACCAGTGTAGTTTTATGGCTGTACCCAGTCCTACATCCATGTTGCTTTGCAGGCTGTTCTGGCATCTCTCTCAGTATGTTATCTCACTTTTCTTTTTTTATTGCATCTTAGAAAAACTAAACTCGTCTAAAGAAGAGACAACAAAGAGGCCTGTCACTTATCCATTTAATTGCTCTTATAGCTCCTTTCCATCCTGTGCCTTTGGGGTCACTGTAGAGGGAAAAATCTCAGTTCCTGAAAATACACAAAAATAGCAGTCTTTTATATTCTTTTTGTATTTTATCTTGATCAAATAAAAATTTCTATGTTACCACCTGCACTGGTAAACATAATAGTAGCAGATAAAAAATAATTGAAACACTTTAAAAACTTTTGAGCCCTGTTATAGAAGCCATAAATATCGCTATTGAAAGTGCTTCATGTTTTCCAGACTACCCTCTGGTTTCTTTGGTTGCACAGTACCATGTGTAGTGCAGCAGTCCCAGTTAACCATTTACATTTTCTTAATCAGGAATGCATCAGAAGTCTGATCAGAACTGTTGTTATTTTACAAGCATCTGCTATTTTCATGATTGTGTCTTCCTCTTCATCTGCACTTCAGCACCACGATTTAATTAAAGTAGTTAAAATAAAAGACAACAGATGTGATCTACTCAACTACTAGTCAGCAGTTTGAGATTCCTCTGTGTATGAACAGAAATTAAAACAGTTAAAATTCTGTAATTTATTTCAATAACCTTGTGTATCAAGTTTAGTTAAACATTGTTGTCTTGCAACATTGCTTTCCAATAGCTAATAATGTGGAATTCGCAAGAGGTGCCTAGAGTCTTCACAAAATTCAATTTGGAGATAGGAAATTCCTGCGTTTTTTCTGATTTCCTAATGAGAGCATACCTTTTTATTTCTTTAATTCCTGGGCTTTTTTTACATTAAGTGTTCCACAACACTGTGCTCTTGTATGAGTTATCAGCAGCAGAGGTAGAGATTGGAATCTCTAAATCTTATATATTGTCATAGCAATGTAATCTGTCTCATGTGCTGCACAGGGAGTGGAGTGTGGCTTGGATAATTCCTTGGGAAAACCATGTTTTGACTGTTTCAGTTGCAAGCTGGGTATTCATTCAATTGTGTCTGGATATGCCTCAAACCTTCACATGATTTCTTTGACTGTAGGATCTTTTATTTGAAGAAAATTGTCTGCATATAGAAGCAGGAAAGAAAAATCGACTATTTTTTCCTCTAAAAATGTCTAACTAGAATTAAATACATAGTAATTAATTAGCTTTTGCTGACCATAATGTCACAAGTTGTTGGGTTGCTGCCCAATGGACTTCATCACTCATCAGAGTAATCAAGATAAAATGGGATGCAAATTAGGAAACAATTATATTGGATGTTTTTACCCTAATCATGCCTTCCTATTCTCCCCCCAGTGTTCACAAGTACTAGGTCACTGTTAATTTTTTTCTTTAGTTAATCATATGTTCTTTTTCTATTCCTCAATGCATAACAATTCCTTCTACTCTTCTAGCTTCTCTTTGTGATTCTATTTTAAACTTTAACGTCTCTTCTGACCATGTTTCCCCATATATAATCCCTTTAAATGGTAAACATAAAGTAACTAAATAAAATAAAAATAAGTCCACTGTATTGTTCTAGGGTTGAACCAATGAATAGAGATGTAATAGACAAACCACAGTAAGAGTAGTGAGTTTGGGAGAGAATATTCTGTCTATCAAAACATTGCAAAGTAGATCTTGTGCATAAACTGAAAGAATTAATATGATGGAATTCATGCATCACTGCATCACTAAGGAAAATACAAAAAAACCAGTGCAGTTAAGTATCATACAGTTAAGTAGATCAAAGTACTACTTTCACAGAGCTGAATGATATTCTTTCCCCTGGAACAAAACTGCTCCCTCAAGAAAAACATCTATTGGCTTTGTAATATTCCTTGAAGCTTTGCAAAAGAATACTCAGAACTTGATAGAGTGCAATTTAAAATATGTTGAAAATCAATTTGTTACTGTTACCGTGGCTCTGGTAAGGTACCTTATAATATGTGGTGTCTTAGGACATAAGGAGGGTGTCCCTTTCACACTTAGCTTTGGGTTTTTAAGTTTTTCATTATGCTTTACCTGTAATGAGATCCTGCATGCTGTCTCTCAGTCAAGAGCAGTCTCAGTTAAAGAATGAGTGGTGGGACAACATGCTGTTACTAAAAGAAGATACAGAACAGATAACCATGTATAAATGCTGTCCACACATTCTATTTTCCCCTACCAATCTCATCTATGAGGCAATAAGAAAGGGGTAATAAGTTAAATTTTAAAATGGTGGTGTGAGAGCAGGGACATAAGTAAAACTATCTTCTCAGCCAGGGATCACAGATCTGTTAATAACACACTGACAATATTTTCATAGAATATTTTGGGTTGAAAAGGACCTAAAGAAGCATCTAGTTCCAATCTCCTGCCATGAGCCAGAACACCTGCCACTAGACAGGGCTCAAAGCCCCATTCAGTCTGACCTTGACCCATGAATGGGGCATCCACAGCTTCTCTGGGCACAGTGTTCTGGTGCCTCATCAGCCTCACAATAAAAAATTCCTTTCTAATATCTACCCTAATTCTACCATCTTTCAATTTAAAACCATCCCCCCTTGTCATGTCAATGCTTTTGTAAAAAGTCCCTTTCCATCTTCCTTCTAGGCTTCCTTCAGGTACTCTAAGGCTGCAACAAGGTTGTTCCAAAGCTTTCTCTTTTCCAGTCTGAACAATCCCTATTCTCTGAGGCATTTCTTGTATGGAGGTGCTCCACCCCTTGATCATCTTGGTGCTCTTCCTCTAGACTCGCTCCAGCAGGCTGGTGACCTTCCTGTGCTGGGAACCTCAGAGCTGGATGCAGCACTGCAGGTGGGGTTTTACATGAGCTAGTCTGAGGATAATTGATGAACCAAAAAGAAAACTGTTGCTTTACATGGAGAATTTGCATCTCAGTCTCTGGATCTTCTTCAGTCTGAAAAACCTAGAGAGATAAAAGCTGCAAAAGTTGCTGTGGTTGTTTCAGTGTTCAGTATTCTCTCCTTACTTCCAGGAACAAGAACCAGGGAAAATAAAAGAATGCTGGTATAGCAGTATAGCAACTCTTGAATTATCATATAGTGAACAGCAATTTGCTAAGGCACTCTTATTTCCAATGCAGTGGTGTATACTTCAGGCTGTATGTCAAGGATACCAGCAACTGCACCAAATATTAGCATTCCATTCTGCCTTTTTATGTCCATGACAGCACATGGCCCCCTGCCCCAAGTAGCTCCTTCTGAAGCTTTGAAATAAACACTCATATTACAGAGGTGTTTTCAGAGGGGAAATTATCCAAGGAAGGAGTTGCTCAGTTTACCTTTGTTGGTGTAAAGGTGAAAAGTTTGGGTGTTAGAATTACGCATAACAAAACCTGCTTACCCAAATCTCACCAAAATGCTATCTTGTTATTCTTCCCTTACAGCAGTCTATCACAGATATCCAGCATTATTAAAATGAAAATCTATTTCTAATGTAAGAATCTATTTTATGGGTGGTAAAATTAATTAATAACATCACCAAGAAACTCAGAAATAACACTGTAAGCATGCTTTCTTTAGAGGTGTGATAAACTGAAATTATGGACACCACAGTAGCAGTAGCAGATGTATTTGAAGTCACCTGTTCTTTGTTTGGTGCTCAGAGGTTACAGGGCTGCCCAATAGGATGATTGTGTAGGAAAGGGTTTATTTTGCTGGCTGAGTTAATAAACAGAAGCAGGGAAAGACTCAAACAAGAAACTGTACTTCTAACCATTTCTCTATATTCATGAAGCACTGAAGAGTGCAAGTTTTTCAAAGCACAGAACAGAATCTAGGAATCTGAGTCTTCAGTGAAGCCAGAAAAGGTAAGATACATGACTTAGTATAGCATTCAATAAGCCGAAGAGTGGGGAAAACGTTCAAAAATCAAGATTTCTTTCTGGAACATAAATATGAAACAAACAGTCTAAATATATGCAAAGAAAGATATAAATAAGAAAAAATTCCTTTATAAGCTCAGAACTTCTGGACTTATATCTATTTGTTGTCATTCCTCTCCTGGAGTGAGGAATGATTCCTCTTGCTGTGTAATTTTTTTAGAGAAGTGTGCCCCGACATTTTTGACTGTACATAAATGGATATATAAGATTTTCTAAGAGATTAATTTTTTTAAAAGCTTGTATACTACTGCTAGAGGAGTTTTAAATTTTGTAAAAGAATAATATTTTCAGTTATGTGACTGAGTTTGTATAGTGCCGGTTTCAGAATAGGTGAAAATTTTATCAGTATATGGAATGCTTCTCTGGACAGAGATAAGCGATTTGTCTACCTTAAGCTCTGCAATATGGCACTACATATTTTGTCCAGGTTTTGTACATTTTTATCTCTCACCCCTATTCAAATGGCAAACCATCAACCTCCTCCTCCTCTTCCTCCTCTCCCCACAGTACATGGGGATTTTTCTGTTTTTTTGTGAAAATAGTGAATATCTACAAAAAAAAAAGAACTTGTAAGGCTACTGTATGAAAAAGCTACAAATGGGTGTAAAATATATTGTATTTGTAAGCACATTTATTTATTGTCTGTGAGAAATTGCCCATTAGCTGCTAATTGCCAGATTCTCAGGTGAAAACAACACTCTTAGGAAATTTTCCTGCCCACATGTTGAGTTACAGCCACTTTTTATGTCTGTACAGGACCCTATGTAGTGCCAGGAATGTGCTACTCTGTGATTGTCCGTGCTCTGGGAGACTCAGAGCTCCAGCAGTAAATCTGTGTTTTAAGAGCTGCAGAAAATTTTAGAAGTAGACAAAAGGAGTGTGGATTTTATTACTGCTCAACAGCAGAAACCCCTGTACATATGCCTACAGTTACAATATTTATTTCATGCTGTTGAAGCTTATATTTTTAAAATATAGCACTTCTGTGTTCAAAGATCTGTGTATGACCAGTGAGATTGATGGCATAAAGTAAAATGGAAAGTGAGGGAAATGTCTGGGATTTGAAGTGATTCCACAGTTTAGATGAGGTCTTATATTTTGGCATCATAACACCATTTTTATGCTGGTTATTCCAGAGGAAAACAAATTAAATAAATCAGTCTGATCATCAAAATGATTTTGTTGGGTTTTTTTAAAGGAAATATCTTAAGGAAGTTTTTTTGAAGATGCTTACAGTAAAATCTCTTTACTGCTTGGAGACTAAGACATATGAAATTTAAAAATATGCAAAATAAATCGTTATGATACCATAACTCATGTTTCATTTTATTTTTAATTTTTTTACTTTTTAAACAGAGGAAAAATCTAGGATGGTAGTGGCAATGTTATGGCCCCAATTCTGTCCTCTTCAGAGCAAATTTTAATTTTTAATATTTGCAGAAAGGAACCTATTGTGAAAGCTATTTGGAAATTTGGTTTTGGATCAGTCCTCCCTTGTGTCCTGCTCTTACTCAGGCCTTAGGATAAATTGCTGATATGACAGTGCCAAATTCAGCACATTGCAGCCCTTCCTGCTTGACCAGCTGTTATTAAACGTGACAGGTAACACAGTCTGAAAATAATCAAGGCCTGATGTTGACACAGGAGGGCATTTCAGCTGTCATGCAGATGAAAGCTACTGATATTTACCTTTGTATCATTATGAAGTAAGTTAATGTGAAGTTTGGAAGAGATAGCAAATACGATCCATCAGTAGAGTGGTACATCTGCAGTGGTCTGAGAAACCACAGCAACATTCAGATTTTTATGTACCCTACGCTCGATTGAGTAGATTGAACTATCAATTTCTCTTCTTTCACTTCTGGGATGAAAAGTATGAGGATGTTATTGCTTGTGTAAGAAATGGACAGTCTGTAACTCTTGAACCTCACGCAGTTTGAAAAAGGTTACTAAAGAGAGTAGTTAAATTTGTAGTTTGATTCTGACAATTTATTCACTGATGTTAAATCATGCATCAAACAGAATGGATTTAAGCCTGCTGCGTGCACTGCGTGTGTTGCAGCCAATTATATAATTTGGCTGTAATAATTTTGTTAAACAAATACTACTATGAAACAGCAAAATTTAGTATGTATGCAGTAGTTAACACTTGAATCTTACTCTTTCTTCTCA
This sequence comes from Trochalopteron elliotii, assembly GCA_024734555.1. Taxonomy (NCBI): domain Eukaryota; kingdom Metazoa; phylum Chordata; class Aves; order Passeriformes; family Leiothrichidae; genus Trochalopteron; species Trochalopteron elliotii. The sequence goes on from JANPWX010021771.1 coordinate 777,293, forward strand.
TTATTGTGACCCTATATAGGTCTAAAGAAGTCTTCTCTAGAAAATCTATTAATGTCATCATGTTTTGAAATTAAAAGTCACTGAAATACCTTTCAATCAAAAGAAGAAGTGGCCATTCTCCAACTGAAATTGTGTATTAATCTCTAACTCAGTATAAGTCTCAGGCTGGCCAGTAGAATTTAATTAAGTGTCTCCTTCACAGCTGTGAGAGAGCTGTGGCCTTTTTATCTACCTGAAATCTAAGACACCATTTAAAACCTGACTACTTGAAATTTGTGTGGTAACAGAATTGGCTCTCTTGGGCTGCCTTCTCTGAAACAAAAACAAGAGCTTACAAAGCATTTGGAACACCTGCATGTGATAAAAATGGAAACTAAGTATGTGTGATATTATACATATTGTTGTTGCTAAATTTATACTGTAACTTGAAAGCTAATTGTATTTCAAACACAATTTATCCATATCAGAGAAGAAATTTAGTGTTCTAGAGATGTACAGTTATCAAATTATACAGGTAGCATAAATCTTCCTACAAAGCAATGTCTAAATGGAATTTGTGTGGAAAGTATTCATTACTAACTTGAGGTAAAATTCCTAAGGAGCTATAGCTATGAATTCCTAGCATTGAGATAAGCCTAGGAATTTTCAAGTTAACCATGCACACAAACATGTTCAAATAGGGAAACTTTGTAGTAGCATGCAAAGAGTGTTGTGATGTACTGGAACCCATATGAAAAGCAGTGAAAAGGAGTAATATAAACATTTTAAAGTAATTTGGATCTCAAATTTTCACGTCGGTTATAAAAGGTGTGAATCAGAAAAATGTGCTCTTATTAATGATTTTCTTGTAAGGAAATTTTATTTCAGCTGAATCAGAAAACATTGAATCATGTAGAATATTGTTGAGTAGAAAAAAATTCCATAAAAATATTTCAAAATTTGAATGAAAATATTCTTTTAGAATAAAGTCCCTACAGAGTAATTTAAGATGGCTTTAAGTGTATAAAAATTCAGAATAATACCTCTAATTTCTTATCATGTTCTTCTTTTTTGTCATGTCTGAGAAATAGTTCTGACCAAATGAATGTATTTTTGGGGGTTTTTTTTAAGGTATTTTTGCTGTGCCTGAAATCTTTTCCCTCTACGAATTATGGCTTTAAAAACGTTATTACTTGCTTACTGTCATTTAAGGTGGGGTCACTATGGTGTCCAAAAATTCACTGAACATGCTTTAAACTACAATTAAAAATGTATGAGTTTAAAACAGGATAATTTTAAAATGCATCACTGTTTTGCCATAAGATGTTTTAAGGTAATTATTTTATTTCATTTTCTAGATAAAAAAATGCAACAACTTTAATTTAGTCAGACTTTATTGAAACATTTGATGTGACGTCTGAAATGTGCTGATTAGTTAGCATGGAGAAGAAAATGATTAGTTTAAGAACCAAAGGTTGGACAAAGACTTATCTAAAGGACAGGCAGCAGGTTTTATTGAAGTGATATCTACAATTTTATTGGGAGGTTGCACAAAGATTTGCTGTGTGGTTAGGCCAACTTGATTTATTTCAGGTCATGAGGCATCATCTCTAAATGGAAGTCTGTGACTATCTGCTGTTAAGATGTTACTGGCTTGTTGGTCTAGCTGAAGTATAAAGAAATATAATAGCTTGAAAGAAAAGTCGTGCACATAGGGGATATAATTACAAATATTTCTGCTATAAGTTGAAGACTTGCTGACTTCAAAGTACAGAAGAAAAGACAGACCTCAGTCTCTTAGCAGAGTACAGATTGACTAAGCATTAACAACATGAGGCAGTGAAAAATAAAATGGGATTCTAGAATACATAAGTCAAACTTTTTCTACTACTGAAATAAATACTGTTCTATAGTATAATGGAAATTCATCCAACTGGAATATATTATACATTTCTCATTACCTGAGTTAGTTAAAGGTTTGTTCATATTGGGAGAAATATCGTGTGGACTAGTAATATGATGCCATGCTGCTGAATGCTCCTAGTGAAGGCAACAGCAAGTTAAAATAAGGAACATTTTATAGGCTGTGGTTAGTGGATGGACAGTTAGGTGTTCCAGGTTTATAGAATATGAAGTTGATAGGCTTCTTAATAAAGTTTCACTTGCTAGCCTGACAAACTCGCTACAGTTTCTGGTGAGGTAAATTTTCTAAATAATAGGATTTTTCTTGTGGCTTCCAGATAAAGAGAACTTTCAGGTATCAAAAGAGAGTTTCTTGGAATACTGTCACTTTTGGGATATGAGGAGGGTCATTGTCAGTCATACCAGATGCACTCTGCTCAGGTCCCAGATGGGGAGCTGTGTTTTCCTCTGTTTAGGAGACCTCCAGGGCACTTCAGAATATCTAAAATGGGAGTGTGCTCCTTTCTCTGCTGAATAGGTAAAGAACCTCACTTCCAGACTGAAGCGCCATTTAATCATTCAGAAAATGAATATCAACAACTTGATCCTGACATCTGTGTTAACCTGTCTTTCCTATCCACTTCCTTAGACTTTGATTCTTTCTACCTGGGCATTTATTTTCAAGTGATTGAGAAGCTACTGGGAGTGGAGGAAAGTGATATAAAGACAGGAGGGAAAGGAAAATAAGCAATAATAAGACTGCATCAGACTTTTTTTTCTGCCTACTTGAACACTTGGTTTTCCAGCAAAATCTGCACATTCAAATTGTAGATATGGAGGAAAATGTAGCAGCCAAATATGTTTGCTTTTATATATAAGTCTGTGTAGCTGTTCTAATACAAGCAAGTCTTAGGTGAGGAAGTATCTTGAAACTAGGAAAACAGTGTGATCTTTCATTCTGAAAAATATAATATTCTTAATCTAATAAATTTAAAATAAAAATTAAGTTTATGAGAGAGATAAACAAAAATGTACATGCTCTGGCTTTTAGGTTATTCATTCTTGCTTTTAGTGAAATTTGGTGATATACTTTTGCAAGTCTGGAGGTAACTCCTAATACATGATTACTTCCTTTGCTGGAGTTTATGTTTGGTTTCATATGACAACTCCTTTCAGTAGTGTTTGTTCTGAAGTGATGCAATCAAAGATTTTGTGAAGCCTTGGACTACACTGTGTGAAGCATTCAAAGGTAGTTCAAATACCTTTGGTAGAATTAGAAGATATGTCTCTGTTTCAAAAGAGATATATTTGGCATAACTTTCAAGTGAAAGCAGGACAATGTAATAAAACCTTTCTTTTTAGGAAAAGGGATTTATTTTCTAATGTTTTTTCTCTCACAGATTTTTCATGTTTCTGCTTGCTGAGTTATTCAACATTTTTCTGCCACTCAGGATAAAAATGAACATAAAAACCCCATCCCACCTCCATTTCCCCAAAAATCCTCAAACCAACCCACCAACCCACCAACCAATGAAAAAAACCCCACAAACGAACAAACAAAAAACACAAAACCAACCAACTAACCAACCAACCAAACTCCCCCAGAAAATGGCAAAAAAAGCAACAACCCCAATCCCAATTATATCTTTCCATCTTGAAGTAATTTTTGGTCCAGCAAGTTTTAAAATTGCTTTAAGCTACAATAAAATATTATAGGAAGTTTATTCACATCTTAATGTGAAATTCAAATAGTTTTTTCTACTCACAATATGAAAAATGTCAACACCCAACCCAGTATATGTAACCAGTATGGGTATCACATTTCCTTCATGGAATCTGCACAATACTGTAGTTTCTCTCCAGCTAAAAATGTTCCTCCAATATCGTCTTTCCCTGTGTGTGCACTATTTTCTTGCTTAATATGTCACATTTGTAAAGTTCTTCAGGATTTTTTGTCTAAATGAAATTACTATTAGTGGCATCCCTCATAAAAGCAGACGTGTCAATTTTAAAAGACTTACGGTACACTCATGGTTTTGGTGTTGACTTTTGATAAAAAATTTCAAGCTAAAACTTTTAACTTCAAGATCTGTTTCTTTTTAGGAAGCCACACGAAGAGCAAAATTTCTCTGAGATGGATAATTATGGTCTTCAATTTTGATTTTTTTTTCTGCTTTGTATGAGGGGTTTATCTTTTTCCATCTCCCTTTCACACTGATGAATTTGCAGCCTAGAGTCAATTGATGCAACTTAAAAGACAGGGCATTTGGAACAATTTTTGATGATCAACAAAATATACTGAGGAGAAGTCTAATACCAAATGTGTTTGGTGCTGCAGATAGTAAGTGCACCAGAAGAGGCATTTTGGGGGGATTTTAGGAGCACTTTGAAAGTAGCAAGTAGCATTAATCCCTAGTATTCAGGAGCACTGTGATCTGCTTTCATATCAGCATGAGGTCTAGCACTCTTGAATGGGCTTCCTCCCCAGCTGAACCATTATGTGCAATGCCCCCTGAGCCTTGGTGTTTTTTTGACAAATCTTCACTTGCCTGGAAGACATCTCTTGACATGTTTTGAGTCTTTGGCCAGCATACATCAGTCTGTCAGAGGAAGATTTTAGAATAATGATTTTTAAAACTTTGAAGGATTTTGTTTGATACCCAGCTGTGTAAATAAGTTCTGGGAGGCAGATGGGTTATGATTGTGTAGAGTTAATAAAGAAAAAACTGATCTGAAAAATTGGAACCTACAGATTGCCATTAACTGTGGTCACGCATTACCAAGAACTGTTGGTTTGTAAGAGTAGTTGTGTCAGAAGAGAACATAGGGTCACTTAGCCAATACCATGTCTCCTGAACTTTCATTAGAATGCTTCACTGCATTATCCTTCTGTGAGTGGATATTCTGAGTCTCTCCTCAAACACACATAAAGATTTACAATCTGCAGTAGTGTCAGTAGAGTTCCAGGGTTCAGCCAAATGTATGGAGACTTCTGTTCCTTTGCCTACTTTGAACCTTACTCCTGCCACCTTAATGGAATGATTCCTTCCTACAATTTTTATATTCACTTTATATTAAAAAGATACTGTAAAAGATGATACAATTCATTGACTTTCACTGGTTTTGACTGGATATGAAGGAAGCACCTTCCATTAATTTATATTTACTTTTATTTCTTGGAGTCTGACAAATCAAGGAGCAAATGTAGATGAATGTTTAAAAATTAAGTCCCCAGTTTACAGGGTTCAGTAATGCAGAAAGGCTCTCTGTGCTCAGAACTGATAACCTATGAAATACTGTGTGATTGTACAGTAAGAAGACAAATAAATAAATTCTTTGCTCAGAACTAGTACTGCAGTAAGAATGTAACCTGTACAATTTGCATCACAATAGTGCCCTTCAAAAACATTTCTTTCATTCAATTTCTGTTTATTTTTAAAATAAGAACTTTAGTTCAGATTTAAAACTTTTTCAGACATTTTCCCCAGGCAATTTCAATAGATAATTCTCTATATTCTGGAGACAAGGTGTTTCAGTGTGTGTCTTCAAGTGTTTTTTATTCGGCCTTGCTCTGAGCACCTCTGTAACCCTTTGCTTGGTTCATGATTTATACATGTTCTGGTTTTATTATTTTTACAGTTAATCATGACAGCACTGGGGACTTTTCACCAAGATAGATTTTCAGAGGCATAGAATTTGATTACAGTAACGCAAAAAGAGCTGCTTGTAAATAAGAACAACACAGTCCGTGTTGGCAGGAGTTTATTTAACTATTCTTTGAAAATAAACTTGCGATTTTTATTTCCTTATTATAAATATAGCTCCAGATTTTGCTATATAGACCACCAGGTTCCTATCACTTGGCACACTCCTGCTGGTACAACATCTTTGTTTACCATTTAATGTTAATTCCTAAAATAAAGTTAGTATACAGAATGCATATGTAGAGAATTGCTTTGTCAAATTAAGTTTAGAATTGTTAGTACAGTGTGCTTTTTCTACAGGGTGCTAAAGGTATAAAACCCTTTTTTTTGAATAAAGAAGTGGTAAGGAGACTAAGTAACAAGATCAAGTTATAGACTACTTAAAAAACATACTCACTGGAAATAGATTTCTTCCTCATGAAGTAGAACTATCTGTCTTGAATATTATGAAATAAAATAGCAAATTAAATTCCTTGCTAAAGTGCTTTCAGAAGGCCTCATTCCTTTTATTCTAAGCAGGATTGAATAATGCTGGAATGAAGTTATCCAGAAATATCAAAAGACTTTAAGTCCCTTAGAACAGTCCCTTTTCTATTTCTACCCTCCCAGCCAGAGAAGGGGATTCGAGAAAAAGGAGATGGATTGAACAGGTGAATGGCTGTCTTAATAGTTGGTGTCATGCTCAAAGTCTTAGCCTCTGTGGTGTTTGCACACCTTTGAGAAATTGGATCTATTTACAGCTGGTAGAGCTTAAGTGTCATAAGTGTGAGCAGGAATGTCCTGGGCATTAAACTGTCTGGATGGAGAATTGAACTAGATTAAATTTGGAAGAAGAATGATGTTCTAAGAACTCAAGAGGAGCAAAAGGCTGTTGGGGCATTAGGAAGCAACAGGGAAGCCAGTGTGAACTCCCTCGGGGGAATTAGGGTAGTTCCTCTAGAAAGGGCATGGGACCAATAGTCCAGCCAAATGTATCTATACCAGGGCATGCAGCACGGGAAACAAACGGGAGGAGCTGGAAGATTCTGCTCAGGTGAAAAACTGAGCTGATTACTTCCACAGGAACTCAGTGCAGCGAATTCTAGGAATAGAATGCTGTGATAAATGGCTACAAAGTATTCAGAAGTGACAGGCAAAGGAGAGCGACTGGTGGTTCTCCCTGCTCAAACTGGGGTTGCTGAAGCTGTCTCTAAGGAGGAGAAATGCACAGGTCAAGAGTTTATGGGTGAACAAAGCCAACAATGAAAACTTTGTCTTCTATAAACAGACATAAAAATGCATTCAATGCCATTATATTGTAATTATTTTGCTTCCTTTTAATAGTTTATTTATCATAAATATGAGACACATTCTTTTTGTTTGTTTGTTTTTCCATTTTTCCCCTCAAATTGTCATTAACAGCTCTATCCTAAGATATTTTATGGCAATCATGAAGCTCTTCCTTCTTATTTTGCTAGGAAGAACAAAAAGGGCAGTGTGGCAGTTGCTCATCTAACTGCACATTTCCTGCTTGACAGGACCATCTGATATTCATTGGATCACTGCACTGCTTTGCACAGCAGTACTATTGTTCTGGTTGCAGCATCTATTTCCGTAGATGTATTCAATTTTTGGATAAAGGCTAAAAAAAGGAAAAATGTGCCATAAATCAAAGTGCAGCAGTCTTACACATGGTTTATCATCTGATTCTTCAGGCATTGTATCCTAATTCAGCACAATTTGCAACTCAGATTCATATTTTCCTGTATGCTGTACATCCTAATGGTCTTTGAAAAAGCTGTGTGGTATCAATCTCCATTTTTTCACCTTAAACTTAACAGTAGAAAGGTGTTCCTTTATCAAATACTTGCCTAAACTCAATGAAACAGATTCTGTACTCTCCAGTTTTATGTCAATGTGATTTTCTACAACTTTAGAGCACTCTTTGTTCTGAGGTCAGAATTTGGTGCTCATCCTTTATCACTACTGATTTCAGCTTAGCCAATAATCAGCAGTCTGCATAGTGACACTTACTGATTTTCCATACACATTGACACAGTTGCTGATTGAGCCAGATTCAGTAATTTCAAGATCTAGTGATTCTCTTCCATGTCATTTTTAGTATTTGATAGTATTGTTAGACTAGAAATATTTAAAAACAAACAAACAACACAGGCTTAATATGCAAAAACATTCATAATACAATTAATCACTACTTACGTATTCTGTACTTCATCTGACATATGCACTACATATGTAGTAGAACAACTGTAACCAGGCAAGCACTGTTTTAGAGAGTTTGTAATTTAAGATAACACAATGAATAGGAGTAACAAATAGGAAGAGGAAAGGATACACAATGTGTACAAGAATTGCGGTTTTTATGATTAGGTTCCAGAGTTTGAGGACCCCTTTCACAGAATCAACCAAACAATTTAGGTTGGAAAAGACCTCTAAGATCATCAATTCTAGCCTTTGGCCAATCACCACCTTGTCAAGACCACGGCACTAAGTGCCACATTTACTCTGAGATTGTTTAGGTGATACACCAAGAAATGTAAAGCCAAATAAAAGCAGTAAACCCCCTTTATAAACAGATACTGCAGTGAAATTTTGCATTTTATGGACTGCAGTCTAAAATTAATTTTTGATGAATGTAAAAGATTTTATTTCTTAAAACATTAGTTTTAATTTGACCTGAATACAATTGCTCTTGGGATTTGTTTTTCAAAGATACTTTTATAATTCTTTATTTACATGCTGGCCTTTCACCTTTTATTTAATATCTAACTGGCAGCTAAACCTGTTTTTAGTATTTTTTTTTCCTATCTATGACCATTTATATAGGGCATAGACACTGGCTTCTTTAAGCACAGGTGGAGAGATATGAATAGTGCTAAACTCACCACACCATTGTTTGCCCATTGCAATTCAAAATTACTGCCCAGGATAACAAAATACTTTGAGTTTAGGTTTGACCCAATATAATAAGTCAGGGTCACTACAGTCTGGTTTCTTGTATCTATTACTGAGATCAGAGTGCATCAGTGTTAGCAGCTGCTGCTGCAACTTTGCTAATTTGCTGTTACTCTAAAAAAGCTGTTTTAATATTTTGACAATGTGTTTTGTTATGACATTAGAATAAATGTACAGTAAGAATAGGAAGTTATGTTCATGAATATAATTTCTGACTTTATTATGTATGCAGCTTTAAGTCTACCCAGTGCCAGAGGAATAGAGACAAAATAGAGTCCAGAAGAGGAAAGGCCACTGGTGTGGCCAGGAGCTGGAGCAAATGACATTCAAAGAGGAGGCTGAGGTAGATGGGCTGGCTTGGCATAGAGAAAAGGCTCAGGCACGGAGCAAAGACACATCAGACTTCCACAGTCCAGAGGGTTATAGCAGAGGGGAGATAGACTGTTTCTCCCTAGGAGTGCCAGGTGAAACATTAAAAGCAGCAGTAATAATTTGCACCAAGGGATAACTTGTTGGGCAAAAGAGAGAAATTTTTCCTGTGGGGGTGGTCCACCACTTGCAAGTGCTGTGCATAGAGTCTGGAGGATATCCAAAAAGAGAGAGTGCTTCAATTCCACCCGAACAACCAGACCTAGCTTTGAAGCCAGCCATGTTGGGATAAGGATATCCTAACAAATAACCTGTAGAGATGCTCTCCAATTTTTTTTTTCATAGTGACAACGAGTGTGATTTTAACTCTTCATTTGTTTAAGAAAACAGTGCAATGGGTAGGAGGCTGCGGGGTGTGTGTGTATCTCACCCTTTAGTACTCTTCAGATGGCCTGAAGTCACCGAGCAGAATTTCGTGTAGGAGGCTGTACTTGAGTATCTTTCTTTTCTCTTAAAACTTTTGATAATTCCTACCCTGCCTCACCCTGTAAGTGGTAGGTAAGTACTGCTTGGGACAGCTCTTGAAAGGTGAAGTGTCTCTGGGCACAAAGAGGAGGTGAATAGAGCGTGGTAAATTCCTAAAGTATTTCAGCTGCTGTTTCAGGTCATACTGTCTCAGCACTGAGCAGGGGGAAAATGCAGCTAGGTCTTAGTGTGTGGGCTAGTACCAGGGAAACAGGGCTTGAATGGACTTTAGATAGAAATGCTTATAATGAAAGCACAATTTAGTTCTAGGAAGGTTACCACTGTGCTCTCGAAGACAAAGAAGAAGAAAACCAACCCCATATTAGAAGAGTGTGACTCATACAGCAAATTATTTTCAAAAATGTTTGGACCTATTAGTGTGTTAGAAAGAATTTATCCTGGGTGTCCCATCTATGACACAACCTGGGTCCTCAGCTGTTGTATAACTTCTATATAGGGCTGAATCTACCTTGAAAAATGTCAGTCCTTGTCCTAGGAGATTTTGGTAGGAATGACAGAAAGATAATTGCAGCATTTAATGGACTGTGAGGTGTGTGTATATTATTTATGTACACTGAACTCTCAAGGGCAAGATAAGAAATTATTGTCAATGTATGCCATTAGAAAGAGTACAATAAATTTTCAATCTTATAAAATTAAGTTGTAGAAGCAATTTTCTTTAAATGAAGTAGCATTTTAACAATTTTTATCTGCCAAACTATTTGTAAATAGCATTTTGTAGAGATTTCAATAATATGTTATTCAATGGGAGCACAAAATGGCAAGGCTCAAGCTGGAATGCTGTTTTCATGCTTGATCAAGCCTGAAGAACTTAAGCTTTTCGTCAAGTGCTGAAAGCCAGTTCAATATAGCCCTTAATACCTGGAACAGAGTGAGGAGATGAGGGAATAAAGTTTCTCTTCCTTATCATCACTAGAAAAATAGTTTTCACAGATGGCAATTTATTTCTTTTGCTAGCACAGTCTATGTGACTAGAAATTGTTAAGACAAGTCCCACAACACTTGATATTCTTGAAAGATTATTGGATAGAGACTTTCAGCTCCAGTTTACTAGCATGAATCCAGTCAAGGTGGAGCTTCAGTGTTGCCTTCAAAAGAATGTGTCTAAACTGAGGTGAACTCACTGCTGTGGATTAAGTGTCTACTGTACAACTTTTGTGTAGCAGAACTCATAACTACGATGCGAAGATTATGTGGCTTCTACTTTGCAAACAAAGAAATGGGAAGATAATATTTTTTTTGGAAGTATGGTTGCCATCTGGGAAGATGAATCCAGGTTTTATTTGGAATATATTACACTACGGTCTTCAATTTTCCTTCCTTGAGCATGGTCACCTTGAATCCATGTAAATAATAACAGGTTTTGTACAAATTCCTCCAGCAATGGAAATACGCTACTTTTTTCGCCACAACAAAAAGTAATAATGGGAAACTTGAATGGGTTTTTTTGTTTTCTGCTTTCTTTGTTTCCTTGCAAATTGAGAGCATATTTAATTGGGTCAAGCATAATGAAAATAAAAGTAGGAAGAGCAGCATTATCAAATGCTGGATGGTATCACAGTGTTCTTGAACAGCAGTTGTCCATAAAAAGGGAATTATAAATTAAAGACAATACATATACTGTGATAATAGAATTTTACTTGTAGTAGCTAATGTATTTGTAAAAGTAATTTTTATGTTTATTTCATTTCTCTTTTTTATGGTTGTGTGTATGCAATTAGACTTATTAATAACATTTAGATGCCCACACTGGAGGAATACACACAATATACAGCACACTAGACATCAGAATATGCATACTGAATATTGCAAGTGTGTCTATTGCGTTTTTCCCTGGATTAGTTACCACAGAAATATATAAATGAAAAATTGCTGCATTTTTTATTAGTAATGGAATAGAAGTAGAATAGTGCCATTAATATTGTGCAGGTGAAGTTGAAATAAAAATTTTGCAGTACTTTTAGAGGAATTCTGCTGCTATCCAGAGTCTGATTAGTCGCTCCTGGTTGCTGCCTGCATTTAAGTTTGATGACTTGCTCATCAGAACAAAACTACTTGTTTTCTTGAAGTGGTGCTAATAGCAATGGAGGTGAGATTGCATTTCTATACTTTCTCCCAAATCTGTCTTCCTGGCATATGAATGATGTCAATAAAACAGTAGACTGCTATAGCTGATTTAATTTATATCATTTCTTCTGGCACAGCTTGAAATGATGCTGGGAGTTTCTCTTAGTTCAGCAATGAAAAATAAACCACCAGAAGGGCTCAGAAATATTCCTTTTTTATTGGTCCTTTTGCCATCTTCTGCAGCATTCATAGAGTGAATCCATCACTATTTGCTTCACTGATATTGAGTGCTTTAGTGGACTGCTAATTCTTCTGTTTCTTCCTTTATGTGAGAATTTAAAAGGGGAAACATGAAAAAAATCTTTGAAAAGTCTTATGAAGCTTTGAATTTTTTCACTTTCTTTTTTAATCTTGCAACACAAACCTAAACACTCCAAAAACATATGAAAAATATAATTTTTAAACCATTTTTTTCTGTTCTTCAGTTAGGCAACAACAGGAGTATTAATTGGTAGTTTTTACAAACCTATTTTAAATATTTCACTGGATAGTTTTTTTATTACTGGACAGGCCTGTACAAGATTGCCTGTTTATGACTGACCTCATGTTTTAACTCTAGCTGACAACTAAGTGCCAACACAGCTGTCAGCTCTCTTCTTGCCATACTCCAGTACCATGGGGAGGAGAATCAGAAAAATATAAGGCTTGTGAGTTGACAAAAGAACAGGTTAGTAATTGAAATACACTAATATATACTACTAGCAGTAATGAAAAGGGAGATAGCAGAGAAGGAGGAATAAAACCCCGGATAAGTGATAGACAATACAAGGTCTCACCCCCTGCTGATGCCCAGCCCATCTGCCAGCAGTGGCTGGCTCCTCCTGGCCAACTCCTCCAATTAATATACTAGACATGATGTCCTGTATTATAGAATATCTCTTTGTCCAGTTCACATCAGCTTCCTTGGCCATGCTGCCACCCAGCTTCTTGTGTATCTGCTCACAGGCAGAGCACAGGACACTGAAACATCCTTGATTTAGGGTAAGCATTAATTAGTGACAAATAAAAGGTCAGTGTATTATCAACACTATTCCCACATTAATCCCAAAAAACAGTAGTAGTAGTATCAGCTACTACAGAGAAAATACACTGCATATTTCTATGGGTCAGCCCTATAAAATGTCCATTGAGTTCCTTCCATTGAATGACTTTGGGTTCCAGCTGCTTTAGCAGCCTTTCAGGAAAAATTTTGTACAGTGCTAGAATATTGCATGAGGAAGCCAGTTCTGGTTCCATCATCACTGTGCTAGTCCAGTTTCACCTAAGTTAATCTTTCATTAATCTGGGTGATTTTTACAGTAGTACTCTTGATATGTTGGCCAAAATTGATCCCCACATCTGTAGTGGTGGAAAAGGATGCTCGTAGCTCCAAGAGAAGTAATAATATATAACATTTTATAGTAATTAACAGAATACACTATAATTAGTTTGCTCTTCTCATCCAAAATCAAATCCCTTTGGGGTACACAATGGATTTCCTCATCCTTCTATACTACCTGTGAAGTCCATCCTTGAGTAAAAACAGTTCCACAAATGGATTTGCCTCTGCCTGAGTCAGGAATAACCCAGAGTGGCTTTCTCAGAATGATTTCTAAGTGCACTATGGGAGCTTTGTCCCTTACTATGGTATAAAAAAGTTTTGATTGGGCAGGGTCAGCTTGCTGACCAGTCCCCAAGAGCTGACTGGCCCCACAACATTTATTCAATGCATATCCCAGCATTTGAAGATCTTGCCTCCCACTGCTCTCAATGTAGTTTTTAGCAGTCCATTGTATTGTTTGATTTTGCTGGACAGATGCTGCAAGGCATCCCCATATTTACATTTCAGCCATCATTCTCCATACAAAAGGGGCATTAAGCAAGAGCTGCTTGACTTGTTTAATTACAGCATGTGTTTTGCATTCGTGAGTACCCTGTGCCACAGTGTCCATGGCTAAATTCACCTCTCAGCCATGAGCCCACATGCAGACTGCGTCTCACCCCTGATGGCCCAAAGTATCATGGACTCACTAAACTAAAAATAATTCAGCGTTATGTTGCCAATCCAGATCCACCTGAGAGACTTTAATCCTGGCAGTCTGATTCAGCTGTTGGTTATTTCAATATTTTCCAGTGGTCCAGCTCCTGTGTACATGAGCATCTATGTGATACATTCACATAGGCTTTCCACTGGGGCAGGAATATCTTGCCACAATGAAATCCTTTAAAAATTTATCTTTCTCACCCTCACTACTTTAACTGCTAGAAAACCTCTCTACTCAAGCACACTTCAATTAGTTTGATACTCTTTCCAGTGCACAGACTATGTCACCATTTTGAAAGCATGATTGGTTAATACCTTTTTTCTTTAGTCATCCACTATGAGCAAATTCTATAAAAGCATTCCTCCTTGTAATACTACTAAAAAAATTTCATGTTAATGCATGTTCTTATAGAACATGCATTGATTAACCTGCAATCCAAATATTTTATAATGTCGTGTTTCAAAAAGGAAATAAAACTGATCTGAGTTACAAAGCAAAAGAATGCTGGGGATGGTAAATAAAAACTTAACACAGGAAAAAGGTCTTCAAAGCATATTATTTTATTAAACTATCCCTGTTAACCTATAAATAATTGTGTTAACATACAAAAATACAATTTTATTATCACAGACATGAATTTGCAAGTTTCAGTCAGTATCTTTGATGTCATCCCTTGGATAGAATAATATTCTAATCATAATACAGAATTATGAATGTTTCAGCACTGTAGACCTGACATTTGTTAACAAAAAAGAAGGAAATTTGACATAATCTAGTTGGTAGTTAGTTCTCTTATGAACACTTACTGCAGCTTTGTTAACAAATGCCTGTATTCAAGTTATTTTCTAAAAAATCTGATAGCGGAGAAGGTCAATACAGAGTGAATTGCAAACAAAGTAAAAAGCCCTGACAGAGTCAATAAGTGAACCATCTAGTCACAAATAAAGTGATTCTAGACAATAATCAGGACAAAATTTCAAAATCCTGCTGCCATGTATCTGATTTTCTGATAATAAGGAATGTAGGAGAGTGTCAGAAAAATACTAAATGGAGAAAGGAAAATGGCAATTAGATAGTTAATATGTCATGAAACAGAGACCTATTAAAGTAGTAATGTTTTAATGTGAAGCATGTGGACACAATATTACCTCTTTTCTGTAACACTGAAAGAGTCACAAATGATGGCCAGACAGACTTCAGTTCAGTACATCTGAATAACAGCTGGTTCAAAGATATGTGATAGACACAGATTAGCTGCTTCAGTGTGCTATTAACATTATTTTTCAACAGTTTGGTCAAGAGTAATAAGTAGCTGATATCTGTGATAATACCAGAACCTTAGTGAAAAGGTCTAATGTTTAATTTAATGATCTTGACTCTTGCACTATTCAGTGAGATGAAAGAAATGGTAACTACCAGTTCAGTAGTTAATCATAAATGTTCTTTTCTAGAATAATAATATGTAATTCTCTTCTAAAGGTAATTGCTTATTACAAAAAAACTTCACTGAAACTTTTCAGTTTAAAACAGCTTAAAAAGAAAATACCTCAGGATAGCATTAAATAATGATGAAAGTGTCCCACGGGGTTCATATCCATAAGCTAATAAAGTTTTTTCAGATAATTCAGGTCATTGATCTCAGGTTTTTCTATGTACATTGGGAAAAAACAAGCAGAGCTTTAGGGCTAAGAAATCAAATGTGAAACACTTTAAAAGTCAAAGCTAGACTTCTCTTTCAAAGTCATGATTTGGAGTAGGACTTCTCACATTGATAAAAATAATGTGTGGTTTGAAGTTGATGATTTCTAACCGTGCTGGATTTCCCAATGAGTTTTGAAATTCAAAACTTTAAAAATCCCTGAGCCCCCATACACAGCTCTAGCAAGTGGTGGACATCCTCCTTGGAAATTTCTCCCTTTTGCCCAACAAGTTATCCCTTGGTGCAATTTATTATTGATGCCTTCCTGCCTTTCACTGGGCACTCCTGGGAAGAAATAGTTTACCTCTTCTCTCAATCACTCTCAAGACTGTGGAAGTCTGAAGTGAGTTTCAGCCTCCCCTTTGAATGTCATTTGTTCCAGCTCTTGACCACACCAGTAGCCCTTCCTCTGCTGGACTCTCTCCATTTTGTCCTTATTCCTCTTTCACTGGGTTAGGCTGGATCCAGCATATTTCATATCCAGGTCCATGGATATGAAGAGGAAAAGAAAAGAAGAGAAAAATAGTCACTTCCCTTCATTCTGTTCTTGCAGTCTGGTATTTGTTTGAAGTCTATTCCAAGAAACATCAATTCCTCCTCAATACATCAGGTTTTTCATAAGATAATGGGCATTAAAAATGCTCTGCATGGACAAAATATGGAATATATTCACTAATGCTTAGAAAAACACTATCTTCTGTATATTGTGATATTCAGGTTTTTTTCTTTAGAGCTGTTGGGAATGGGGAGTTCTTTGTACTATTGTAACAAAAATATAAAATAATAAACCAGGAGGGGAAAAAAACATCTTTGGTCTGTGACAAAATATCATGAGGATAAACTAAGTACATCTTCCAATAACAGTGAGCATTTTTGCAAGCATGACAAATATTTGTCCCAATATACATTAATTATCATAGTAATGCGCAAAATTTGCCAAAGAAGATAGTCCAGCCAGGCAATCTAGAATCTTTCTGATTTTCCAAGCTTCCTAGGATAAAAATGAGAGGTAAGCAAAGTTGTTCAAATAATTAATTTCTTTCAATTAATATCCACTGGAATAATGCCTATTTGGGTAAATGTAAAAACCTATTTCTAGCTTTTGGAACACAGTCCTAGTTTTTCTTGTTCTATAAATAGTTCTTAATTTGATACTATAACATTGTTTTTACTGCAAGAAAAATCCTCTTTTTTTAATTTGAAAAGAATAAACAAATCATTAACTTGCTAACACAAATAACATTCTATGCACATACTCTATTAGAAGTACACCAAAATGAGAACCTTACTAAATTCTTTCCTTCTTGCTTCATAGGAGGGACATGATATTTTAGTTGTTCCTTTTGTTTTATGCTGAAACAACACCAAGACTTTTTCATGTTTTTAGAGATTTTGTTGCAGAAATGGAGAATGAAGAGTGGCACATTCATTAAACCCAAAATTTTCATTTTTGGACTCTTTAATGTACTGACCAGTGGTCTAAAAATTTACTTAAGATTATTGTTTATAGTTGTACTTGTCCTGGCTAATATGTACTGTACAAGGTAATATTGATACTGAGATGTTTCCAGTGTGCAGCTGGTTCTGTGATTAGAAAACACCCTCAGTTGCCTAAAGATGATTAAAATAAGAAGTTTTACATCCTGGCTTCCAATCAACATCATTGCCAGAAAATTAAAAGCCATCTGGTCTGCAAGGCCTTACTGGAATCTTACACTTGAATTGCCTTATCACATTGTACAAATTAATTTTTCATTTCTTTCAAGCCCTTCATGGAGAAAATTAAAATTTTAAGAAAAATAATGTTTGCCTCCATTTCAGAGTTCTTGTTTCAGCAGAGAATCAGACAACCTATCCTGTGTTATAAAGCATTCATTCTATGTTCTGGAGGAACATAGTCACTTTCATGCCTATGTAAAAATGAGACAGATCTCCATGTCTGTGTTAGTAGGAAAAAAGAGATACTTAGGCCATTTATTTACAGTCAAATAAAACTAGCATCTTTAAGGATATTAAAATTTTAGCATTTCTGAAAAGAAATTTATTCTGTTTTGTAGTCACTACTCACAGTTCAGCTTGCAAATACAAATGTTGACTGTGAATTGCATCTGTATTGAGCATTGATCCAATATATCTTCACAATTACTCAGTATGTAATTTTGTTCACTGAGTGACTTGAAAAATATTTCTAAGGAAATTTGCAAACATGGAGTTTCATGAAAATCTTGTTACTGTTTTCTCGTCTGCTTTTTTTGCCCAAACTTAATTCTACTAGGCCACTTGCCAACATATTCCCAGTGATAGGATTTTGCTGCATCCATTAATGAAATCCCTCTGTCTCTTGTTTAGAGAAAAGGATGTTGGGGGAGACTGTTTCCAAGACTTTACAGAAGTCCAGGTAAATGACATTTGTAACCCTTCCCTTGCCCACTGATTTGGTTAGTCCATCATAGAAGGCCACTGGGTTGGCCAGGACTTGCCCTTGGTGAAGCCATCCTGGCTGTCTCAATTCACCTCCTTGTCCTCCTCAGCACAGCTTCTAGGAGGATCTGTCTCATCATCTTCCCAGGAGCAGAGGGTAGGCTGACAGAGGGTAGTTACCAGAATATTCCTTTCATTCTTTTTAAAGATGGCTGAAATATTTTCCTTCTTCCAGTCACCTGGGGACTTCACCTGACTGCCATGATTTCACAAATACCACAGAGTGGCATGGAAGAGACATCAGATATTTCCCCAAGGACTCTGCAATCCATCTTATCCGGCCCTAAAGACTTATGTACATTCAGGTTCCCCAGATGGTCATGAGTCTGATCTCTACTTACAGTGGGAGAGAGTTTGCCTCCCCCACCCCCACCTTGAGGTTCACCCACCCAAGTGATGTGGGAAGAGATATTGTCAGTACCTGAGCTTTCTCATCCATTATTATTACCAGTTTGCCAGCCATGTTCATCAGAAGGGTACACTTTTTTGACCTGCCTTTTCTGGCTGACATACTTGTAGAAACCTTCTTTGTTCTCCTGTCCCTTGTCAACCTCAGCCCCAGCTGCACCGTGGTCTTGCTGACCCCATCCCTACACAACCAGGCATCAGTCTTAAACTCTTCCCAGGTTACCTGTACTGTCTTGTGAGTTCTTGCCCCTTAGTTTAACCAGCAGGTTATTAAATTCTCTCGTGCATGCATGAGAGACTCATGCATGCCAGTTTCTTCCCTTCCTTTCCTGATTTTTTACTGTGAGTCAAGAGCTGTTTTGCTTTTTGGAAAATGTCTTGAAATACCTGCCAGCTTAGTTCTGCTCCCTTGTCTCTGAGGCAGTTTCCCAGGGCATCCTACTGATTAATTCCTTGAGCAGCTGGAGTTTGCTTTCCTAAAATGTAGGGTCCTGACTATACTCATCTCTTGTGCAACATTCTTCAGGACTGCAGACTCCAGCAGTGATGCTCACTGCAGCCCTTGCTGCCTCCATCCTTGGCATCACCCATGAGCTCACTTGCACTGGTGACCATCAGGTCCAGTAACAGATTCCATGTGTCAGGGCTGTCCACTACCTGGCTTAGGAAGTTCTCTGTGCATCCAGCAGTCCCCTGGATTGCCTACAGCTCACTCTGCTCCTTTCCCAGCAGAGGCTGGGGGTGGAAATGCCCCAGCAGGATGAGATCGGGTGAGTTCAGGGCCTTCTGTGGCTGAAGCAAGAAGGTGTTGTTGTCAACAGGTTCCCCTGGGTCAGGCAGCCTGTAACAGACACCATCCACAAGGTTCCCTTTGTTACCTCAGTCTCTGACTCTCACCCATGAACTTTTGACCTGTTTGTGGTTGTTCTTCAGAGCCCTTCACAACCCATTCATTTCTTGATGTAGAGGGCAATCCACAGAAAGCCTTGCCTGTCCTTCTGAACAGCCTGTAGCCATCAACAGCCACACTCATTATGGGATTCATCCTACCAGCTTTCAGACATGATGACTAGTTCATATCCTTTTAGCAGCACAGTGGCTTCCAGCTCCTTCTCTTTGTTGTCCATCTGTATCCACTGGTGTAGAGGCACTTCAGCTGTGCTGTTGGCCATGTCACCTTTTCAGAGCATGTCTTAACTACATTGAAATATTTCAGTTGTGTTAGTCTATTGGCTCTTATCACCTCTGGAGCCTTTGGCACATCTCTGTAAGACCAGCTTTATGCCCAGCACAAGGATTAATTGTATAAAAGTTAAATTATTAATTCTAAGGACCATCAGTTTATAATGAACCATGGCTTAAAGCCTAAATTCTGCATTGAATCAACTTGTGTGCCAACACAAATTCTCTTCTGCTGGTCTATCAGTGTTGTGAGTAGCAACCTCAGCAAACAGGATGTAAAGACAAATAATACTTTTAACTGCTGGCAGCTATTTCTTCATTGGATACCTGTCCAAATGTTTTTTTAAATTTTAAGGTATGTAGCCAGTTCTGTCATCCAATTTGTTACTACACTGCCTGCTTGCTAGCCTGAACCTTAAAAGCAACTACCATAAACTCAGCATATTCTGCAATTGAAGGATGGCTGAACAAATGTAAATTTCCTGCCATAGAATATCTCAGGGAAGGAGTTCATTTCATCATTTCAGATTTTAGGATGCCTTTTTTGCCCTTTCTGTTTCAGATACATGTGAACTTTGCTATCTAAAAAGAGAAGCCTCACAGGGAGTCCTGTCGATTCTAACCAACAATGCTAACCTTGTGTGGTAGCAACTTTTTTTAAAGATTATATTATTATGACTATATAAAGACCATATATAAAGTCTTTATATATGTATATATATAAAGATGTTATGAAATAGACAATTGTGAGTGGTTTTTAATTGATACATTTTCATTAATTAATGTGGGGAAGTGATGACAGGTGTTTTGAAATACACCAGTGGAATGAACCTGTGTATCGTGTATTGTGTTTGTCTTAAAAATTTAGTATTAAGTATTTTTAGTAATATTCGTTTTGTCATGTTCTCAGACAGCAAGACACCAAATTTTATGTCTTTTGCTGAACGCTAAAAGATATTTCATCAGAGTTAATTGTATAATAAAAAATATTCAATTATTTATAATAATAAATGTATAATAAAAATATATTAAATATCTTTAAAAACAATTTTCAAGTAGTTTATATTGGGAAAGAAAAACGTTTTCAATGAGGGATATTGTTAATGTATCAAATATATATTAAATACATCAGAACATGTACTGAAATATTTTTATCCCTTACTGCTTACAGTACTTTTGACTGCCTAAATTGTTTGCGTTGCATCAGGGAACTTAGTGAAATTATATTAATTTTAGGGAAACTATATTATTTTTCATGTTTAGCCTTTTTTTAGTCAGATAGTTGTGCAAAAGGAAAGTGTACATTGTGAGCATCAATGTGCTGCGAGTTAGATTAATGATTTGCAGACTGCTGACTGCTTTCTGTGTGTGCATGTGTAGCTTAACTCCTGGTCTCAATGCACCTGCTCAAATGATACACTAATTGGTGTGATAGAATTATGTTTGTTTCCCATAAAAATTAATTTGCCAGTAAAAAGAACCCAAACAGACATCTCATTCACTTGATAAACATGAACTAACCTATTTTGAAGCCATTTCTTTCTGTAAATCAGGTAATTAAATACACTGAAGTGTTTAATTTTGAAGGGAAAGAATAAAAATGTAAGTTCTGTGTGATTCTCAGGGATAAACGGTCAGGGATTTTTGACAGTCCTTGATGTATTTTTATCTGTAGAAAGTTATTTTATTGTTTTTGCTATATTTTTTGTATACAGTGGTGCTGCTATGCTGAAATAGACATGTCTAGAGTAAGGAATTCATCAGAATCCCAGCATGGGTAAGGTTGGAGGGTACCATGTTGGAATTCTGGAAACTTAGATTTTATTTTAGTGTCTAGTAATATATGTGAAGCAACTTGGAGGATTTAAGGTGTTGTCAAAGTCATCCTTCTCCACCTTCTTCTTCCTTCTTCTTCATGGGTTTAGGTGGTTTTCTGTAATTGGTTGATGGAGTCTGCATTGCAGACTTCAAGTTGTTAGTTATTGGGTTTAAAATGAAAATAATTTAGGTGGCATTTCATAATTGGATGGATTGTCCTTGAAAAGACATGGTAGAGATAGAGAAGTACTCCATTTTACCTCTGTTCTCTAATTTGCTAGTTAGAGCTCATGGCTCCTAAGTCTGTAAATAGATAAGAAATAATAAACGTCCGAGTCTGAACACGAACTTTGACTCCCATGTATTAATCTCAATCCTGGCAGGGAAAAAGAAGCCAGAACTGTCACAGTACCACAGTGGGTCATCTGGGCCAATCTCCCTGGTCAAGCAGGGCCATCTTAGACCACAGGACACAGGATTGCATCTAGGTGGTTCTTGAGTGACTCCGGTGAGGGAGGCTCCACAACCTCTCTGGGAAATCTGTTCTAGTGCCTAGTCATCTGCACAGTAAAGAAGTTCTTCCTCACATTCAGGTGGAACTTCTGTGTGTCAGTTTCTGCCCATTGCTTCTTCTCCTATTGCTCAGCACCACTGAGAAGAGCCTGGTCCATCCTCTTGACATCCTCCCATCAGATACTGATAGACATTGATCACAACCCCTCTCAGGCTCCTCTTGAAGCAGAACAGGCCCAGATCTCTCAGGCTTTCCCTACAAGAGAGATGCTTAAGTGTCCTCATCATCTTTGTTGTCTTTCACTGGATCTGCTCCAGGAGCTCCATGTCTCTCTTGTCCTGAGGAGCCCAGAACTGGACACAGCACTCCAGGTGAGGTCTCACCAGATCTGAGTAGAGGGACAGCATCTCCTCCCTCCACCTGCTGGCAATGCTCTTCCTAATGTCCCCAGGATCCCACTGGCCTTCTTGGCCACCAGGACACACTGCTGGCTCATGGACAGCTTGTTGTCCACCAGGACCCCCAGGTCCTTCTCCTCAGAGCTGCTCCCCAGCAGGTCAGTCCCAGGCTGTGCTTGTGCCTGGGGTTTTATTCCTCCCCACGTGCAGGACCCTCCATTTGCCTCTGCTGAATTTCAGTCCTCTCTTTCCATTTCTCCAACCTGTCCAGGTCCTTCTGAAGGGCTGTCCAGCCCTCTGGGGTATCAGCCATTTCTCCCAGCTCTGTGTCCTCAGCAAACTTGCTGAGGAGGCATCTGCCCTCCACCCAGCTCAGTGGTGAATAAGTTACACGATACTGGGCCCGTACTGAACCCTGGGGAACACCACCAGTGACAGGCCTCCAACTAGATCCTGTGCCAGTGATCACAACCCTCTGGGTTCTGCCATTCAGCCACTTGTCAATCCACCTCACTGTCCACCCATCCAGTCCACACCTCCTGAGTTTTCCTACAAGGATGTTATGAGAGACAGTGCCAAAAGCCTTGTTGAAGTTGAGGTTCCACTGCTCTCCCCTCCTCAATCCAGGCAGTTGTGTCATCATAAAAGTCAGTCACATTGGTCAAGCATGATTTATCTGCAGTGAATCCATGCTGGCTACTCCTGATCCCCTTGTCACCCACAGGAACTTCCAGGGATTGAGGTGAGGCTGACTGAAATTAGGCCCCTCTGTCCTGCTTCTTGTTCTTTTGGGGTGATAATTGCTTTCTTCCAGATTTCAGGAACCTGTCCTGATCTCCACAACCTTTCAAAGGTGATATAGTCACTGGCCTCACTACGGTGTGGACCATGTCTCTTAGCACTTGTGGATGCATCCTGTCAGAGCCCATGGACTTCACAGCCTCAGGTTTGCCCAGGTGTTTTCAGAACCCATCCTTCTTGACCAAGGGAAAGCCTTCCTTACAACATTCCTTTATCCTGGATTTGTGAATCAAAGAGACTCAGGTCAACATCTTAGGGCTGATATTGCCAGTGAAGACTGATGAAATGAAGATATTTGGTAACTCTGCCCTCTCTATGTTCTCTGTTACCAGGGTTCTTCACCACTCATTTAGTAGCTCCACGTTATCATTTGTTTTCCTTTTGTTATTACTGTATTTGAAATAGCCCTCATTGTCATTGACAACTTTGGCCATCAATGTATATTCTCTAATTTTTAGCTGAAGTAGACTTCAGATTTTCATAAATTTACTATCTAAATATATACGTTCTTGATAAGAGAGTTAATTGTGAAACAGTGTTCATTTGCATCAATCTAATGTTCCATGAAAGGAAGAGAGTTGGTTAATTCTGAGTTCTCACTTTGGCTGTTACAGAAATTGATCTATTAGGCAAGATTCATTTAACATTGAAAATGTTTGGTATATAGAAATGAAATATTTTCAGTATTTGAAAACATTATTTCTATCACTGCTATGATCTTAGCTTTCACATGTCTAAATTTTTTTTACAACATAGGCAAGAAGAAAAATCTGCATATTGAAGTTGTTCATAAATACATGCTTCTACTCCACTAAATCTCTCTACGAATTCCAGCAGACTTTGCCACACATATGGTCTTTCAAGAGTATAGTTGCAACCTTTGATCCTTTGCTCATTTCTTCCATGATGATAGACAGATCCATATAGCATAATGGGATTTTGAATATTATTATATTCAAGTATCAAATTGAGACATAACAGTATCAGGAAAATATATAATTAACTAATGTGAGTTATACAGGTTGGGAAGGGAAAGGGGAATATAGAAGCTAAAGACGACTTCAAATAGAACATAAATTGGTTGTAGCATGAATGAGAAGCTAATATATCATGTTACAAATCATATTGTCTCATTTAATATAATAAGTATATCAAACAGATCAAGTATGCACATGTTGCTGTATGTTGATCTGTGATCTTTCCATAATACAATTTTATGAACATGAAATATTTTATAATACAATAAGCTTGTGATTCTTGTGATGAACTGAACAGTTTAGTTTTGGCTGGCCACTAGAGACAGAAGACCAGAGCTCATCACATTAAAACTGAATGTTCTGCTAGGAATCTCCTGTACAGAAGCTGGTTCAATGACAGAAATTGTTATGAGCTAAATTCTAAATTCTACATTCAAGTACCATTTTGCCCAGATGCTATTCCCACTAGAATTGTTACATACCCACATATATATATACACACAAATACAGCATAAACTTGATTGAATTACTTAACATGGATGTTGCTAAAGAAAATTTGCTAGCTATGATTGCAACAGAATGCATTTCATAGCCTTAGAATGAAGACAAGATATTATAACTGAGAATTTTCAGCAGCAGGAGTGGATGTAAGGGGAGGGGTTATAACTTTGGTTAAATGCTTTTTTCCAGTTCTACAAACTGTTCCAATTTCCCCTCTGCATCACAAGAAATATGAAGGATATCTCCCACAGCTTGTTACCTTACAGTATGGTGTTGCATCAGTGCATATTATTTGAGAGCCAGTGGTGAGCTCATAGCACACTGTTTCACAGAAACATAAAAAAGTAATTCTAAAACTCATGAACAATACCCTCCCCACCATCAGCCCCCCTGCCCCACCCCATTTTCTGTAGTAGGTAAAATAACCAAATTTATATAATAAAATATAGATTAGATGGATTGGAATCTAAATTGCATCCATTTCTAATACTCATTCATTTGAAGAGAGTAGAGAAGCTAAATTCAAGTATTTTCACAGCCATGGGAATGTGACAAAATACATATTATGGACCCTCCTGTTGGAACAGAGCATGTTCTCTGAAGAAGCAGAAGTTATTACTTCTTCGCATGTATTTAACATGGGAAGGATAAAAAGAAGGAGTTCCCTAAGTCTAAAGAATTGATATGAATACTGGAGAATGTGAAATCTTTCTTCCTTTTCCATCAATCAGGAATTGGGAATGGATGACAATTTTGAAGAGAGTTCTTCCTACATGGATATGATTTGGAAAGAGAACATAAATTCATTGATTTTGTCATGTGCCTTATAGAGCAGCAGAATATTGTGAGTTGGAAGGAACCCACAAGGGTCATCAATTCAGCTTTAAGGTCAGTGGCCCAAATGGGGAAAAAACACACAACCGTGGCAATGTTAGCACCGTTCTCTGACCAGCTGAGACCTCGTGGGAAGCTTCAGCTTCAGCTGGTATTGATTCTCTTTGAAATAACAGAATAAACTGAGATTTTGCTTAGCTCATTTTTCAGGGGGATAATTCTAGAGATTAATTTGTCCCTCTAACTTAATTACTTTATCTTTCCATGGAATTTTTTCTTCACTGGAATTAATGGCTTTTTTGGCTCACCTAAAATTTCACTGCTACCTTGGACACAATTTATCCATTAAAGTAATTTTGTTTCCACTTGGTTCTGTTACATTACCTTGGCCTGCTCTTAGTTCTTTCAGGATTTGATGCCACATATTGGAACTCTACTTTTCAACAGCTTTGTACGGCTTTCTTCATAGTGCTTCATCTAGTATTTTGATCTACTCTTGAGTATACACACAATCCTAAGTATACTGGTCTAAAAGCTAGTCTAGAACAAAGGCTATGTTCTGTAAATATTGCTTCTGAAGTTTTTGAGTTAGATGAGTGTATTTTTTTCTTGTACAGCCATATACTTTTCATACTGTAAAAGCATTGACTTATTTTTTTTAAAAAAAGATGTTGTGTTTTATTGTTGGTTTTTGATTTTTTAAAAAGACAATTGCTTTATACAATGCTATTGTCTTTCTAGTTTCTGTAATTGAAGAGAAGGAAATTTCACTGTTGTATCCTCTTGAATAGAGGAAATATAGGAAGGTAAGGGCCAGTAAGTACACTTTCATAACATTACATCATAACAAGAGGAACAATTAAAGTAAATCTTCAAACCAATGTGAATTCAGCCTTATGTGTGCAGGATGTAAGTATGAATGCTCAGACGTGTTATTTTTTATGGGTGGTACTATTTTTTGGGAGGGCAGAGTACATGGTCTTTGTGTACAAAGAAAACATCTGTTCACAACAGTGGAGTCTGAGGGCATCCTGATAAACATTACATTCGCATTGTTTTATCCCCCTCTGCTCTGGGTGCCTTGCACAAGGAGCAATGGGCTTTGCTTCAAGTGTTTACCATTTATTATTGGTAATGAAAAAAGAAAAGAAAAAAGATGAAAAGAAAAAATGAAAAGAAAAAAGGATTAGAAAGACACACTTAGAAAATGAGCTGGCAGAAATGTCTGCTAACTTGGCAGAGCAGACAAAAAAGAGGAGTCATTTACTGTGGAGACACAAAACAATTCTTTTCAGTTCGTACTGTATGGAAGCAGAGACATACACCTTGCTTTGTATTTTACTAGCATTTGGCAAAGAGAATCTGTACTCAGTGGAAATGAAAATAGGTAATCTTTCTACCTTAGTCCCCAGTCAGTGCTTTGTGGCAACTGTCTGCTGCTTCTTTTTAATGCATTACTCGGAGCATGATAGAAATTTGAGCATCAGGGTGGCCTAAACTTGTGAGTGGGGGCGTTGATGGATGCCCTTAGAACCCATTTTCAGGTATTCAAGTGTGACTTCCCCTGGCCTTCAGACATACCAGCAGCCTTCTACTCTTGAGCTGGAAGATGAAGGTCTTGTTAGAAAGAAAAAAATCAGAACAATTCCTGACCAAAGTACTCCATTCGTGCCTTACAAAAAAATTGCTGTTTAATACATTACTTGACACACTAGTTCTAAAAGATTTCTTTTTCTTGGAGAGATACTAAACACATACCTTACTATTAGTTGGTGGAAGTATTAAAAACATGTGTGTATTTACCATATCATGAAACCAATTTGGGGACTTTTTCTTTTTTATTGCTGCACTTTCTAGATTTTTAATTTTTTAAAGCAGATATAAATCCTTCTCTGTGATATATTATTTTAATTCATGTCATTCCTTGTGTTAGAAAAATAATCATGGCATTTAATTTTCTAATTTGTTAAGTGGCCTTATGTAACATTTTAGTCAGAATAGTCATATTTTTAATTGAAAACCTGATCACATTTTTAATTATTTAGTGAATTAATAAATAAATAAATTAAAATTGTGATTGTAGTGAGTTAATTTTGCTGTGCTTGACAGTAATTGTGCAGGATATACTAAACAAAAATTGAATCAATCTGTCACTGCACCTGCTAAGACAGATTTTATTAGGAAGCTGAAGTTCAGTACCATTTTATGAATGACCTTGAAAATTATATTTTGAAGAAACACATATTATAAAAGTTGTGCAAAATATTCCACACTTGAGTTCTCTTTTCACCTTTAATGTTGCCTGCAAGAATTAAAATAAATCTTTGGGATAGAAAAATATAAATATAATGTTTAGTTTTTGCATCTAACATGCATTTACATACTTGCAGCAAATGTTAAAACTTCATGATAAAAAGCCAACATTATAAAAGTGATAATAAGTAAAAACTAAGGAATCAGGAAAAGATAGATGACAGAAGGAAGAATTTTAAATGTGCATAAAAGTGCTGTAAAGATTGACAAAAATTCAGTAATTTTTGTGTCAGTGGTTCAGGTATTTTGGTGCCTCCAGTCTTAAGACATACATTGCCTTTTTACTGGGCTATAGCTTGGAAAATTCTGAAATAATGTAGTTAACCAGTGGAATCCATGTCAAGCCTATCTGAAATCTTGTTTTCAAGAATTCTTCACACGCAGATCTTAGTAATGTCCTGAAGCTGTACAAGCTCTGGCTAATAAACTTAGCTACAGTGTCTACTTCTTGTTATAACTTGAGTAGTTATGAAGTATAGAGGGAGAGAGTAAAACAGGCCAATGCTCAAATTTTAGATGGAGAAGTGAGCAGTCGCTTACCATGTCTGCAAGATTTAATTGGGATTGGGTGTGGATTGAACTGCTCCCTAAAGCAACATGAGGCCAGGTGGAGGACTGTGGTTTTAAATAGCTACTAATGATTCATTTGTGGTTGCTAAATTATGTTATTACCCAGTAGGATGTATCATACGTTTCATAGTCTTGTCACAACATTCAGTAACAATGTGGTAGTACAGCAAAGAGAATTCATACAAGGTACAGCTCATATAAAGAAGAGGGCCCAAGTGACACTCATTCATTTGTACTTTAAGGGTAAATGCTTAGATGTGCACCAGGGCTGGGGCAGCCCTGGGTGTACAGACAGACTGGGCAATGAGAGGCTGGAGAGCAGTGCCATGAAAGGGCCCTGGGCTCCTGGGCCATGGCAAGTTGAACATGAGCCAGCAGTGCCCTGGCAGCCAGGAGGGCCGAGCGTGTCCTGGGGGCATCAGGGACAGCACGGCCAGCCGGGCAAGGGAGGGGATTGTCCCCTCTGCTCTGGGCTGGGGGGCCTCACCTCCAGGGCTGGGGGCAAATGTGAGTGCCACAGTATAGGAAAGACATTAAAGAATCCTCTCACCTGAAATATATACTTAAAATAAGTATTTTACTTGATGGTGACACAGTGTCCTGTAAAATGACAATACAGCTTCTATCTGTAAAACAGTATGTCAATTATTTCTGGTTTGTGTATTATATCTGAGTAGCAGTATTTGGTAAACAAAGGACTAGTTTTATCAATATTGACGAAAGAACAGTAACTAAAAAGTTAGTATCTTTACTCCTGCTTGTTTGTACAAACACGCTTTTGTTTTGCACTGAAACCAAGTATAAATCTTTCATATGTTCATTATAAACTACTCAAGTTTTTGCGTCAATTTTATAATTACTTCAATTTTTTTCCTGAACTTCTAGTATGTCCCAGAAAATGGAGATAGAACCACTTTGTTTCATCAGTAGTTGCTTCATGTTCAACGGGTCTTTTTGAAAAAAGGTAAAGAAAAGCTATGCCATAGAAAGTAATGGTTCATTTTTTCCACATTTTTTTTTTTTGTTCATCTACATAGAAAAGAACTTTATATCCTGATATTGCAGAACCCTACTCCCAGTTTTGGATTTTTGTTCCCTCATTCTTAGGCTTTTCACACAAACCTTTTTTACTTTTTTTCCAGAGGGTAATTAATCAAAAAACTACATGTCCAGTTGATTAGTAAAAGGATTTGTTCTTCTCCATTTCATTAAAGAAACCACTCACTCACTTGCTCACTCAAAAAAAAAAAAATTCTCTGACAACATAAGCTTACCTTTGACACCTTTAAGTCCTTGTGGTACATGGACTTAAATAGTAAAGGCAGAACCTTAGATCTGATCCCTGAATTAGAATACAATAGAACAGGAGTAGTTCAATTGGAAGAGACCTACAATCATCATCCAGACCAATTGCCCTGAGGCTCACCAAAAGCTACAGCACGTTGCTGAGGGCAACATGCCCTTAGCATTTGTTGTCCAAATGCCTCTTAAACACTGACATGCTGGGGTACTGGCCTCCTCTCTAGGAAGCCTGTTCCTGGGTTACAACACCCTCTTGGTAAATAAATGCTTTCTAATGTCTGGTCTAAATCTCCCCTGCCTCAGCTCTGAACCATTCCTATGAGTCCCATCACTCCATACCAGGGAGAGGAGATCAGCACCTCTGTCTCTACCTCTCCTCTGCAGAAAGCTGCAGAGGGCCATGAGGTCACTCCTCAGCCTCCTTCTCTCCAAACAGATGAACTGCAAACCTTGAACTACTCTTCATGGAACATACCTTCTAGCCCTTTCACCAGCTAGACTTGCTCACTAGAGTTGAAGAGGTGCTTGCAGAACCAATTTTTCTTTAGGAGTACAAATACTATTATATACTACCTCAGTTTCTCTGTCTGGATGTCAGACATTTTTAATAATTTATTTTTTGTTGGATTGCAGTATTTGAACAGCATCCTAAGACTACAAGATGATACAGTACAGTCTGAGATAGCCCAGTACTGCTTTGAGCAACTTGGTGGGTAATTGAGTGATCAGGAGCATATGAAAACCTTATTATCCCATGCAGAAATGGAGGAAAAAGAAATTACTGTGTACAATGCGTCTGTGTGTTGTGACCTATGCCTGTCCTGCAGCAAAATTCCAATACTTCTCATGATACTTGGAAAGTGCTGCAGACACTCTACAGGCAAAAACTGAGGTGAATTCTGATTCCTTCTTGATGCCATGAAGTTCTTTGTATGATAGAACTAAACGTTAAGGGAAAATACCCACAGGGCAGAAATTAAGCTCTGTAGTTTATTTGTATACACCCATTAATTTGACCAAAATAGTATGTTTTCTGTAATGCAGATATTGTTTTCTTATGGGCCTAAGATATATTTTCTATGCATTGTGATTTTTTTTTTCACCCAAAAGCCTTTTTATTTGCAGAGGTTACCTTCTGTCAATCATTGTAAATTATAAATTTTCACTAAACATCTTACTCTTTTTGTCATAAAAGTAGCAACTAATAAAATTTCTGATCATTCATTTAGAATTAGTTTAACATTGAGAATATATGAGAAGCTCACTATCCCACACATGAGGAAAAACAGATTACACAGAGCCAAATATTTTCAGTCAGACATAGTGTACCTGTCCCAAGCGTCGAACTTCAAGACCTTGAGATTGAAAATGAGAACACAGATGTTAACTTCTTGTGATGTTAGCTTTCCTAATGGTCTACAGTTCTCTATGTGAGGGGGGCCTCACAGCAGAGAATGATTCGACAAGCCAAAGAAACTTTGATGCTCAGATACAAAGTAAATGTTCAGCACCTGGGGAGTTCTGTGTTTGATACAGTCTCTTATTATTTTTTATAGCATGACTATAATTTTGTGTGTAAAATTCTATTTTTTCTTCGTGAACTTCATGGGAATTTATAAGAAACCTGTGATATATCAGTAGACTGATATAATTATTCCATAAAAAGACATTTTGTTCCAGTTCGTTAATGCTGGAATACTTACTAAATTATGTAGTTAGCATTAAGGGATTTTATTAACTCCTGTGGTCCTATCTTCACAACAGGAGACTCCTCAGGTAGAATTATCTGATTTTTTCCCAAGGCATTTTATTTCCTCTGAAGTGATGCTTGCTTTTAAAGTCTATTTTCCTCCAGTATTTCATTATCTTAAGTTTACTGAAGTACTTAGAGAGCTTAGAGAGCTCACATAATTACATGAACATCTAAGAAAAGCAATTGGGGCATTACTGATTAACATTTTTCTCTCTTATTGTGGATGACACCAGGAATTGAGTCCTAATTCATGAATGAGCTTTCCCAAAAACACTATATGGTGGTTCACACTCAGAGTACAGCGAGGTAATTTTTTCTAGTGAAATAGAATCACAGAATCATTAAGGCTAAACCATGTCCCTAAGCACTACGTCTACACATTTTTTTGAATGCTTCCAGGGACAATGATTCCCCCACTCGCCTGGTCATCTTGTTCCACCACCTTCTCAATGCAGAAATTTTTTCTAATATCCAATCTAAACCTCCCTAGGTGCAACTTCAGGCCATTTACTCTGGTCCTATCACTTGCTACCTGGGATTAAATACAGATCAACACCTCATTACACTCTCCTCCCTTCAGGTAGTTGTAGAGAGCAATTCGATCTCCTCTGAGCTTCCTTTTCTCCAGCTGAAAAACTCCAACTCTCTCAGACACTCTTCATAAAACTTGTTCTCCGGATAGTTTGGCAAAGCTGTCAAGAGTACAGCAAGAACACATATAAGGCATGGTAGCTCTCAAAACTACTCCTGGAAATTTGGCAGGACAGCAGGCTCTTCAGGAATATTCCCAGCCTGGGTTCCATGGCAGGGCAATCCAGCAAGCCAGTGTACAACTTTAACATTGCTCATGATTCCTGTAAAAATAGAATACTTTAAAAAATTAATTCATAGCTTTTAAAAATCAGTATGAATTTAAAAGTTAGAAACACAGAATTTATCTCAGGATAATAATTCCCTTGTGGCTATACAGAGCTATTAAAAAATATTAGTGTTATGTGAATCAGTGATTCAAACTGGCAAGACTTGCTGAGATCTTGACCAGGACCTATCATTTGGACTATTGATTAATTCATGTCCTAAAAGTCATTGGAGAACTCAGACTTGCATTACAAAAGGAAAATGAACACAGCCTGGGTCAAAAAAACCAACAAACAAGCAACAGGAATTAAGTATTAAATACATGAACATAATCCATAATTAATTGTCACAATATTCTGCTGTAACACCAAATTTTACATATTTGGATTATAAATAGATTATTTTTATATAGATCTAAAATAATACCTGAAATTGTAACAATTAATACTGAAGAAATAGAATGAAAGAAAACTTGAGAAAGATAAAAACTTCATGTTTCTGTGTTCAAAAAATTTTAATAGGGTTAGGTAAAACTTTATAGGGATCAGGTTTCCTTTGCTCTCAGTTGTACAAGGATTTTTTTCTACCTTCTTCCAATAGATTTTTTTTTTTTTTACTACCATTAACCAAGCCTGAAATAGCTAGCTGTAAGTCTGGTCTAAAGTGGAAATTACACCAATTAATTTATTTGATAAATAGAGTATATATTTTTCTTTAAATACATGACATTTGCAATATATGTTTTCTTTTGTTCATGTTTTTTTGTTTCTCTGTGTGTATATGTAGATGTATGAATTATATACAATTCATAATCACCAGTGAGCGAGAATTTACAAATATATGAGCAGTTATAGTCAAACACTTAGGCGATGCAATAGGAAAATTATATTTTTATGTCCCAGTGCTTTTCAATTGATCTTTAATTTAAATAATCTCCCTCACCAATTCCCAGATGAGGCCTAGAAAAAATACCTTGCTATTATTTGAACATAATCTTCCTCTTGGTTTATTTCTGTTCTAACTGAATTGACTCTTATTGTACTGCTGTTACTGTGAGGAACAAAACAAGACAGAGCTGCCAGAGTTATGCTTCAAAATGTGATTAAAGAGAGAAATATAGAATCATTGTGGTTGCAAAAGCCCTTTAAGATCGACCATAAAGTAAAAATGTAAACAAAACACTACCAAGTTCAGCTCTAACCCATGTCCCTAAGTGACCCATTTATACATACTTTAGATACCTCCATTGATTGTGACCCTACTAGTTCCCTGAGCAGCCTGCTCCAATGCTTGACAACCCCTTTTCATTAAGAAAGTTTTCCTAATATCCAATCTAAAACTCCTCTGCTACAGCTTGAGGCCATTTCCTCTTGTCCTATTGCTTGTTACTTTGGAGAAAAGATCAACCTCCACCTGGCCACAGCCTCCTTGCAGGCTGTTGTAGGGAGTGATAAGGTCACCCCTCAGCTTCCATTTCTCCAGGATAAACACCCCCAGCTCCCTCAGCTGCTCCTCACAGGACTGGTGCTCCAGACCCTTCCCCAGCCCCATTCCCCTTCTCTGGACTCACTCCAGCCCCTCAGTGTCTTTCCTGCACTGAGGGCCCAGAACTGGACACAGCACTCGAGGTGTGGCCTCAGCAGTGCCCAGCACAGGGGGACAATCCCTGCCCTGGCCCTGCTGGCCACACCATTGCTGATCCAGGCCAGGATGCCACTGGCCTTCTTGGCCACCTGGGCACACCCTGGCTCATGTTCAGTCGATGTCACCAGCCCCCCAAAGTCCTTTTCCTCTGGGCAGCTTTCCAGCTGTACTGCTCCAAACCTGTAGTGCTGCATATGGTGTTTCTGTGACCCAAGAGCAGGATCCAGCACTGCATCTTGTTAAAGGTAAATACTCTCCTGCTAGTACATTTAAAACTCAATTTTTTTTCTCCTCGACCACAGGTCTTAGAGAAAAAGGAGTAACAGCAGTGCCAGGAATAAATTATTTGGTTTTAAAGATTTTTCTATCATAAGTTATTGCTGCTAGTGTTTTAAAGTACATCAAAAGTGATGAAGTACACACAGTTAGACTTATCTTAATGATAAGAACTGGCAGGGTTTGGAAAAGATTTAAGGGATAAGTGTTTTAAATTAAAAATCAGTAACCCTTGCTATGTCTTCTTCTCAAAAAAGACTTAAAATAAAAATTCACCGGTTTTCAAATTCTTCTCCACGTATGTCCACAGTAACATAAAAATGTTGTTGAATCTAGAACCAGGAATGCTTATTATGACTGAAATTATCAATTCAGCATTTGGAGATGCTTTGGAGAGTCCCATATTGTCACCATTTTAATGAAGTAAAAAAGTAGTTTGACATTTAAAGTAGTCTGACAATAAGAGGTTACAGAGCAAGTGAAGATTGAAAAGGTACATTGAAATAGTTAAGATTTCTTTGACTACATTAAACAAATTAAATAATTATTTAAAGTATTTTGGAAAAGATTGAGTTTTTAATGACTTAAAATTATTGCACAGGAAAAAAAAAGAAAGATTATGATATTTAATTCTCTTACTAGAAAAGCTCTTGGAGTAGTCCATTTGAAACCAACCAAAGAGCAAGTATGAAAATTCATAAATCATAAATTGCATAACCTTGAGGGAGTGAAATGGTGGAGAGAGAAACTTTTCCACAAAAGATAGTAGTGAAAAGAAATTATTTTCTCAAATGTCAGAAATTTCAAACAGTGTCAATAAGCTGTAATTTTGCTAATTTTAGGGTTGCACTGATATATGGCAAAATAATTTTGGGTGTATAAGACTTACTCCCAGAAGAATATTTACTATGGGAACTGGGAAGAAAAATCTAACATTTCTCTAAAGCTGTGCAGGTGGAGAAGGAATATCACTGATTTTTACACAGGATGAGGGACAGAGGGACAAAAGCCTGAAAACGTGTGTGTATACTTTTACATAATGTTAAATCAAAGTTGGGAAATTCAAGTTTATGGGGGTTTTATTTGCATATATAGAGCAATATTCAACAAACTGACAAAAATAAAAGTGCTTGTACAGTGCAGCTCTTTTAGAAGAAAACAGACAGTTATCCATAAGAAAAGCCAACAAATGAACATGAATACAGAAGAAACAGCACAATCACCTAGTGATATGGGTATTTTGTGAGTACTGAATTCGGAATGCATTCAAAATATGAATGCTGATGAATAATTTGGCTTTTGTACACAAACAGTAATAACTTCCAACATCAGTGATTTTATGTGTCACTAAACTTCTGCAGTTTAATATGAAAATCGAAAAAATCATTTAGAAATAGTTCAAAATATGAATTAAGATTAAATGTGAGGTAAAGTGTTAATTTTTAATAAAGAACCTTAAAACTTAATAAGTGAATAGATGACAATGACTGATAGCTGATGGTGAGTCATCTGTTACACTGCTTTCAGAATTCAGAACACCAGAACAAGAAATAATGTGATGAAAGAGATTTTTAGTAGCAAAAAATTGTACACATTTTCAGCAGGGACAGACTGATTCAGTTTTAAGGGTTCTCAGAAGAAAATATGAAGTAGAAACAAAAAGAAGCATGATACACACATGGGTGCCTAAGGAGATGAGCTAGTAGAATTTTTATGCAACCCTAAAGAAATGAATGAGATTATTCAGAAAATAACTATAAATTATCTTTAAAAAGTTCAGTACTTTTGTCAGTGGATACTAAGAGATAGAAAAGCATTTTTGTGGTCTAATATAAAATATTAAATTATTATAACCTAAAATGGTGATAAAGTTTAGTACCTTGATATGACAGAGCAGCAGTATTACTTGGAGTCATATTGAGCTGAATCATTTAGTCTAATATGTGAAAACTGAATCCTTTCTTTCACTTGAGGATTTCTGAGGTTCTGCTGTGATACGTGATTACCTGTCACATTGAGAAATTCCTTTTCTTCTCTTCTACTCCATACTTTTTCCAGTTTTTCAGTGACTGGGTGAGGTTTGAAGGCAGTGAAGAGGTGCTGGAAACGAAAGATTCCCCACCAAGGCTACCCAAGTCAGGTAGCCTTCATAAAATACTGCCATCCCCAAACTGCATGAAACTCAAGCCATTATGTATACTATTTGCTGATTCTTCTTTATTTCCCCTCCATGTTTTGGCCTCTAAAAGCTGCACTGTATCAAGGCAGGGACAGGGCTTATTGGTGCCTGCAGAAAGGTACACTGCTCCCACTCATTCCATCCAGTCTTGTCTGGATTGTGATGAAAGTTGCAGTTCCGTGACCATACTTTCTTCTGCTGCCACAGCAGAAAAAACTGACTGGATTTGCCCATCATAATGATACTCAGTGAAACATTTCCTGTGTCACTGTGTTCCTCTATCCCACCTCCCACCTAATGAACATTCTGGACAATCAGCTCCTACAGTGCATTCTAACATGAACGAAATGTTTTGGGGTTTTTAATACTGAAACTCAGTTATGTCAGAACTTTAAAGTGTTTGACACCACTTTAAGACAAATTAAGCAGATAATCAGAGTTGCTTTCTTCTCTTAGAAAACTGATTCTTTAGAGCAGTATAGGTTTCTTCATCATGGAATTCTTGTAAAACATAAAAGAAGTAAGAAGTAATG
This sequence comes from Trochalopteron elliotii, assembly GCA_024734555.1. Taxonomy (NCBI): domain Eukaryota; kingdom Metazoa; phylum Chordata; class Aves; order Passeriformes; family Leiothrichidae; genus Trochalopteron; species Trochalopteron elliotii. The sequence continues at coordinate 813,940 of JANPWX010021771.1, forward strand.
TTTTTCTGTGTAGAAATTACTACTGCAGGGAGCAGCTGCTGAAACATCACCTTTAGTGAGCCTTGCTGTAGTTGCTGTTACTTTATCCAACAATTTGGAGACTGCTCTTCTCTTTCTGGGTCATGGCAGGCTAGTTCAAAACTAGTTAACCCACTCTGCATCAGAGCATGTCCTGTTTTATGACACTCTGTTTCATTATTGTAGGCACTGACAGTATCAGCTTGCATCTTCAACATCCCATAATATGTGTGTAGTGGGATGTTTAATTTACTTTTATCATTAGAAAAGAAAACAATTTGTGAAGACTGAAACTTCCCATACAAATGCAGACGAGACCTGATGAGTCATTCACTGAAGATTACCCTGGATACAAAACTGGATTTCTCATTAGAATAATTCAATTCCTTGCTTTCTCTTCACATGCATTGTGCTATTCCAGTTTATATTTAATTTGAACAAGAACTAGTCTGTAACTTATCTATGTAGATGAAGTGTAAGTCTCTTCCTGCCCACCTCAAAAGTAATTAGTTGTAGGCAATGATCTGTTTCAATAGGAGAAATTAAGAAAGGCCTACCCCAGTACAGCAAATAGTTTAGTGAAATCCTTCTAAGAGGACAGCAGAGAGTGAAGTTCTTGTGTTTTATGGCTGGTGTGCTGTGATGGGTTGATACTGGCTCTTTAAGAAAGAAAATGAGGAGGAGAGCTGCTTTTCATTATGAGAGCAGCAGGAAAAAAGGAAAGGAACTCTGCATATTGTGAGATGATGAGCCAGCTGAAAACTGATGGATTTGGATTAGTGGTCAGATCAACATCAGTGGTGTCGTGGTAGGGGTCTTCTTCAGAAGTCAAGAAGACGTAGTAGATCAAAGATGAACTGGAAGAAGCCTCACATTTTCAGGTCTTAGTCCTGTGGATCGACCCTATAACAAGGCACATGCAACCTGGGAGACCTCTGGAGTGCTTTGATGACAACTTCTGGCACAGGTAATCAAGACACCAACAAGGAAAAACTCCCAAGTGGACCTGATACTTAAACTAGACCTGTAGAGGAGTTCAATGTGGGCAATAGCCACAGCTGTAAAGGCTGTGGGATGTGTGGAGTTCAGGATCATGAGAAGATGGAAAAGAGAAACTACAAGATCATGGCTTCTAGAGAGCTTTGGCCTGTTAAGGTGTTTTCTAGAAATGGGATACAGCCCTGGTGAGAAGAGTGGACCAGGAGACCTAGTTGATTTTCATGGATCACCTTCTCTAAGCTCAAGAACAGTACACACAAACAAAGGGAAAATCAAGTAGATGTTGGGGGAAGCCTGCACATAATAAAGAACTCCTGAATTCCTAATAAACCTCAGGCATTAAAAGGAAGCATACAAGAAGGGAGGGCAGGGGCATGTGACTCAGGTAAAATATAGAAATACTGTTTGATCATACAAGGATGGGTTTACGAAAGCCAAATTCATGTTCAGTTGAATCTGGAGAAAGATATAAAGGGCAACAGGAAAAGTTTCTACAGATACATGAGCAGTGAGAGGAAGACTAGAGAAAATGTGGGTCTGCTGCTGAATGGGTCATGGGACCTGATAACAAACAAGAGGGAAAACACCAGACAACTCAAAGTACACACTTTGGAGATTGCCATCTGGAAAAAAAATGGGTAGAAAAGTAGCTGGGCACCCTGGTGAACGAGCTCAGCATGAGGCAGTAGTATGTCTGTGTAACAAAAAAGGCTAAGAGCATTCTGGACAGCATTAGTAAAAGCACCTCTAATTTGTCAAGCAGAGTTATTCTTTCCCTCTACTCAGCCCTACTGGAAGCACATCTGGAGTGCTGTGTTATGTTCTGGGTGCCTCACTACAAGAAAATCATGAATCATTAAATGAGTGCAGCAAAGAATCATGAAGATGATTAAAGAATGTGAGCATGTAACATACAAGAGAAGGATGAGGGCTGGAACTGCTTAGCCTGGAGAACAGAAGGGTGATGTTATCAATGTGTATAAATGTATCTTGGGGAAACATTCATAATGGAACCTGCTTCTTAGTGCTCAGTGACAAGGCAAAAAGCAATGGGCATATATTAACTATTAAAACATATGAAATTTCATCTGAACACAAAAGATCACCTTTTTAATGTTTTAGTGTTTTAATTTTTATTTATTTATTTATTAACCATGTGCTTTTAAAATAGTATTTTATATTATTATTATTATTATCATTAATAATAATAATAATAATAATAATAATAATAATAATAATAATAGTTATTATTAATATTTTATTATTGAGTGATGGTCAAACACTGGGACAGGTTGTCCAGAAAGACTGAGTAGCCTATTGATAAGTCCCTAACCTGACTTGACACTGTCCTGACAAACTACTGTCTGAGCTTGCTTGAACAGACCTTGAGCTAGATGACCGGAGAATTCTTCAGAGATTCTTCACAGAAGCCCAGAGATTAGGTGATTTGCTCTTGGTTGATTTGGTTTCCAGGAGGCTGTGATGTCCTGGACTATTTGACTCTGAGGAGAAAGGTTAGAGAAAACATACATCTTGAACCATGCTATTTATGAAAATGTTGAAAGAACTTTTTTTTCATATGTCATGGAATAAGAAGATTTCTGAGATGGAGCAGTTAGGCAGTATACAAAAACAATTTCCTACGCAACTCTGATGGCATAAGTGTTCTTGGAAGAGAGTGTACTTGTCCAATATTATATAAAATATCAGCATGATGTCCTTGTTATGGAACTGGTTTATATCATGTTTTTACCTTGAGCTATGATTGAATTAACTCAATCAATAGTAGTGACCTGGTGAAGCAGGAACACGGAGTGGTAGCAGCACTATCTGACCCCTCTATAAGATTACAATCTCGAATGTTATTATCATTTGAATTTCTACCCATATCTGGGCAATTCAAGTTGATTTCAGCTTAAATAATTCTTCTTCTGAGGTTTTTCTGCGTAGATGGAAGTGCCAGAATTTAACTGCATTTAAACTGTGCTTTGATTTTTGAGAAGATAAGCCTTGTGAAGAGAAGATGGTTATAGCAAAAAATTTATGCTGTTGAATTCATTCATAAAAGAGTGCATTTGGGTGGTTGTTTGGCTTTCTGCTACTCGGTGTAATTTGCTTTAAGACTTTTATTCATTCTCCTTCTTTCTTTTTTAATTTTCCTTCATCCTTTATTTTGAGTATTTAGATACAGCAGTGCCTTGTCAATTATCAAGTATGTCTTTAGCAGAACTATCCATATACTTTTATCGAGGCAGTAATTTGTATAGGCTTTTTTTAATGAAATCATGAAGTACAAACACAGGAGGACCATCCTGAAATTTTGACTCCTGTTCTGTGCACTTTGTTTTACTTGCATTTGTCAAGTTATATTTTTACAATTATGCGCAACAAGAAGTTTTTTATTATTATTACTTAATAGAATATAAACGTCTAACTTGAGCAGGGTGGTTTTGCTAGTACATGATTCAACAAACTGACAGCTTTTGATGGCAAGAAATTGCAATACTTTTAATAAATCACCATAAATTGCAATTTATTTCCCTGTCTTCCTGCAAAAATATTATTCAAAGTATTCCCTATACAAATCTATAGAAACTCTATTTCCCTATTGACCTGAGGAAACAAAATAGAACCTTCCTTGCTTTGTAGTTCTCTTAATTTTGAAAATTATTCTGAACCAACAGGTGCAAATGAAGATTCTTTGTCAGGGACTGTTCTCAATTTCCTTTATTCAGAAACTTAATAGATACCTGTTTGCAAGGTAATGGGCTAAAAAATCAAAGCTAGTTCTTAATTTTCTGGAAAAAAAAATTAAATTCCTAAAGCTAATAATTCCACTGATTTTAAGTCTTAATACCAGGCTGGATGGGACTCTGAGTAACCTGGTTTAGTGGTGGTTTCCCTACCCGTGGCAAGGGGGTTTGAATGAGATGATCTTTGTTTCCTTCCAACCCAAATAATTCTGTATTTCTATGATTTTAAGACATTTCAAAAGATTCTATGCTTTACCAACTTTGTTGGCGATTAACAAAAAATGTACATGGAAAATACAAAATTACTGTAAGTATGTAGTAAAAGTTTTTTTAATCACCTATTTCACCATTTAACTCAGAATGGAGTTGGACATTGTGAGTGTTTAACTGCAAAAGTCACCTCAATAGTCAGCAGTGAAAAGTCAAATAGAGTATTAGGTATTATCCAGAAAGACATAGAGAACAAAGTAATAACTAGGATGCATTTAAAAGCCAAGGGGATTATTTTTTTGCAGAAAATGTAGAAATAAAAATTGCAAAGTGTAAGAGGAAGTTGTATAAATAGGTTGGAAAAAAGCACATAAATTAATGGAATTAACTTTGAGTTTCTAATCCTAAATGCAACAGCCCAAATGAAGTCTCTATGTAAGAATGTCTTAAACTTGATTTTAATGAAGGATTATTAGCAAAATGGAGGAGGATCACTTTTAGTCGTGGTCTTTTCCTAACACAGTTTCCCTAACCATCCCTTTCAAAATGCCATCAGATAGGATACTGGGGTAGGTGTAGAACTAATTTGGTATGTATGGCCATCTCTCTCTGTGTCAAACAAGGTAAGAAGCTGTGGCTCTCACCTTTTTTTTTTTTTTTTTTTTTTGTTACAGAGCTAAAACTGGATATATTTATTTATTCTAAACAGAGAGTCAAAAATTCATTTGTTCTGCATACAAACTTTCTGGTGTGGACTGATTACTATTGAGCAAACAGAACACCCTAGCAAAATTTAAGCCAAAAATAGCAAACAAATAATAATTAAGTCTTGTTCATGCAGTAGTTTAAAAGGATATGAGTTCTGTACTTTGGGCTGCAATTTCAAAGTACATTTTATGAAGATTTCAGAAACTTTTGTAGTGTATTTCTTGTTAGTGTAAAATACAAGCACATTTATCTTGTACTGTTTCCTGATAAAGTGAACTGCATATTGACATTCTCTTAAAGTAACAGTCATGCCTCCAAAATTGTATATAGTGAAGTTTAGTATTGTCCTGCTTATAAAGTTGCTTAGAAACAGCTTGAAATGCAAAAAGTATACTCCAATAAGAAGGATGAAGTTGTTTTCCCCTTTAAACCGTAGCTGGACTGCTTTAAGGCAGCTGTGATCTCTGACCATGGAATGATCGTATTAAAATAATACCTTGGAAAACTTGAAAAATAAAATTTTGATAGAAGATTTGGTTCAAATTTCTCTACTCATAGTTTAATGTCTGTCACTGTGTAACCCAAACCAGCAAACAAGTACCATACAGCCCCTTTCTCACTCCCTCACCACCAGGATGGAAAAAGGAATTGGAGGAGTAAAAGCTGGAAAACCCGTGGGCTGAAAGTAAGGGCAGCTTAATTGGGTACACCGAAGCCCCACACACAAGCAAGGAAAAGCAAGGAATGAATTCACTGTTTCCCATGAGCAGGCAGGAGTTCAGCCATCTCCAGGAGAGCAAGGCCCAAACACATACAGCAGTGACTTGGGAAGACAAACACCATCACTCCAAATGTTCCCCCTTCATCCTTCTTCCCCTACTTTATATACTGAGAATGATGTCCCATGGTCTGGAATATCCCTCTGGTCAGTTGGGGTCACCTGTCCTGGCTGTGTCTCCTCCCAGCCTCCCAGGCACTCCCAGCCCCCCTCACCACCATGGCAGTATGAGCAGCAGAACAGGCTTTGGCTCTGTGTGAGCCCTGCTCAGCAATAACAAAAACATCTCTGTATTACCGACCCTGTGTTCAGCACAAATCCAAAACACAGCCCCATGCCAGCCACCAAGAAAATTAGCTCTACCCCAGCCAAGAGTAGTGCAACATCTTTCAGGAATACTTGTTTAAGTACAACAAGGAATAATTGTGTTATTACAGAAGATTATATTCTGTTATTTTGTTTACCTTATTTTCTATTTTCTATTTTCTATTTTCTATTTTCTATTTTCTATTTTCTATTTTCTNTATTTTCTATTTTCTATTTTCTATTTTCTATTTTCTATTTTCTATTTTCTATTTTCTATTTTCTATTTTATTTTATTTTATTTTATTTTATTTTATTTTATTTTATTTTATTTTATTTTATTTTATTTTATTTTATTTTATTCAACTAACTCCAATAGGTTTTTCTTTAAGAAAATGAAACCTTTCAAGAGAGTTAATGCCAGATATTCATCTGCTTGCCTAAAATTTGTTGTTTCTTGGTTTTAAAAGCCTGGTGAATTTTATAAAATTCTTAAACTTCAAGAAAGTGTATTTAAATTTGCAAGTTTCTAGAACATCATAAAAGCAAGAGTAGTTATGGCTTAGCTGGATTACATCTAAATCAGAAATTATTTTTTTTTCTCTCTTGGTGCTGCTAGAGATCTCTATTCAAACTGATAATTTGTTCTGTTCTGCAATTTTCAAATATTACTCTTTTCTGTAGCTTCTTTAGGATGGGATATTTTAATATCACTCCTGTTTCTTTAAAATTTATTTTCTATACAAGTTAGGAAGATTATTGTGCTATTCAGCTCCACTCACAGAGAAAGGGTAAGGAGACAGGTTAATCCAGAACACAGCCTTTGAAAAACCTGTAGTCTCAGATCATTTTGGATGTATGCCATTGGTGAGTTATATGCTTTTTTTTTCTTCAGCCTTTCAAAGATTTTCTCAGATAAGTTGCAAAACGTATTCTGGTAAAACTCCTTTACAGAAAGGAGTCTGTGTCTTCTCATGTAATGTTCATTTTGTCCCAGCAGCTAGGTTTCCTGAGCTTGTCTTGCATGTAATCAATAGTCATGGAACTAGCCTCATTTATAATTACTTGCTGGAAGGAACATTTTTTACATATTTTTTCTTCATCCAGGCTTCCCTAGAATGTGCTAATTTCTTATGCCGGTAATGGAAAATTTTTGCAAATAATTATGCATTAGTTGTGGCAACAGGGAAATTGTAATGCTTTCAGATATCTGAATATCCTGAAAAACTCAATCATCCAATATTTGTGTGATCAAAGGATGATAAAAATAAACAGGGTAATGTGTGTAGAAAAAAACAAACAAAACTTACTTCAGTGATATTGAGGTTAATGTGCTTTAATTTGCATTTCTGAGGACATAATAGTATACATAAGCTTTGGCACAGTCCCAAATATTTGACATAACTGGCATAAGGGAAACCTGGCAGGATGAGACTGGAGTGCCCTGCTGGATGGCTACAGGCTGCTCAGGAGGGACAGGCAGGGCAGAAGAGGAGGAGGGGTGCATTAATGGATGGTTAAGACGCATGTAGCTCAATTCGGCAATGTCAGTTGAGGCAATATCTAATATAAAAAATTTCAAAAGATGTACTGGAAATACAGAGAGGCCAAATTTGTATTTTAGTATATATGCCTAAGTAATCATATGACCTGGCTGATAACTCTGATTCTTAGAGCGGAAAAATAGGAGGTAAAGACTCATGGGTAAAGCTTTATACTCAGAGTTGCAACTGAACTTTCATTAAAAATATGAATTTCCCGTTTGGGTGAAAAAATTACCTCTGTACAATACATTGCTGTGACTATGTCTTAAAACAAAGCTCACTACCAGGGGTTCCCAACATTTTGTAATGTCCTTGTAATGTATGTCCCTATTCTAGCATATTTATTGGAAGAAAATTTACAAATTAATAGTTTCATTTCCAGAAGTTGGATGAGATCAGTGAAAGGATTTCCTCCCAGTATTTCTGGCAATAAAGTCACTTGTTTCAAGATCTGAAAGAAAAATGTTGACATGAATATTTTGTCAGCTTCCTCTTGTATGTTTCTGTCAGAAAGATGCATTTACAACAATAAGTAAAGTATCTGTTTCAAAGCTTTCACTTATACTGAAAGATTTGACATATGTGATGCCATATCACTTTTTTCTTTAGGTAATGGGATGGAAGAAGCCTTTTTCCATGTTAGGAACTTTACCTTTTTTGCACATGTGCATCTCAACTTTCTTCCCATGCAGAGGCGAGTATACCTGAGCACACTTCACAGAACTCCAGATATCAGCTAACAAACTCATTTTTCAATAAAAACAGTTACTATACAATTAAGGCAAGTATGGGTGAGCCTTTGTTTCTTCATTTTTCAAGTACCATTAACAGGCTAAATCTTGTACTAACATTTTTGGAACCTTCTGACAAGTGTATAGCTTAGTTATGAATTCCATAGGATTTGAGATTATTACTGAATGAGGTCCTCCTACACAACTGACAATGCATCATGAAGTTGAAGTGAGAGTAGTTCTGCCTTACTGAAGCCCACAAAATCTAGGTCTGTATACCTACAGGTTTTTCATTATATGTGCAGCAGAGAATGCAGTACTCTTGGCATAACCTCCTATATAAACAGATCTGAAATTCAAAACTATATCATCAACATGACTTTGAATAACTTGCTTCAGTTATTTTTTTTTCCCTGCTTTTGGCATGATGTTTTCATTGCTGAGCAATTTTCAAAAAATATACTGTCAGATGAATAGTCACTGGAGGTAAAAAAGAAGACCTTGTGGGAAATTTTCTGATTAAAGAAGTGCAAGGCTAAGAAAACTGTCGAACATATCAGCACCTGGGATGAAGATGTTGGAAGTGTATGCAAAGTCCTGAGGCTGGAGCCTTGGATTTTAGACCTTTGGGATAGGTAGACTGACTTAACCTCTGAGATAGACCTACCCTATTTCTTTCCAGGAAACAAATGGCAGGACAAGAGGAAAAACCTCAAGTTGTACCACAGGAGATCTGGATTGGACATTAGGAAAAATTTCTTCACTGAAGGTGTTGTCAAGCGTTGCATCAGACTTCGCAGGATGGTGGCTGAGTCATAATGCCTGGAGGTGTTTAGAAGATGTAGATGTACAGATGGGGTACTTAGAGATGTGGCTTACTGTTGGACCTGAACCTGTTAGTTTTACAATTGGACTCAATGATCTCAAAAATCTTTCCCAAACTAAATGAGTATATGATTCTTAAGAATGCAGCTCAGGATCAAGGAGTGTTTACTAAGTTAGACCTCATTTTTCTGCTAAGATGAGAATAACCTCATGCAGATGAGTCTGGGAACTTGAAAGTCTGGTAGGAAATTCCAGGGTCTCTGCCTCAGAGACAGACATACTCGTATAGTATTATTTTTGTCATCACTTTCATGTTGGTGCATTACGAAACTCTGTCATATATACCACCAAAATGACAATAGTTTGTTTGAGGAGTTGTTTCCTATAAAGTAAAATTCACTGGATCCTTCTTGCAACTGTGTAGTAATATGATTTATTTCTTTGTGTGATATTGGTAGATCCACTCTTCTACTGGAATTTGAGTTCTTTGATTTGTTCTCTTACAACAGTTGATTTTCCAGGTCTTTCAGACTTCTTGTGCTTCCCAGGATTCATCATTCTTAAAGGACATGAAGGACCCTTTACTATCTTTTTTAGACTTTTTCTGTGAAAATAATTTGTTCTGTTGAATTAATTTTTTTCCTTAGAAAACGGTACATATTGATGACCTGCAAAATATTTATTTTTCATTTGCCTCTAGTATATAATTTTCATCCTTCTAAATGCATAGCAGGAATAAACATGGGTATTCCTTATACTATTAACAATTCCACTATTTCAATCTGATTAATTATATTATTACTAAAAATTTTTAATTTTTTAATGTAAATGAGTACTTTATTCTGAGATGCATAATCACATTTTAAATGGTGTAATTATTTGAAAACAACTGGAAAAAAGATACAGCAAAAAATTATTCTGAACACATATGGAGGCTTTTTTCACTAAAAATATTTGCATTGTTAAAAAAAAAGGGGGGGGGAAAGAATTGCCTGACAGAATAAAAGTTAATTTTATTTAACTATGATTTTAGGAGTATGAATCATCATTGTTTTCTTCTTTTCCATACTGCAAGTAATGAATAGCAATAAATCTAGTCACAGTGAAATGCATCATTGAAATGGTCTGTGAATAATATATTCTCATTTACTTTTTAATAAAAATTAGAGAATTCAAGAGCAAGAACATTTACTGGTTTGATAGTTTGCTTGAGTTATATTTTCAAAGTGTTTAAATAGTTATTGGTAGGGAAGAAATGAAGAGAATGTGGGAATGGAAAGCAGAGCATTCCTTGAAAGAAGAGTAGTGTATTTAGTCTAGATCTAAAATAGTTATGCTTATAAATAGTGGTTGTGGATCTCAAACACACTGACTGCTCAAGGGGAATTGTACCAGTTCTTCACGTATAGAAGCTAAGGCATGGTGATGGTGAAAGCATTGCCAGTGACATTAACATTCAGAGTAAAGCAGAAAAGAAACTCCAGATAACAATACTATCAAGCCATCATCTATTCTTTGTGTCCTGTAAATATATTATTGGTTCATAAAACACTAAGTACCTAGCCAGGGTCTTTTTAGAGGAACTGTTTGAACACTTAAGGTAACAGTAAATAATCCTATGTCATCTTTTAATAAAGCATAAAATCATTATTTCTTATTGTAAGTAAAAGTACAAAACTGATATTTAGGTGTTTTCATCAAAATATTCTGTTGTAAGTGAGAGAATTATTTTGTACAGATGTTGGTAGCATTGTTAGAGATTATTTTCTGACTCAAGCCAGTCTTGAGTCACAGAGCTGAGTCAAGAAGTTGTATTGTAGGTGGGATAGTAACAACCCTATTATTCATTAGGAGAAATGGTGTCAAACCTCCAAAATGAGCCTCTGGCTCTCTGGTACTCAGCATGCCTCTGGGCTGCAGGTAAACAAACAGAGGTGATTACTTTAGCCTATTTTTCAGATAACTTATGATTGAATTCTGCTATTGTACATGACATTGAAATGCAAGAACACAAGGTGTTGTGCCCCTTTCCCCCCCCACCCCCCGACCAGTATTCTTTTAAAGAGCATTGTACTGGCATGTCAAAGAAGAATGACTGCAGGACTGGGTTTTTTAAGTCCTTTCATATTTGCCTATTTGTTCTTGGAAGAGAAAGGAAAAACTTTCGGATACCAATAGTCATTTGATCCATGTCACAAGATTGAGGTCCAATTGGAAAGAATGGAAAGCTGTGCTAGGGTGGATTGGTTAGGGATGATTCAAGAACTGACACTACACACTTTGTTAGAGACGTTTACTGTGATGCTTTTAAAGAATATTTTTAACCAAACACTAGGGAAGGTGAGAAATAGATAATCTTGTTAAGTGTGTCAAGTGGTCTGCAGAGAAGTGGCAAAAAAACCAGTATGCATTTCAGTGTCAGGATTCTTTACTTTTTGACTTCTTTCAGGCTGTTTTTATTTTCTGGCAGACTTGTGATATGTAGCTGACTTTTGTTCGTTAGGTTACAGTGGCTTATTTTTGCACAAAAATCTATGCCTACTAATGAGCAATTACTGATAAGAACTAAGAAACATGCCTGCTAATTAGAAAGCTAGCAAATGATCCCTTGAGCATTAAGTTAACGAACCAGGAAAAAATGAAAAAAGGAAACAGACATTTTAAATGTCCCAGCCCAGAGTCTGCTCTGGACAAAAAGTGTTGAAGTAAGTTAATTGGTATCTGAAAGGTTGCCATGTTCTAGAATTCAGTTAATTGGTTACAGGGCAGGGATTAACAGAGAGTCTTCCAGACCTTTAAGGTGAAAAAGAAAGCCTAATATGTTTAATTTAACTGATGTCATGAACAGACACTTTGCAAGAACATTCTTTTACTTTTGTATATTCTCAGAGATAAGAAAATGTCAGGAGTAGAACTATTTCTTGTTTTCTTTTTATCAGCAATCATGGTCTTGGATCATTTTATGTAGCAGATGATGCACCTGCCATTCCACAGCTTGGTTTTCATTCTTAGTGCAGGGTTTTGTGGTAGAGACAGCAATAGCTTTTGCTATGCTTGCTCAACAATTTCATGATGGAATGCTGGCATAAATTGCCTGAAATTCTTTTAATACATATAAAGCTTCTTAAAACCATGCGGAAAATTTAGACAAATCTACCAAAGCATGTTTCTCTTCTGTTTCCTGAGATGGATAAAGTCATTATGATGAACATTTCCTGGTTTAGATGCCTGAGTATTTGTACTTGAATAGGTGGCCAGTTTTTCCACTAATTGATTTAATTTTCATTGTCATTGAAATAAACATTAGACGCCTATTATTTAATTTCTTCAAAACTTGGCTTTAATATTTGTGTTGGAATTTTCCCATTTTTTTCTGCCTTTATTCAGATCGTATTCCTCTATGTCTCTAATTTTTGAATAGGAATTGAAGAAGCTGCCCAGTGAGCTTGCTTTCTCAATTCAGCTATCTAGTTCTGGCTGCATCTGGCTTCCATTCAAGGATTTTTATGGTGTTTGGACTTGCCCCAAAAAACCCCAACTGGTGAAATGTATCAGAAAACCTCATGTGATAGACTATTTTTAGCTTTGATATCAGCATTTTTCATTTCTTGCAGAGCTATAATTAATTTAATTATTGTTTTTAATTTATTCAGCTGTCTTAAATATACACTATGCACACACTGAAAATGCAAGCATGAAGTTAAACTTCTCCCTGGATGACTATAACACATTAATTCCTGTCGTATTTTTACAGTGATTGATTTTATTGTTGATTTCCTTCAGAGTATTTGCATTAATGCATACCATTTTACAATATTTGTTTTCTTAAATTATATTGCAGCTGAATTAAGAAAAATAGCTAAATTATTAATTAAGATTTAATGATTAAAAATCGGAAACCATTTGCTTACAGCAACTGCTCAAGCTCCGAGTACAGAAGGAGCTCTTATTAATGTCAGTGTGGTGGGTTGACCTTGGCAGGATGCCAAGTGCACACCAATGCCATTCTATCACTTCTCAACTGGCCAGGCAAGAGAAAGTATGATGAGAGGCTTAGGGGTTGAGATAAGGCTGGGAAGAAGCCACTCACCAGTTACCAGCACAGGAAAAACAGACTTGATCCAAGGAAGTTCAGTATATTACCAATCAAATCAGAACAGGTTAGTGAGAAAAATAAAATTAAATCTTAAAACACCTTCCAACCACCCCTCCCATCTTCCTGGCCTTAACCTCATTCCAGAATTCTCTACCTCCTCCTCACCAAATGGAGCAAGAGGATGGAGAATGGGGACTGCAGAGAGTTCACCATGTTGTTTCCACTGCCCTCTCCTCCACCAGGAGAATACTTTTCACACTCTTACCGGCTCCACCTCGTGGTGCCTCCCATTGGAGAAGGTTCTCCACAACCTGAGTCCTTCCCATAGGCCACAGTTCTCCTCCAGCATGGGTCATTTCCACAAGGTGCAGTCCTTCAGCAACAGCCTGCTCCAGCACAGGTTCACCATGGAGGTCACAATTCCTGACAGCATAGCTGCTCCAGCAAGGGCTTCCAGTGGAGTTATAGCTTCTCTTCAGGCATCCACCTGCTGCAGTGTGGGTCTCCTCCAGGGGCTGCAGGTGGATCTCTGTATCCCCAGGGACCTCCATGGGCTGCACAGGCACAGCTGCCTCACCATGGTCTGCACAAGGGGCTGCAGGGGAACCTCCGTTCTGGCCCCTGGAGCACCTCCTGTCCCTCGGACCCGGCATCTGCAGAGCTGTTGCTCTCACATGTTCTAATTCCTCTCTCTGGCTGCAATTGCTCAAGGGTTTTTTTCCCTTTCTGAAATAAGTTATCTCAGAGGTGCCACCCCTAAAGATGGGCTGGACAGTGTGTCCATCTTGCACCTGGTTGATATTGGCTCTGTCAGACGTTTCAACAACTGGCATGGTCTCACAGGACCCACCACTGTAGCCACCCCCTACCAAGCTCTCTCCAAAAAATAAAATTTTTGAGAATTTTCTCTCACAATAGTGAGCCATTTGTTAAAAGTTTCAGAAACTTTCAGAGCAAATTTTTTCCCCTTTAAATCATTACCAGTTGGAGTTTTCTTTATTGAATTATCTGCCATTGTTCTTTGACCCAGAGAATATTATCATAGCTTTGGATGATTAAATTGAAAAATAATGTTTATGAATGTTTAAACAGAAGATTGAATTAGGGCCTCACCTTCAGAGGCATCCAAGATCTATGGTGGTTGCTTTAAATGCTCAGCTCTTACTATTAGCATGAAATTACCGTGAGCAAGAAAGAAAGGTGGGAGTTGGGACGCTTGAGGAAATATAAGATGAAGTTTCTCCTGTTTTTAGTCAAGAGGTGTATAGTTTTAAATCTCTGATTACAATTTTTTTTTTTTTTTTAATATTTTATTATCAGCCTTTGGATCCTCAGTTCTTCCAAAAGGTAGATAGCTTCTAGGGAAGCATACATATTGTGGGAAAGAAATTCGTCTAGTGGAAAGCTTTTGTTCCCCATAGAGGTATGAATAAATATTTTAGATAGCAGTGTGCTAATGTCATGATAAAAATACCTTCTCCTTGCTTTTAAAACCACCGCCAAGATTGTTAAAATCCTTGAAATTTTTTACTTTATTTCATCATTCCTTTTATATTTGTCTATAATGATATTAATTTCTCTATAATGTTTCTAATAAATAGTATTTATTAGAAACTAAGTTACAGAAAGGAAATAAAAGTGTTACCAAATTAACCTTATGAGTATTTCCTTATATGGTGGATATTTTCTTTTGCCTTCATCCTAGGTTTCAGAAGAAGCTCTGCATCACAGCACTGAGGATGAAGAGTCTTCCCAGGCAATGGAGCCCTATCTCGTACGGAGATTATCATCCCGCAACATTCAGCTTCCCCCGCTGGCTTTCAGGCAGTTGGAACAGGCAGATTGGGATAAAAAGAATGACACCGAGACTATCCCAAGGCCCACGACTCTTCCACTGAGGATACCTCCTCTGATTGCCATTACAGCTGCTGAGTCCAGCAGGTAAGATCCAGAAATTTGTTATTCATTCAACATTCCCTGCGGCAGGTACAGGGCTGCAGATGCTGCTTCTAGGAGAGAAGTCTATTTCTTTTCTAAAGCCACTAAATGAAAAAGTAGAATAAAATGTCTGTAAATTTGTGCCTGACACTTGGTAATACTGCTTGTAAAGCAGTATTTGGTCATATCTAGTAAAACAAACTCTAAAAAATTGTTTTCTGAACATTATTAATATTTCATATTCCAAAGGAAGGTTTTTGGGGGCTTGATGAACCATTTATGATGATGAAGGAGAGGAGGAGGTAGAAGATGAAAGGAGTTTTTTATACACAGAATTCTTTTTCAATTATACAATTTCAAAACTAGTCTCAAGAAATCCTGAGGGGATTTTGCCTGCTCTTGTATGTCTACATTATTTGTAACATAAATGGTTTGAAATTATTTGGTTATCGTGATTTCCATAGTAGCTTTATCGTATTACATCTGTGACTTTTTATATAATACATGTTTATAAAGTAAACTTCCTTATAGCGTATTATATTCTCTCCTTATTTTCCAAAATATAAAGTGTTTAGTATGAAAGTTTTCTTACAATGGTGAAGGCAGTACAGCTGTTTGGTGACATGATAATATATAAGAAAAAGGTAAAATGAACACAGTGAGAGCTAAAATGCAGTACTTAAGAATTTCAGAATGCATATTGTGAGAGAATACTCTATTCTGAATAATGTAGTGATGAAAAGAATGTAGGACTTGTAGACATGAGAAAATCCATAATTATTGATTACGATGCTTAACCAGCTAATATTAACATTGAATTTAATACCCCTTCCCATATTTTATTTCCTCCTAGATATCTTTGTTTTTTGAAGAAGTTAGACCCATTCTTGAAATATGATCATAGAAATACTGACTACATCCATAAAAACATGTAAACATTTAGATTGTTTACAAATGAAAATATTATTTGGATAATTAAATGTAATGATGTTTTGAAGACAGATTGGTGTCTTGATATTTTGTTTTTATCCCTGGAGTCTGGAGAGGTTGTCTGAGATATGGAAGGAAAATAAGTGCAATGCTTCTAGTAAAACTGACTGGAAAAATAAAAAGTGATCCTGATGCGATCAGAAAGATTAGAAAGAAGAATGAAAAATGTTGCCTGATGAAAGTGGCTAAGTGATTACAAATTTTTGGTGGCATTATTTTCTAGGCTGGATTCAAACTAAACAGAGAAAGACAGTTCAAAGGTTACTCAGATAACAAATCTAAAACAGTGTGGTTACTATCTGCTGTACTCAGAGAATGATTGCTTCTTTGAGAGTCTTCTCTGTGGGTATGCATCTCTCCCCAGCAGTAAGAGATAGCTTTGTACCCTGTCTTTGCCATTTATTCCTGTGGTTGGTAGGAATGTGTTTTGAAGCTGGACAAAACAAGATTTATTCTGAGAGTGACAGGGAAACAGCAGACAGATTGTTGAATGGAGCTGCCGGGCTGTTCAAACAAATAAACTAAATCTAAACACAACAGCAAAAAGCAATCGTAATTTGGATCTTTCTTTGTAATATAAAATCTTTAGCTTTTATGATTCTTTTTTAGCTAAAGAGCAATTACAGTGATACAGGAAGAATATTGTTCAGGAAATTAAATTTCTCTAGATGTTTAGTGCTGTTTTTCGGTTGTTAGCTCTCTCTCAAGCAGCTATGAATTTCCCATTTACATGCTTATTATGCCAGCCAAACAGCTGGAGAAAGCTATCCTTTTATCTGTCTTCTCATCTGCATGAAAGCACATAAACTTAGGGGTCCTATTATGTCTGTGAAAATGCAGCTTACCTGCCTTGCCTTTGAAATGTGCAGTTGAGGAAAGGGAATCAAAGTGTGGGTGTGAGGATTCTCTGTCTTCAGTAGGTAAATGAAGGTAGAAGAGCACTTGTGTCACAGAAACTCATTCTAAAGAAGAAGAATTTCACCATCGAAAACGTCCTAAATTATAAATGTATGGTTTTGGGAGAGTGCATAAAAGATTCAAAAAATAGCATTATAAAGTCCTTATGCTTTGTTTTAAATGACTGGAATGTACGAAATTAAGAACAATGATAATGGATGTAGTTTTTAAATAAAGTATGTGTTCTATTCGTGGACATGCACATAGCCATGTGTGTATAAACACAGTCTCATTTTCATTCTCCTTTTGTCTCCCCTTTTCTCTCTATGCTGTCCCAGGATTGTTTCTGGTTGTGTGTGAGCTTTGTAGAGGAATTAAAACAAAGTTTATATTTAAAAAAAAAACTAAACAAAATCCAAATCAGCATAGATCAAAAGTTGGAAAGCAAACTTTCAGTAATGTTTTTCTTAATCTTTCATACTTTGTAAACTCCTACCCTTCTCATTCTGAGACATCACAATGCCTTACCATTTCTTTCACCCTTCTAATTTCCTTCCATGCATACATGCAACCAGATTCTTATATTCTTCATCCAGATTAGACTGAGACCCTAATAAAGATCATTTTTAAGATGAAGAATTTATGTCTCCTACTGAAGTATCACATGCAAAATGCTTATTATGCTTGAAGAAGTGCTTGAAAATTGGTAGGCTGACCTTGCAGCTGGTATCATCCATGCAATTATGAAATGTAATGATTGCCAGAACAGGAAAGATTGGAAAGAAGCAGATAATTACTTTTAATATGTCATATTAAAGGGTTTTTTTAAGTTTTAGTTTTAGTTTTTGTTTTAGTTCTAATTTTAATTTAAATTTAATTTTTAATTTTATTTTATTTTATTTTTTATTATTTTATATTTTTTCAATTTTAATGTTTATTTTTATATTATAAAGAATAACCTGTATATATAGAATATTTAATGTGATATTTTACTGTAAGCTGGGATAGCTGGGGTATTTGGGCTGTATGCTTTGGACAGTTTTCCTCAAATAACTGTAACTAAATTTGCCAATGGTCTTGGTATAAGCAACACCTATAATGGCATTTAATATGGGATGCACAGATACGAAATGATTGACAGTAAGATGCTTTTGCTTTCTCTAAAGTAGCTGGTATTAAAATTGTGGAGGACTGTTATGTATGGAAAGTTATTTATTTGAGGAAATTTCAGGCTTTTGTCTTACATACTTTATAAAAACTATTTCAAAAGTTTACTTACCTCTATATTTGACCAATAGCTCCCACCCTGATTCAACAGTTTAGCAAATATTTATGTCATGCCATGTGTTTGGTACCATATCTTTGGTTTCTTCTTTCAAACACTTGGACCTGTGATTTAGAACAATTGATCAAATCTCTCTGTAATGACAGTACTGGTTGGCCAAAGCTCCATGAAATATGACGAAAGTCTATTCAGTCACCTTTGTTCTGCAAACAATCTCTGCACTGCCTTACTCCAAAGAAGAGATGGTTATGAGAAGGTGGGATAGGACATGGCCCCTACTGAACACTGAGAATTCCCATGGCACATACACCTTCCTTTTCCATGGTGCAGATCCAAGGTGACAGGAACTGAAGTCTTTCTTTGTTTTGCTTTTTAAGAATAGCTTTTTCAGTGAAAAAGGACTATCCCAGTTGTTGCTGTGATACTTGTGTCCTTGTAACACGTGACTGACAAAATCTGATAGAAAATGTCATGTTCATTGCATGCAGACTCCAGAAATAAGAGTATATCAAGTATGTGAAGATTTCATTAAAAGCATTATTTGAAAACAAAAGTTGTTTTGGAATCAAAAGGTGCTTAGAAAGGCTTTCATAACAAAAATATATAAAATAATCTGGCATTTCATTTAGTTATCTGTGATTCGGTATGGATACTGTCTCTTCTCACTATTTATCCTAGTCTTTGCTCAAACATCATTTGGGAGTGATTATTATAATTGTACAACATAAAACCTATTTTAAATTGCTTTCGTATTGCTTATGTACAACTCAGACTGTGAATATTAGTGTGTTTATGAAACTCTAGGGAGCTACAAGAACAACTTACATGACAGCTAATTTCTGAAGTATCTTTTTTGCAATGTTCTTTCTAACTTAATTTATGTTTTTCCTTAATTTAAGTTCTGTGGATTAGATAGTCACTATACTGCTTAAAACTTCTGTGTTTTATTATCCACTAAAGAGGCAATAAGCACCCTCTATACTGAAAATCAGATAAAAACTTGATTTTAAATTATCCACAAGCCCTTTAAAGATGAACTTAAAATTTTTCATATCTGTTTTGGAAATGAAATATTAGCAAATTGCTGTTAGCATCATCACTTAAATTTGATACTATGCCAGTACAGAACTAGAATCTAGTTTTAAGCTGAGTATGTCTTAATGCCTACCACTTACTTGCTCATTGTCTTTTTCATTTCCATGGAATACCTCCAAAACCAGATTTTGTCCTCTGTATTGAGGGCAAGGAAAGGTTTTTCAAATGCTAGAAACTGAAATATGTGAATCCTGAGCCATAGTTTTGCTGTTATTCACTTACTATACCTATAAGCTATTTTTAAAAGAACAGCTAGGATGTTAATTTTTATTATTGTTTTAAGGATATAAGTGTTAGAGAGAGATCCTAAAGGCAATAAGATTTGACCTTAGCTGACTAATATGCAATTAAAATAAAATCTGAGAAAAGCAGCTCTTCAGGTTTTTTTATTTGCAACTCAGTAGAATAGTGCATGTAGTGAAAATAAGTGGGAACTGTGGTTTAGATGCTTCTGAAAGAAAAAGAAAGAGGAAAAAAGGGTAAAAAATCTGTTATTTCACTTATTTTTAAACTCAGAATTATGACCTTGAGCCTGCCAGGTAGTAACTTTTCTCAGAAAGCTTCTCATGAGTCCAGGCTCTCTTCAACAGCATCTCTGTTCCTGAGTTACCTGCTAGTAAAGAATAATGAAGAGCAACACAATAATTCTTAGTGTTTTTATTTAATATTTCTTTTTTTTAAAAGCACTATAACCATGACAAAATCTTCAGGATACCTTAGGATTATCTTTCCTTATAGTGAAAATATAGTGTTATTTTCATTTTGGGCATAGGAAAGCTTGCATACAAAGGGGAAGCGCAACTGGCCAAGGCTAAGGAATGAGCCGGGAATCAAATTATGAGAGTTTGATCCTCAAATTTGAGTGGTTTTAACTATTGGTTTTGTGTCTGCTTTATTCTACCTGTTAGTTGAGAATAGATCTCGGGGAAAAAAAATATGCCTTACATATTATAGGAGAATAGGAGAGCCCACATTATCAACAAGTGGCTCAAGGGTTGGTGCTATCAGCAGAATTTTGGGTTCAATAAACATTAGGTGCCTATAATGGGGCTACTATCATGGGGCAACTTTTTTGGCACCTGGCCTGCTGGAACTGATGGACTCCATCTCTATGTTAAGGACAGAAGGATTTTAGCTCATGATCTGGCAGAACTCATTGAGAGGGCTTTAAACCAGGTTTGAAGGGGGAAGGGGATGCAGCTGGGCTGTCTGGAAGCAGGCCCAAGGGTGGTAGGCCTGAGTTAGGGGTGAAATCAGTAGCCCAGCTGAGGTGCACATACACCAGTGCAGGCAGCACGGGTAACAAACAAGAGGAGCTGGAGGCCATGGGGCAACAGCAAAGCTGCGATGTAGTCACCATCACAGAAACGTGGTGGGACAACTCACAGAGCTGGAGCACTGCACTGGATGGCTACAAACTCTTCAGGAGAGACAGGAAAGGGGGAAGAGGTGGAGGGGTGGCCCTTCATATCAGGGAGGCTTTTGATACCATGGGAATTGAAACTAATGATGACGGAGTTGAAGGCCTATGGGTAAGAATTCAGGGGAAGGCCAACAAGGCTGACACCCTCCTGGGAGTCTGTTATTGTCCACCAACCAGGAAGAAGAGGTGGACACCTTATTCTATAAGCAGCTGGAGGATGTTTCAGGATCACCAGCCCTTGTTCTTTTAGGTGATTTCAACCTAGCAGACATCTGCTGGAAATTTAAGACAGCAGAAAAAATGCAGTCCAGAAAGCTCTTAGAGTGTGTGGAGGACAACTTCTTGTTGCAGCTGGTGTGTGAGCCCACCAGGGGAGGGACTGTGTTAGACCTGTTGTTTGCAAATAGAGATGGGCTGGTGTGAGATGAGGTGGTTGGAGGCTGCTTGGGGGACAGTGATAATGAAATTACAGAGTTCTCAATAATTGGTGCAATCAGTAGGAACATCAGTAAGACTCTTACATTGGACTTCTGGAGGGCAGACTTTGGCCTATTTAGGAGACTTATTCAGAGAGTTCCTTGGGAAGCAGCCCTTAAAAACAAAGGAGTTCAGGAAAGGTGGGAGTGCTTCAAAACAGAGATCTTGAGGGCACAGGAACAGACAGTCCCTGTGTGCTGTAAGACAAGTCAACGAGCCAAATGTCCAGCCTGGATGGGCAAGGTGGTTTTGAAGGAACTTAAAAATAACAAGAGGATGCATCATCTTTGGAAAGAGGGTCAACTCTCACAGGAAGTATTTAGGAAGGTTGCTAGAGCATGTAGGAAAAAAATGAGGGAGGCAAAGCTCAGTTCAAACTTAAATTGGCAACTTTTGTAAAAGATAAAAAGAAATGTTTTTACAAATATAATAATGGTAAAGGGAAGGGTAAGACCAACCTTTGCTCCTTATTTAATGAGGGAGGGAACTTAGTAACTGCAGATGAGGAGAAGGCAGAAGTGCTTAACGCCTTCTTTGCCTCAGTCTTTAGCAGGAAGGTGGCTTGTCCTCAGGACAAGTGTCCTCCTGCGCTGGTAGATGGTGCCAGGGAGCAGAATGGTCCCCCTGTTATCCAGGAGGAGGCAGTCAGAGAACTGCTGAGCCACTTGGATATTCATAAATCTCTGGGGTCAGGTGAGATCCATCCCAGGGTGATGAGGGAGCTGGCAGATGAGCTTGCAAAGCTGCTCTCCATCATTTACCAACAGTCCTGGCACTCTGGTGAGGTTCCAGATGATTGGAAGCCAATGTGACACCCATAAACAAAAATGGTGGGAAGGCGGATCCTGGTAATTATAGGCCAGTTAGCCTGACCTCAGTACCCAGTAGGTAATGGAGCAGTTTATACTGAGTGTCATCACACAGCACTTACAGGATGGCTGTAGGGTATCAGACCCAGCCAGCACGGGTTTAGGAGGGATAGGTCATGTTTGACCACCCTGGTCTCCTTTTATGACCAGGTGACCCGCCTGGTAGATGCAGGAAGGGCTGTGGATGTTGTCTGTGTGGACTTCAGCAAGGCCTTGGACACTCTCCCACAGCACACTCCTGGAAAAGCTGGCAGTCCGGGGCTTGGACTGGAGCACTCTTTGCTGGGTTAGGAACTGGCTGGATGGCCGGGCCCAGAGAGTGATGCTAAATGGTGCTACATCCAGCTGGGGACAGTCACTAGTGGTGTCCCTCAGGGCTCTGTGCTGGGGTCAGTTCTGTTCAATATTTTCATTGATGACATTGATGATATGGATGAGGGAATTGAGTCTTTCATTAGTAAATTTGTGGATGACACTAAGCTGAGAGCGTGTGTCAATCTGTTGGAAGGGAGGAGGGCTCTGCAGAGAGGTCTGGAACGACTGGATGGATGGGGAGAGTCCAGTAAGATGAAGTTTAGTAAGTCCAAGTGCAGAATCCTGCATTTTGGCCACAATAACCCTCTGCAATGTTATAGGCAGGGGATGGTGTGGCTGGACAGTGCCCAGGCAGAAAGAGACCTGGGGGTATTGGTGACAGCAGCTGAACATGAGCCAGGGTGTGCCCAGGTGGCCAAGAGGGCCAATGGCACCTGGCCTGGATCAGGAATGGTGTGTCCAGCAGCAGCAGGGAAGTCATTCTTCCCCTGTCCTGGGCACTGGTGAGGCCACACCTGGAGTGCTGTGTCCAGTTCTGGGCCCTCAGTTTGGGAAGGACATTGAGACACTTGAGCACATCCAGAGGCTGGTGAGGGGCTGGGAACACAAACCCTGTGGGGAACGACTGAGGGAGCTGGGGGTGTTTAGCCTGGAGAAAAGGAGACTCAGAGGTGACCTTGTCTCTCTCTCTACAACCCCCTGAAAGGTGGCTGTACTCAGGTGGGGGTTGGTCTCTTTCTCCAGACAGCAACAGACAGAACAAGAGGACACAGTCTTAAGCTGTGCCAAGGGAAATACAGGTTGGATATTTGGAAAAAGTTTTTTACAGAAAGGGTAATAAAGTACTGGAATGGTCTGCCCAGGGAGGTGGTGGAGTCACCATTCCTGGATGTGTTAAAAAAAGACTGGATGTGGCACTTGGTGCCAAGGTTTAGTTGAGCTGTTATGGCATGGGTTGGACTTGATGATCTTAAAGGTCTCTTTCGACCTAGTGATTCTGTGATTCTGCTGTTTATCTCAACCTTTAAACTAAACCTACTATGCCAAGGAGAATTTTACTGATCAGGTCTTGGAAGGTTTTAAATTGTTAGTAGTAGGAGTTAAGCACATTACTATCATTATACATGCAGACTCACATTGAACCCGTGTTTCTATCATACTGAGTCAGTCACATCAAACCCTGACTGCAGTATCTGTTCTGAAGAAAACCATATTTAATTATTGTGGAAACCAAAACTGAGTCAGCATATAAGTGCACATTTGTCAGTGGGAAAAATTAGTGGGAGTTTTTGAAGTTAAGTGGATGCTAGAAGCTTTAATGTTTGTGGAATCCAAGCTCTGGCTTTTAAGAGAGTCTTCTATTCTGGTGGCCAGCATCCACAATTTCTATGGTGCTATATGGATCCTGGAATAATTTTGGACAACAATATAAAAATAATTCTGTTGGTCAAGAGTTGCATTGTCTTGGTGCTTAAGAAATGTAAGGAAGCTGTGAAGATGGCAGATCCTGTATCAGAACACTTGCATAATAGTATTTCCTAGTACTTGAGGATAACTTCAGGTGACACAATTTCCTCCAGCCCGTCATCTCCCAAATAAAAGGATTTTTTTAAACTTATGTCTAGCATAAAGTGAATGATTTAGATCTGATACCCAGATGGAGGACATGGAGGACAGCAGATACTGTGTACAGTCCAGCATTAACTATTCTGAAATCCTTTTTAAAAATTGGAATTTTGATCAACTCTTTCTCTTTTACTCAACAATGGTAAAATTTCTAATTTTTCAATTTGATGTAATTATTTATATAGCATAGATTGGAAACAGATGTTACTGTAAATAGTGGATAATTAGTCTATGTGTGCATGTATTTTCTAGTTTAGGAAAGGAAGTATAATTATTGCTTAAAATATGTATTTTGAAACAGTTACTTTCAAACAATAGATAATTTGAAAAAATCTAATACAATACTGTGTAGTTCCAGGAGCTTAAACCTAATTTTTCCCCAGAGTGGGTGGCATCTTCTCCTTCTCAAAACTTTTCTTTTGGACAAATTGACCAGGGAGGATTGAGAACAGACCAAGTAAGGAAAAGAAGGGTTTGGATACTTCAGCATTTCTCACATCCTCTGTCACTTGGTTTCCTACTCCATTCAGCAGCAGGCCCATCTTTATCTTTTTCTTATTTTTGTCTTTGATGTACCTTTATGTTGCTCTTCATCTCAGTTGCCAGGTGCATCTTGAGTTGAGCTTTGGCTTTACTGGTGCCACGCCTGAAAACCCAGGGGATACTTTGGTATTCCTCCTTGGAAATGTATTTCTTCTTCTACCACCTGCACTTCTTTTTTATCGCTATCAGAGGTTCTCTGTTCAACCAATTTGGCATCTTTCTATTGTTTCTCACCCCTTAATCACAGTTATCCATCATACTAAGGGAAAGTGAGTCAGCGGCTGATTTTGTGGTATTTTTATTATTAAAGTGTTATTTTAATATTCAATTTTTATTAAATTCCTGTATGAATTCCATAAAAGGGGTGAGGGGTTTAACATGACTACACTGTTCTTTGTTTTTGCACTGGCATAATTTTCTTTGTATTAAACAGAGTAGCAGAGAATGTTTTCTTGTTCCGTAGCTTATTTGATTTTTTAAAGAGACAGATCACTTACTAAATGACCCCTTTAAATGATTTCTGTTGATGATTCTTCTTAGTCTATTGAACTTAAACCATCTGCTTAGATGGTTACTGGTGCCAAGGTCTGCAGCTACAATGGCTCCCTTTCTTAGGGATATCTTGAAAGTAAAAGACTGCTTCTAATGGGTTAAAGTTTCAGTGAGGTAGTGGAAGGCTGGGCATTCATTAACACAGCTTTACTTTCTATACCATAAGTGGTCAATGCATTATATTAATATTTCTTAAACGAGTTGTAATTTTTAGGTACTGTCTAGGTTTTTTTGGATAGTTAATCAGCAAAGTAGTTATTTTGTTAAAACACTTCTTCTGACAGTCAATCAAACCCAAATCTACACACTATTCAAAATTATGTGAACTGAACATAGTCATTCACCAATGACAGTGCAAGGTGAAAATTAACACATAACACAAGAGTATCTTAATATATACTTCTTCACTATGTCATATTTACAACAATTTAGAGATGACAAAAGAAAGCAGAAAGCTTATCCAGACAGAGGAATACATCTTCACAAGGATTTTTTCATGTTGGAAATTATTATTTTAGATTAGCTTCACTAGTGAAGATATTGGGCTCTCTTGATTGACATTTCAATCACCGTCACAGCAGCACTGTATAAATACAAACAAGAAACTGGACTGTCAAAGGCACATAAAGCTAAGGGAGAAATAGAAATCACTTCAAAAGAATGATCCAGCCAGCAGTTGTGGGTGAATCCAGCCTTTGGGACAATTTCATTCAAGCTGCCTTGGCCCAGAAGGATATGTTTGATTGTTGAGAGAGAGCACAAAGCAGCTCAGAGGCACCTGGTGTAGTTGTAAGAGGGATGATGCCTAGTCTCTGAGCAGCCAAAGCACATGAGAGAGAAAACCAAATCAGAAACATATTAATTCTGAACATTTACATCTTTCTATAGGTCTGTATGCAGAGTTGCTATTGTACTATTTCTGTTAAGACTGATTTACAGGTTTTATTGTCAGTTGTGATTCCTTCTCTAAATTAGCAAGTGACAAGGAGTTGCACAGGCAAAGAAAGGGTCTGGGCTATGTAGGGAATCAAGAGCTTGTCAGCGTTTCTTACTTCTCTTACTTCAGTACAATCGTGTGGAGAGAAGCATCTGATCACATAGTAATTAGTAAACACAGTTCATAGCAAAATTGGATGCTATTTTACTTAAATTATCCTTCGCTAAAAAATTCTCTGAGATGAAAATAGGTGGATTTTTAGGATGTTACTTGCCTTTTTAAGTGTATAAATTATGGCTGTCCAGTTCTTTCTATTGTCAGATATCTGCTTATGGCCAATGCATGTTACAAGATACTGTCTAGAAGAACTCTTGGTCTGGCTAAGTATAGTCATTCTCTCACAAAATGCATTGTAAGAGTTTTTCTTTTTCTACACCATGGCCATCTGTTAACAATATGCATTCCTTTGGCTTGATTCTGCAGAAATTTCATCCATGTTCAGACTATTGGTAACCATAGCTTAACTAATACATATGCATGTGTATGTTTTATGATTTATATATTTTTCACATATTTCCTTATTTCCAGTAACAGTTCACATTACTAGCAAATGATGCAGTTAAAGCAGATTCCAAATGTCACTTTGGAATTTGAAGATCTAACAGCTTTCAAGATTGATGTTTAAATAGTGTAAAATATAACATCCAATATATATAGAATAATTTATATAGTGGTGATAAGACATTTCACTTGTAGGATTATATATGGTTGCAATGAAAAAAGAATTTGTGTAATGCGTAAGTTTTACCAAAATGTTTATGTCATTAAATGACATAATTTTTTTTTAAACTTTATTTAGAGAAAAAGATCATTTTGTATTTTTTACTGATGAAAGTTAATTGTCTTTTCACTATGGAGCATTTCCTTCATTCAATTTAAATAATATAATCTCTTATTAAGTATGAAGCTTAATTGGAGAAAGTCAGATTTGAATTTATTGAATTTATTGAATTTATTTATCAATTCTTTGATTCCCATTAAAAAATTAAGTGGAAAATTCATAGAGCAGAAAATGAATAGCATTCTAGTTTGGAACACAGGGGAATAAAATAGAATCTTCTGAAAACAGGAGGTTGTTTTCTTCGCATTTGTAATTTGTAATCAAAATGATACATTGAAATGATCCAGCATAGAAAGCGATTTCCACATACATATTTCACGTTAGGTGTACTCTCTGAGAACAGTTTTTTAAGTAAATTCATTCAACTACTAACTTTACTTTTCTGTTTCTAGTCTAAGGTTACACATTTTCTTCTGGTTTCCCTTTCATGTCAGATAAAGACTGGAAATTACGTCTCTGAAAAGAAAATTAATTAGATCCTCTTCAGAAAAATCACCATAATTTATCTTTCCATAAAATGGTCTTCTTTAAAGATATAGAGTCTGTAAAGTGGAGATTAAAAGAAAGGATTTCAAAATTATCTTGAAAAAATATATAGACAGATAGTTTTTTGCTGTTGTTATAGGTAAGAAAACAGAAGGGTCGAGCCACAAAAGGCTGTAACTCTGGTTTTCCCTCTTTCCAAGCAGTTAATAAATTTTATGGGATGTTTTTCTTAGGTCTGTTGCTTTAACTTCTGAATACAGATTGTCTACTCAATGTGATAGAGAGTAAAATCAGGTTGACTGCCATTACTTTCAACAAAACAAGTTTCTGTGCAATCTCAGGTAATGGCGAGGTAATAGTTTTATTCTGTTCTCTCCTGCCACATCCTTTTGCAACTATAATTTTCTTTAATTCAAAGGTAACTCTTATTTTTTCTGAAATAGGTGACAGGTTGGTTAAATACAACAGCTTGATGGTGAGAAAAGTGTGATTAGATGGATACAGAACCTCACAGCCCTTACAATAAAAGGTTTCATTATGACACTCTATAGCTTTATCAGATCAAACATGTCAGACATGTCTGCATATCCTTAACAGAAAATAAAGATAATTTTTGATAACTGTGTAAGGCCAGAAATTAATTGAACAGTAGAATTTGAGACATTTCAATTGAGACAAATCAGAAGCGTGGATTTTCAGCTGACTTTATCTAGTTTTATATACAAGCAATGGGATTTTTATGACAACTTTGTCTGAAAAGTTTGAGGGAGTTGTGTCTTTCTGTGACTGCAATCATACTGTACTATTTCCTTCTGTTAATCCGTTTCAGCTCTTATGTCCTTTCTCCTTCAGATGTTTCCATTCCTCCGGATATTTATTTTATTCTCCATAAACTCCAAAAAATCTATTAATCACACACATTATGCTTTTCTTAACCTGCCACAGTGCAATATAGTTCTCTTTTGTGTTCTGTGCCATTTTTGTAACTGTTCCTTATCTTTGGCAAAAGACCTGAGTTCAATAAGTTTTGAAGTTGTTACCACTGGACACGGGCATGAATTATGGAGTGCCTTGAGTAAACTGCATACAGTAACTTACAAAATGTGTATCAGTAACTTATGCTATTTTGAGTACCATGGTTTCTAAGATATTTTACGTTATTTACAAAATATTTAATGCTTTGTGCAATTGTGAGAAATGAATTGTCAGGTTTTTCGCAGGTAACATAAATTCAAATGTGAATGACACCACTTGATACATATACATAGAGAAAACTACAGCAAGATATTCAATAAACAGAAATAAAGCTTGATGTCATGCTAGTTATTTTCTACAGTCAAAGGTCTAATCATATTTTATAATTGCAAAAGTAAAACATACGAAAAAATTCTTAGCCCCAAATATTGCTGTTGAAATGCTTCATTTATTATGTATGCATGAATCAGTAGCAATTGCTCTACTGCATCAAATGTGAGTATATAATTGTGCTTTTTTATTCACAGACAAATTGGTGTAAATTCCAACTATAACTATCCTTTTGTCACGTTTATGTTTGATGCTAAAATTTCTTGGTTGAGAACATTCTTGCAAAGCCTGATTCTTCTGCATGAAGGGATGGTGGCAAAATCCTTTTTAATTAAGTGGTGACAGGATGTGGCCTACACAGAGGTGCTAAAAGCTGTGTAGGAGGTTGATGTAAAGACATCAGTAATCTGGGGTTTCCTCTGGAGATAGTTCCGCAAACTTAGCCTTAATTGAAATTAGAGGATGAAAAGGGATCTTAAGATTTTCTCTGTTAAGTAAAAATTACATGCTAGCTTAAAGGGAGTAGAAATTGTTTAACAATGCAATAGAACTATGATATTTTAATGTAGTAGAGGAAGAAATCACACAAAAGAAAGGAAGGTGGTACTAAAAAAGCCTTTAAACTCCTAATATTAAGATAACAACATAAAGAAAAGTTGGGTATTCCATAGTTTAAAAATCATTAAGGTCTTCATTAAAATGCTTTTATTTCAGACGATTGTTACTGGTTTTGTGGTGAAAAGAAAGGTTACATGTACTTTAGAGAAGATTTACACAAAATAAAGTAGAAGTTCCCAACCTGAAAAACAGCTTCACTCCTACAGATTAATATACTTTAGAGGTATATTTCTTTCAATATTAGTTAGTACTGGATTTGTATTAGAAAGTTTTCTATGGTTCTGATGACCTGACCTCAGAGGATTTTTCTTCTTGCCAAATGTCTTAGTGCATAATCAAATCATGTCTGCTGCGGTTTTTGGGATCTCCATTACTGTCCTGAATAGAACCTGACCATCCCAAATCCCAAGTCAAATGTAAGCGGCATTTCAATTAAATCTGAATTTAAGAACCATTATTCCTTTGATATGTGCTTGCCCTTACATAACATCTCTTGACAGATGTGAAATCTGCAATTTGAGAGAAAGGTGAGGGAATTCTAGAGTTTCTAGGTGTAAGAGTTTCCCCTTTATTTGAGAACAGTGAGTTCAATATTGTGTTGTTCTGTCTAGCTTTGATACATCTTGAATTTTGAAAATAAGCCCCCTAAACAAAAAGCTCCAGCAACAAAAAAATGTTAAAAATATTAGTGAGAGGAGTCTATCAAAGCCCAAGGAAAGATGAGAAAAAGACCTTGAACTGTGTTGAAAAAAATCCAGGAAATAAAGACAAAATTATTCAAGTAATTATAAATATTGAGCAGAACTAGCCTGAGATGATAAGGACTGTAATGTCAGAGAACACGTATTAAAGAAAACTGAAATAAATTGTAGTTGTTGTAATTTTCAAAAAGCATTTGAGGTTTCCGATTTTCAGCTTAAATATCATTGACAGTAGTGTAACTAAAAGTAATTGAAGTCAGAGAAGACACACTCGAGCCTCAAACTTTTTAATTTTAATTTAGACCTTTGAATAGTTGCACTTCAACTGACAATAAATTTTCGCTCTTCAGTCTCAGAGTGTCAGCATAGTCAATTAAATAAAAAATTTGCAAGCCTCTGTAGAATGCTTTCCAACGAGCCTTGATGATAGTGCAGGATAACAGAAGTAATATAGTCCTCTAATACAGCAGTAGTAATAGTTACTTTCTTTTGCACCAATTCATTAGATGCTATCAGCATCACAATGAGAAAAAAAAATTGCGTTCTCTTTTGGCTCTATAGCTTATTTAGAAATCCAATTAAAAAACAAAACAAAACAAGTTTTTCTTGATCATTCATTTGATTCCAGGTGGTAGGACTAGCAGCTTTAACACAGGGAATTCCATAATTGTTATCTGCTTTGTTAAATTAAAAATTAAAATTACTTGAAATAGTATAGGTAGCTAAGAAACGTTATTAGATAAATAGCCTGCACTCCAGAAAAATTTTTGAAGATATTTGGAGAAAACTTCTCACTCTACAAAACACAGAAAATCAAATTTATAAGCCAAGCTTGATTGCAGTAAGGCATTTGCCAAGAAACAAGGTGAAGACAAGCAAAGAAATCTCCTGGAAAAGCTATACTACCATTTTCATGCATTTTATCAAGGCTGATAAAAGTCCATGGTGTATGACTGAAGTAACAGGCAGTACCAGGGAACTGTAATGAGAATTAGTAAATTATATTGTTGAAATTGTTTAAATTAATATAATTTCTCCTTCTATAGTATTTTCCATCAAGACCTGTATGATGCTTAATAGCTACATAGTTACATAATACAAATGTATCAATTATACAATGCGCTTAACTAAGAATTAGGAGGGTATGCCACCACAAATTGAAGAGTGCAAAATGCTTTGGAAAACAGTGGGAATATTTTTAACACCAGTAGAGTGGTGAAAGAGAATGAACTAAGAATATAAAATTCACTCAGAAGTTATAGTTGGATTTTTTTCTCTCAATCATTTCAACTGAAATTGCCCAACATTACCTGTTTTATGACAGCATTTACTGTCAGCAATTATTTCAGTAATAAAAGCAGTAAATGGATTACAATTTCTTACTGAGCACTCTCTCTCAGCCAGACAAATCATGAGTGTTGAGCTACCGGTGGTGGTTTTTACTTCAACATTAAGTGAATATTAGCTATTCATCATGAATAAGACCAAAAGTGATTTCATCACCTGAGTGATCAGTGGCACTCAAAATCCTAATTCCCTGATGTACAAGGCATTTGCTTTTAGCTGACACCAAGTTTTAATGAAATAATCTTTTGTTATTTCACACTGCAAGAAAATAAACCGGTACTTAATTTATTCTGTAGGTATATATTGCAGTATTTGTTGCTTCCTACGAGGATATAGATTACACATATTTTTGGGAAAGTATCCATTAGCAACATTTTATGTGCATGGAAAGGTGTTGTTTTGCTCTTGAATACCCTTGCAGTACTGAATACGTGAACATTCTTTCTTTAAAGTGTTCCCTATGAAAGAAACATTGAGATGTATAATCTCCAAACCACCAGTAAAAAAAATGGAAAGATATAATTTTTCAAGAGTTCCCCCTTAATTCTGAGGTGTTAATCACATTCTAACAATAGCTGCTGGGCACTGATAGTTTCCAGTATCCTTGACCCCATCTTAATCCCTTTCTGAGTACAAAATTAACACATTCTGATTGCACTGGGCCATGTTAGTACAAACAGCATGCAGTCAGAGTGCTCTAAAAGAGGTAATAATTTCTAAGTCTACTATTGCCTCTGTAAAGCTGAGGATGAGCTAGAGGAGAAGCAGGGCAACAGTGCTTCAGTTAACACTGACCCAGGGAGACACAGCTGGGAATGGTTTCAGAGTTTCTCTTTGTGATTGCTGCCTTGGATAGTGACAACCTGGCTAGCATCCCTATAGAGTTTATAAATTCTGTAAATATCAAGCAGAAGCTCAAATTTCTGTGGTTTTTTTGGTTTTTTTTTTTCTTTGTTGTTTGTTTGCTTGTTTGTTTTAAGGACTGAAAAGTGTGTTTTAATAGTTCAGTCTTTATTTCTCTCCACTTGAAAATACTGGTGAGAGGAAGGAAGGAGGTGAAGAGAACAGATGGGTGCTAGATGAAGTGACAAGATCAGATAAAAGCATTCCACCACTTCTGTAAAAGAAGTCATTTGAAAAACATGGCATTTTACTGTGCAAACAGTTGCCTATGAGATCTTTCACGTTTGTCTCTGGAGGGCAGTACTCTTCTTCTGCAAGTGATTAATTTGACAAATGTGACAGAATTTTCAGCCAATGAATTTCATATTTTCAGAGCATAACTAAACCTGATACATTATACAGGCTTCAGGCAAGCATTGCAATTTAAATAATGTTCACTTGTAGCTCAAATATGAGCTGAACAATCCAAGTTTCAATGAAGACAGCAGAAAAACCTCCTAGTGGTTTTAGCTGGAGGACTATCAAGTCAACACGACCTAAGCTCAGAAAATAAAGCCACTAATATCAGGGTATTTTCAGCAAGTAACAAGATGATGAGATGTAATAAGATGAATAAGTAACAAATGACAATTTTGATAAATAATGTTTTAAACCCCATTTTAGTTTTGAAGTTAACATCCTTCAATAAAGACCTTTTCTTTGGAAAATAACAGAAGGGAAATTATATTGCCAATATTTACACTCACACACATTAATGGATGCTACTTCTCCTCTACCCTTCATTTAAATAACAAGTAATCCAGCAGCATGAAAAATCACATTTTCTTATTCAAACTCTTAACATTTTTGATTCACTAATAGCAATAAGGGATGTTTTTACTGGAAATGCAATTTGTTAAGATAAATTACATCTGTATTACTTGTTTGCTTAAGAATAATTTATTTTTAAGAAATGACCAATCCTTATTCTCGAGTATATAATTAAAAATATGAAGTTTCTCCTCTGTTATAGACTTTTACACTTTAATTAATTTCAATGCATTATATTTAAAAATTTTGGTCTGTATCTGACAAAGTTAAGACTAGGTACATGTTAACTAAGTCTAGTAGCAGAAACACATGGTACAGCTGAATGTAATTTTATTTTGAATGCTGTTTCCAAGAAGAAAATAAAGTCTATTATTCATTCCAATGATGGATATAGGATCTACTGCTTTATTTAGAAATACAAATAAAATAAGATCATATATATTTTTAGGATGGCTCGAGTGTAATTAACTGGAATCTATTGGCAGGAACTTTTCCATTGATTTGCCTTCTTACTAACTGAGAACGGTCAGTCAAAATACGTGAATTGTTATTCCTGCAAAGTGTCTCCTTTAAAGCTAATTTACAAACATTTTTACTTTTTCTTTCCATGTTGCTTGATAAAGTTGGAGACTGTTAAACTGTTAAAACTGAATGAAATTAAAGAGGTGAAGAGAGATAAGTATCTAATTAAAAAGAATTGTTTTAACATAAACCCTACAAGAAATATTGGTTCAGTTGAAATGATGACATATGTAGTAGTCTCTATTTTTTGTTTGTTTGGTTGTTTTTTTATATCTCTAGGCAAATTTAAATAGCAGATATTAGGAAGGGTTCAGTAACCCAAACTTTGATCAGAAATTTTGAAACATTAAGACAATGAGTAGCAACTTTCACATATGGCTTGGGTAATATAAAGAATCCCTAGAAATACACTGCCTAGTTCTGAATAAAAAGCCTATCTATCTTTATTCAAAAGCTCAATCTTTATCAGTTAGAATGTGAATTTTCTAGCAGCTTTAAAAAGAGATTGATTAAAACTTTAAAACATGCAAAACTCACCTGCCTTGGATTTTGTCTGGAATGCTTCAGGTTTTGCGTTTTTTTGTAAACTTTTGTCCTAGTGTTTGTTATTTCAGTATGTTTTCATGCTTTTTTTTTGCCAAGAAATGAGTGAATTCAGGTTTAAGATATTGGTTTTTTTAACTGGTAGGCTTTCACATTTGTCAGAAGTCAGAGTAAAATCAAGAGGATTTCAAGCTGTGCAATAATGTGTTACAGGAACAAGATGCTCATAAGCCCCTGAAACCTATGTTTCAGTTCAAAAGCACTACATTCTCTGCAAGAATAAACCTAAAAAAATATTTTGGATGCTACTGATGAGCCTCTGTTTGAGTGAGCAGAGCAGTGGGCAGTAATTCAACTGATAGAAAGCAAAAGAAACTGCAGAAGTATCTTTATCCTTCAAACCTTGTTCAAAATAAGTTAAGTGCTCCATTAGCGATGTTTTCCTGATTAATGGAGGATGAAGAGCAGCTGTATTATCTGGGAATTACTCTGGAAAAAAGTTTCAGTCAATGTAGCACCTATTGCTACACAACATACCCTGTTGCTACACAAAGAAGAAACTCCACAGAGGTTGTCCCAGCGTTTATGCTTAGTTTAATCTGCTGCTGGGGTGCAGTGAAGAGGCAATGGGAAGAGCAGTAACTGTGCTAAATCCCTCCTCTCTTGCTCTTGTGCCATCCAACTGGTAAAGTAGCGACTGCTGCGGGTTTTTTCCTACTCCAGCTGCAAATCAAGGCAGTCAGGGAAATGTTAAGATCTGTCCCCTTTTAGCTTCAGTAATTATATAGTGCTAGACAGAATTGAGCTTATGTTTTTTAGCACACTTCTGAAATAGAGTGAGTCTTTGCTCACTGCTCCAAGTGGGAGGTTACATGAAATTGTGAACTTAGTGGGTGCTAAATGCCTTTCATCTCAGTCAGTTCAGCTTCTCATCAGTAGAGTTCTGCACTAGCCCGGGGGTGTCAAAGCCCAGGCTTTAGTTTTGCCTGTCCATGTAGCTGCACTATCAAGTTCTCTGTTCTTACATACTTGTCATATTTTAAACTACCTGGATAAAGAAGGAAGGTTTGGCTTTGCATGTCAGGATATTTCTCGGTGGCTGGGTGGTGATGAATGCATTGCACTGGACTGAACTCAGTGCTTTAATATACAAAGCAAGAATAAAATTTATACAGAAAAGCTATGCTTTTACAATTGAAATGTCAATAAATCCAAAGAAACATCCTCCTAGCATGCATAAACGCCATAATAAATACAAATTCTGTGTTCACATGAAATTGTCAGCTTTGGGTTTATATTCAGATTTTGAAAGCTATGCAGTACTTTGTATTGTAGCAAATACTTAAATGGATATGATTTCTGTTTTCCTTTATACTATAAATCAATTTGGTATCTATAGCACTGATTCTAAGTAGATCTTTGAATCCATTGTGAATGAACACAAGAAAAGTTAAAAAGCACTCAATAATGTCATCTGTAGGGTAATAAATTAAGGATTTAATTATACTTATGTAAAGAAGACACCAGATAAAATAGCTTATCATATTGCAGTATTGGGATTTCTCTCAAAACTGGAAAGTGTTATTTCTCACTTAAAATTATAACAAAAATAAATCCCCATGGAGCTACCTGCAGGAATATCTTTCACAAACTTTCATAACTTTCCTTTTTCCAAAAAAGGAAAAAAAATAACTTTTTCCTAATAGGTGAGAAGAATCACACCTGCATATTTATACAAACCTATATATTTATACATATTTATATTTATTAATTATAGATTAATATCCTCTTTATCTTGTTAATGGTAATTTCAGTAGAATTAGATTATTGTTATGGAGTCATTCCATTACTTACAAAAGACATTCAACAAAAAAAGACTATTGTTGTTAATTTCTTTCTGCAATAGGATTTCAGAATACACACTGAAACAGGTACAATGGTCTTAGTCTAAATGCCCCTTATTTGCAATGGCAAAGAAGTCTGTATAATGAAGAAAGCATCTGTGTGATACCTATATGGGTATATTATTGTAATATTTTCTTTTTCTAGGATCTGAAGTCACCCAACTAATAAAATATTCTATATTTATTCAGTCCTCTACTGTCTAAAACAGTTTTATTCCTTTTTAATAATTCATGCTTTCTGTTGAGTTATAGAATGATAATCTGCTGAATTCCTTTTACATTGCTAGCAGCAGGAATGTGTTTCTGTCTTATGAGTCAGATGTGATACAAAAATTTATATGAACAGCTAGTGACTCTTCACTTTATCTGAAATTCAGTCTTATTGAACTTAAAAGACCTCAGTGAATCTCTGTATGTAAAATATGGTACTCTTTCTTAAGTGCCATTGCATTGAATTATAACAGGACTAATATCAATGCTGAAGTCAGTGGTGAATTCTACGGAACAAAATTTATTGTCATCTATGTTCAGGTGTTACCATTGTTTCTCTTGTTGTAGAGATGATGCATGTTATTTCTTCTCACTTTACCACTGTTTACAAGGTCTGTAAACTATTAAAAAATCATCTTCTCTGACATGAAGTGAGGGGATATTGTTACTTTCTTAATTAAATAGCTGAATAATTTCCTTTCTAAACCACTTATACTTGTTATCTCCTTCAATGATATGTGTTTATCTCAATTTTTAAATTTTTTCTATTGCGCTTAGGTAATATATTTCCCTTGTATTCTGGCCAAAAACACAAGACAGCGGTTTGTAAGGACTGCATGTCATTATTATGCTAGAAAATAAAGTTAAAAAATAAGGGGATCCCCATTATTTTCTGTAAGTCAGAACTACTTATCTTTAGTGCAGTACTTTCACAAATGTCTGTTAAGAATTGCAGTGCTGTTTTGAAGGAGTAAGTGATACAGCAGTTTATCTAGTACACTGTGAATACTAGCACCACCAGCTGAAGAGAGCCTTGAAAATATTATCAAAACCTTTGTAAACAAAGCTACAAAAGCAAACAGAATTGTTATTTTTTGAGAGCAATTCTTTCTGTTATTCTAAGTACTTCTTGAAAGCAAGGACGTGCTTTAAAAATATATTTGAAAGGTTAAGAATAACTTAAAATGGCATTCTCTTATGAGGTAAAATGTTACATCTTATTTTATGAGTCTTTGTGCATTTTGGCATCATGTACACAGAAAGCTCTAATAAGGCAAAGCTCTCAAGCTGGGTGTGGTTGGAGAAGTGGCTCTTATATTTGAGCCTCAACTCACCAAGGAGTTGCTAGTTTCTTGTGAGGAGGCACATTCTAGGAGAATGGAAAGAAAGGTATTCTAAATAATTTTCAGTTACAACTCTCAAATGTGTACTGTTCTAGTGCTATTGAGTCATCACCATACTTAGTACTTTTGAGGATTCTGTGTGAAATAAGCTAGGCAAGCATGAAAAAGTTTGTCTTGACTTCACATAGGAAATATTGACAAAAAGGTATTATATATTTTTTTTTTGTCTGTTTGTTTGATTTTTAGATAAAGCTGCTAGCTTTCATTTATAGTGTATTTTGCCAGGCAGTATAAATATTCTGTGTAAATGTTCTTGAATTGTCTTAGCACACAGGTGTAGTAAAAAACTGGTCATATAAGTGTTATCTTTAAAATTTAAATACAAGGATGGGCAGGGTGAAATGAAAGTCAGATATTTAAGAGTATCTGAACATATTTGTGCTTCTATGCATATACTTTACACATAGCCTTTTTACTGTGCCATGTCTTGGGCCCTATGGTTCAGATTCTATTTGAGTGAAATACTGTAGCAACATTCTATTTGTATCTTTTTGACAAAATTTTTGAAAAGCACTTCATAAATTCAAAACCACATTATTTTTAATACTGTAAAATGGGTATTCAAATGGAATGCACCAATGTTGTTATTAAAAAAGAGACTACTTTTATGAAGTTTCATTGGCATGAAAGGTTTCTGCAAAGTACAGTAAGGTTTCTGCACAAGAAAAAAACCACACACACACAATCTACCACAAATAGAAGAATAAAAAGAAAAAAACCCACCAATCAACAAACAACAAAGACCAAGCCAAAAATAGTCAGGAAAGGATTAGAAATTCATGTCATTTTCACAGTTAATTCTAATGCAGTACTTCAATTTCTACTTGTGCAAGTTATTGGCATTTTATTATACAGGAGGTTGTACTTCTGCTGTATTTTCTATGTTTCTCAGAGACATTTTTTTTTTTTATTTTAAATGCTAATATGCTTTGATTATCTGTCAAATTGAACTTGGTGTCTAGAACATTAGGCAAACTCTGAAAATATGAGAGTGAATGGGGAATACCAGAAGTGCCTTATGAGCTCAAATATAAGTTCATTGCTAAAATGCAATGCCAGTGTCAAAGCAAAGGGCATCCCTGAGACTGCTGCTTTTTATCTGTGGAAAAGGACGGTGGTTAAAGAAGTCTCTGTCAGCTGGGAAAAGGTCTGTTACACCCACTCTTAAGAAAGGCAAGAAGAATAATGGAAGTACTCTAGACTTACTGATCTCACACGTGTTGCTGGAAAGCTCCAAGCACACTTCTAAATCTATTTCAAGACCTTTAAAAGCAGGGAAGGTAGTGAGGACTACTCAGCACTTAGATTTACCAAGGGCAAACAATGTGTGCCTGACCTGATTGTGTTCCATTATGAAATACAGATTGGGATACAGAACAGTGGGTGCAACCCACCTTCAGTTTAGTAAGGATTTTGAAATAATCCCTCAAAACATTTTCATTTTGAAACTGAGGAAGTCTCAACTGGATGAACAGACTGTTAGGTAGGACTGAAGTGTAGAGAATGGTCTTTCAGCACCTGGCTGGCAGGTGGTAAACAGTCCATCACCAGAAGGGGCTGATAGCAGAGCCCATGTTGAACTGCAGCATTGGGCATACAGACAGGATTACCTGAAGCACAGGCTGGCAAGTGACTGACTAGATCATGGCTCCACTGGAAAGGATCTGGGAGCTCTAGTGGACTGTAGGGTGGGTAACAGCTCAACAGTGCACTATTCATCATAAATAAAGCAAGCTATGTGCCAAAGTGACTCTAGGTGGTGGATGAATGGGAATGTTGGGCATCCAGAAGAGGCTGCCAGGATGGCCAAGGGCACACGATGAGTGATGAGTGCTTGAGGGGACAGAGATTGCTGAGTCTGATGTGGAGCAGGTAAAAGGCAATCTAAAGGCAGCTTGCAGCTATGGGAAGATTAGTTGCAAAAGACAGCAAATTTAAGGTCTTGTCAGTGGTGGCATGCTGTTTAACGAGGGGCAAGGGCTCCTGATTGGGAGGTTCAGATTGGACATCAGGAAAATTGTCTTCATTAGGGAAGGGATGTGGTGAAGCACCATAGCAGGTCATCCACAGAGGCTGGTGAATTTCTGTTGAAGGGTTTTGAGATTCAGAGATAGCTGTGGCCAATGTGATCTAGTATTGATGATAACCCCGTTGTGAGCTTGTGGTTAGATTGGACAATCTGATGGAGGCCTTTCCAAATGGCAGTTCTGTGATTCTGTGAAATTGTAGTGCAATTGGTCACAGAAGTTTCATCTGATTTTAAAGCAGAGGGAACTAGCAGTTGTGAAATACAGTCATCTTGCTGTATCCCACTGGAAGTCTGCAAGGATAAAAAGTTATTTTCTCTTTGAGTTTTTACAGAATTTCATCCTATATGCCTATATTCCATGATGCAATTATTCCTATTGTTACATTTTGGGTATAATTCTCTCCTGTTGTCTGACTTGAGTCTTTCTCTTTTCATTGTCCCATTTTTGTCTCCTGTACATACTGTCAAAACTGCCACAGCCTGACACAGCTGGGAAAATGGTAGCATCTAAGATGTCTGGCTTGGAAATACTCTTAGACGTCTGGATAAATAGCAGGAGAATCAGAACTTGATAAATGTGAGCTCAAACTCGAGTTTCCTTCAATGGAAGTACTACTTTGGCTCTTTTCTGGTGCTTATTTATTTCAATTTATTATTTTCTGGGAGATTTTTGCTGCAACTGACAGTTTTTAGGGCAGGAGAGAAGAGCTGAAGGGATGGTGTATGATTACCAGGATTATCTAGGAACTCATGGCTCAAAGAAACACAGACTAGGAGTTTTGCCCAACAAAATCCTGTATGTGTATGTTTGGAGCATGACTCTTAATTTTAGCACCACTGTATGTTTAGAAAGGAAGGCTGACTTTTAAGATGGAGAATGGAAAAAAAATACATCAACACATTAAAGGGTTGGCATGAGTGCATTAGTAAGAAATTAAGTTCAGAGAGAAATTTATGAGGATTAAAATGACTGCAGATCTGTGATGGAAAGGGAAAAGGATTGGAAAGACCAATTTTATGATTGAGGAAGTAGAAGTTGTGCATGGAGCTAATCAGAACAATCTAATGAGTAGATGAACACTGATTAGAAGGAAATGTATGTTTTTGTAAAGATATTGTAGGAGAGACATTTTTGCTATGCTTTCTTGCTTAGTACTGATACTCTGGCAAACATAACAGAAGGAAAAAACAAGTTCATATTAATGGTTTTCAAATGAACACTTGCATGTGTCCTTTCCATATTTTATCAGGAGGGTGAAGATTATAATTTTGCCCTGAATAACAACTGCTAGATTTTAGAATATTACCACACAGGACAAATATCAATGCTTAAAAAATTTTAAAACAAAAACAGAAAACAAAAACAAAACCTAATAAAATGCAATTCCCTTCCACTGTGACTTACTGGTTGTGCATGAGCAC
The DNA here is from genome assembly GCA_024734555.1 of Trochalopteron elliotii. Taxonomy (NCBI): domain Eukaryota; kingdom Metazoa; phylum Chordata; class Aves; order Passeriformes; family Leiothrichidae; genus Trochalopteron; species Trochalopteron elliotii. The sequence continues at coordinate 854,737 of JANPWX010021771.1, forward strand.
AAAAGGATTTGAAATGTAAAACTAATTAGAAAGAACTCTTCAGTATGAAGTTCCTGTTCTGTGGATTTTAACTTTAAATAATGTTTTCCCGCGGCAGTTACAAAGTCCTGAAGCTAGTGGTATGTCATACAAAGCTTCTCTGTAGCAGTAGGCTCAGCATCGCTATAATTAAACCTTCCTCGCCTTGATTTGCAGCCAGTCTTACTCCTTGTGGGGAGGGAGCTTACTCATCAGCAAAGACAAGACCAGGGGAAGGTTTCAACTTGGGAAATAGGATTTCTGAACCTGATGTGGACTGGAAACACGATACAGGGAATAAGGGGTGGTGGGAAGGGAAGTTTAAGGAGTGGGAACCCATTTTTAACCCACCTCAAAATTCTCGGTGAACAGGGGCGTGAGCAACTTTGCCACCTGCCGTCTCCCGGCAGTGAGAGTCCCCTAGGAGTGAGTCCTGTCCGGCCAGCAGCCACGGCCTCAGGAAGAGAGAGGAGCGCCCCAGGAGAGGCGAGCTGCAGCATCAGCGGCACTGAACCCCTCCACATCCACTCCCGGTCCCATTCCCACCCCCGCGCATCTTCGTCGCGCCCTCTCCCACCTCCTGCACACCCCAGCGCTCTCTGCTCCCTAACCACAGCCCCCTGTCGGGTCTGCTCTCCCCAGCCCGGACTCCAGCCTGGCTTTAAATATTTCCGAGCGGGATGCCAGCCCCTCCTCTCCTCCTCCTCCTCCTCCCCCTCTCCCCGCCTCCCCTCCCGCGGAGCAGTCAAGACCCGGCGGCGCGGCTGCCCCAGCCGCTCCCACACTCGGGCGAGGGGTGGCGCGACAGGAGCTGTCCAACTTTTCAGCACAGTTTCTAGCCGCTGCCCGCAGGGAGGCGGCAGCCAC